>CM033647.1:41808415-42002430 GCA_019512145.1 Engystomops pustulosus
GTGTGTATTTTAGGACTGTGATATTATTGAGTGTCTTATCACTGTACTGTGTGTTTTGCCTCTATACCATGACATCACTGTGTATATTATTCCTTTACTGTGGCATTGTAATGTGTATTATATATCTGTACTGTGACATCACTGTGATTATTTTCCCTTGAATATGACATTACTGTGTGTATTATCCCTATACTGTGACATCATTGGGGGAGATGTATCAATCTCTCTACACCAGAAAACTGGAGTAATTTTCACCTGAAATGCCTTGTAACACATTTATTGAAGGTTTTAGACCATTTTTAGACTGTTTTACGACTCCCCTGAAAAAAGGGGTGTGTCCTCGATATCTAGGGGGCGTGACAGAAAAAAAGCCGGTTTGCAAGAAAAAGACGTCTGTGTGCATGAAAATTCAATATTTTGGTGCAGCAAAATCGACCAACTTATATGAGGTGCAAAGTACTGTACAACTCGCCAGTCTTATACTGCAGCAGATTAATCCTGTAGCATCAGACGATTAATCTGGCGCAGCAGAGAACTGTCTAGTTCTACTCTTCACTGGTCTAAGGACCGGCACTTTAATACATCTCCCACTATTGCTAAAGGTTTCATGTGGTAATGGGGTCCCACTTGCAGGTGGTATAAAAGGAGCTTTCAGCAGTACTCAAATTTTGGATAGTAGTGTCATAAGGATGTCATATCTTATGCATCCACATTGTAGAACCATTCATATCAATGGAACTATGGTGCTGTATCTGGTTGTCAGCAATCATGTGTTACTAATTGTAGACAACCCCTTTAATACCGGCCCCTTCTCACAAAGCTTTAGTCTGCCATGAACTAGCGCTACTCTGCCCCACCATCTTCATCACTGTCTTAAGATGCAGACGTCTCAGCAATGTTATCACTCCGGGTGGAGGCAGAGTAAACTGTTTGTTGCCTGTCTCCCGTGTTATCGTTGATGTTCAGCTTGCATCGCACAGCACTAAGTGCAGATTAATTTCTTCTGCAAATACAATTAACAAAATATATGTGATCCCTTTATCTTGTCTCTTTAAACAAGAAGTGACATTAGAATCCGACCCAAGAGAGAATTAACATCTTGGTTAATTCCCTGCTGAGAAGAGGTTCCCATCTTGCCGAGACGTTGGGGCATCTTGAGTCGCCTTATCTCCTCCAAGTGTCTAAAATAAAGTGAAACATTAACTTCAGCGCAGCTATTAGACCAGATAAAGCTGTTTTATTTTGTGTTTCGCCTGCAAGTGATCCCTGCGCATTAATGCAAGTCTCTCAATAAATATGTTATCTCTGAGCCTCAGGAGTGTCCATCACTGATAACCAGACAGTCATTACTTCAAGGAATCACTGTCCCAGCAGATGCTTAGGAGGACCTGAAAAGACTCCAGTGGTGAACTCTTTTTGCTCCGTCTTTATAAACTTGCAGCTTACACAATGCTGCGTAGCGGGAACAAGTCATGTCCAATGTGCTGTATGGAGAATAATTGAGTTCACACAAGTCAATGCACTCAGACTATGATCCAACATGGGGAAGCGATTTAAAACTGGTCCGAGGAACTTATCGATTTAGGCACCGAGGACAATGATTATCTTTAATGATCGATGAAACGTTTTTGTTATTAAAGATATTCGTGTTTCAAGTAATTACTTACACAATAGCCTTCAAAAATTGCATTTAAACATGGTCTTCAAGAAGTGTGGTCCTCTTAGACAACACGCCCTGTATATATAGTATCATAATGGGTGGCCATTCAAAGCAGTGGGCTTTTGGTAGGATTTTAGTGTTTGTTCTGTAGTAATATTCTATGTACTACAGTAAAATGGTTTGGGTACTGGATGGTATATGTGAAGATGTTAGGATAATGTATAGCACCATTGGGCAATATATTGTATGGCATGTAATGTTATTGAGGTACTAAATAACAACAATGTATAGTATTTTATTTTTGTTATATTACATTAACTGTGATTTGGGCATTTGATATTTCCCTATACATTATTTTGTGTTTGTCTTTTAGAATCATGTCGTTTTTTACATTTTCATGCCATCATTCATGTCATCTAACCTTATATTTGCCCATCAGAGTAAATCCAATAACTGTGGTCCTCAGGTAATGTACAAGATAGGTTCTTTAGGTTTGTAAGTGTATCTCCAGAAAAAAATAATTTTTGTCCCTGTGACGATTGGATTTTCTACATTTTGGATTGTCCTATTACAAGGATTAACTATAAAGCTTCATTGCAGACACCTCTGATAACTCTGAGGTGCCATTACATGTTCAGCTGTCTACATGCAGTTTTTGAAGCCAGAAGCAGGTGTGGATCATAATGATAGAGAACATAACATTGAGGAAAGCCGCTCCTCCTCTTTTTTCACTCTACTCCTGGTTTGGACATCAAAAACTGCATCTGAAAAACAGAACATGTGAATGCACCCTAAGGCACCTTGCACACAAATGTATGCTCACCTGGGCCGTGGAAGAGGGAGAGAGTTGTTGCTGCTTCTACGGCAACTTTCAGGTGTAAAAGCAGTGAAGCAAGACTATATGATTAAAATTGTAAATATGCCACCTCCATGCCATGTGGGCTTGGTGGGGGGCAGCTGCCCATTGAGGAAGCAGGAACGCCCCATGCCCGCCCCCTCTCTACGTGCCTTTTGCGAGTTCTTTTGCGAAACCAACAAACTTTTGTTCGTTGGTTTTCACACAAAACTCTGCCAGGTCGCTGCGTCCTTTCCTCTGCAGGAAAGCTCGCTCTTGTCCATATATTGTAGCTTAACCCAACTTATTCCAATGGACCTGCAATACCAAATACAGACTGAGGACAAGAAGGGGGCTGTTTTTCAATTTTAGAAGAAAATACTTTTCTCTGTTTCTAAAAAGATCACAATATGTTTTTGATATATAATTGGTACACTTTGCCCATATAGTTCTGACTAGTGACAAAAGCCCCCCTTGGATCTCTATGATCACCTTGTGTCCAATCATCCAAAAAAAAAGCTGACAATCAAAAGCAACAGCTTGTCCAAGTAAATGGGCTCATGTATTCAATGTCACATCTCTTAACCCACCATGGTAATTCTGACATATTCAATTTGGACTGTCAAAAGTCGTATTTTCTTTGCAGATCAATTTTAGTGCCGGTTTGAGGCCCTTTAAATCATGTAAACAAACCATCTGCTAGTTAAGGGCTTAATCAAGTGCTAAAACAATTGAATCTACATACAATATATCATTACTGGCATATGATATTAGCCACCGAGATCATTGTGCAGTATTTTTTACTTTTTTTTTCCATTTAAAAATTTTAGGGAAGTTAAAAGGAACCTGAATGGCATTAATGCATTAAACAACAGTATTAATGCCCCCCAGGGGAAATCTGGCTCATAATGCATGAAATTTGTTACCCTAGCAATCATTAGGTTATTATGGTATTAATTGATACAACTGCAGTGAGTCAATGCGGCTTAATTCTGACTTAATCAAATTTTATCTTGAGCCGAATAGACCCAGAATTAAATTTAAAGCGATATAGACTCTGGAATAACTTAATAGAGAGCTTTAGCTTGGTGAATTCACACTCATTTAAGTGTAAAATCCACGTGGAGGAGCCCTTGGGAGCTGAAGGAGGACAAACCACTGATGACTCCTCTCTAGACTTCTAAAAACCAATAAAGGAAAGTGTAAGGATTGTGTTTTTTAAGAGGCACCAGGCCACACAAACGATAATTAGAGTCTGTTGTAAAGATGATTTATCATGTCCATCAGGGCGCATGAAAAGACGAGGTCACCCATGTAGGCTGATGAAATTCCAAGTACTGACTCCCAATGGACTCTTCACATCTGCCGCCCTCAGTGATGAGGACATAGCCTCTAGCAATCTTCTCAAGGCCACAGCAATATATAGGTATTTTTGGCAGGTTTAACATTTTATTTGTGTATTGGATCGGACGTGCATTAAAGACCTTTAAATAAAGTTGTAATTGAGGCATGTTTAAATTGACAATTTTCCACTTTTTTTTTTTTTTTTATTTTTGCATAAGATCCATTTTGTCATGAATTATGCATTACATCCCAGCCTAATCCTTGGATGAGGAAAGTGTGAAAATTGTCTTTTGAGCTGAACGGTTTGGTCTTTCAATGAGGCCTGGAGGCATGAGTAAAAGGGAGGTCTCAGGAGGTGCATGGGGATGTGTACAAGTAAAATAAAAATAATATTTCACACCTGATTACCTTTTTACCACAAGTCCAAAGGCACAGAAAATTAGGAACCTTTGAAGGGACTCTGATTGAGAAGATGAATGGCTTTACAGCAGCGGGTATCTGATATACATCAATCATCTGTACAGTGTTTGCTTTACATGATAAATGAAAAACAAGGTTCTGAAAATCAATTATTACATAAAGCTCTGACACGGAGCATCCTGTCATACACATAAATAATGGACCTATCCTGTCCCCAAACACGTCATGGAAAAAATGTACTTATATATATTTTTTATACAAAAATATATGTATATTTCATTACCATTGGAGTAGACAAAGACATTATAGGGACACATGTGTGAGAACAGTGTGAGGATCCCTTAATCTTCAACAGCTCGTCTCCAGCATAATCTCATACATTAGAGAGAGCTATTTATGCAATCCCTAATATGTAAATTTACCAGAATCCAGATTTTGCTGATCCGAAATTTCTATCTTCTGGTGACCCACAGGGGAAGTGCAGAGCTCCCGGTGACCTAATGTGCAAAGTATTGTCTCTAAGATTCACCTAAAGATCCGGTACAGATAATCTGCATAAGGGACTTGGGACCAGAACGCCTCAGTGGTTTTACTGAATCAAACTTAGATTATAAGGCTACATGCTCCCAAACATGACCTATATGGAGCCTGAAAAACAGACGTTACGATCCATTTTTCAAATTCATATGCATATATATCAGTTTTTCACCTATCCTCATAAATTATATCGGCAGTTATACCGGGTTATGTACAAGATAGGTTCTGTAGGTTTGTTCTTAAGTTGAATTTGTATGTAAGTCGGAACTGTATATTTAATAATTGTACCACCAGGCAAATTTTCTCTGTGACAATTGGATTTTAAAAATGTTGGGTTGTCATCAGAACCAGGATTAACAATAAAGCTTCATTGCAGACACCTTTGATAACTGTTAAAATTGTTTATTGTAGCCTAAGGCTAAAGGACAGTAAATTACCAACATCCAGAGGTCCGTTTGTGTCTAGGGGTCATCTGTAAATCAGGTGTACTTAAAGGGGACCTACCGATAAAGGTAGAACGGGTGGTAGGTGGATGAATGGAACGTAAGGATAGCCCTTTTTGGGCTAATCCTTACGTCCCGGCTATCCTTTTGTAAACTTTAATGTCTTTATATGCAAATTTTTTTAAGCGGCTACTGGGGCGTGGAGTAGCCAGACATGAGGCTACAAGTCGCGGCTACTCCACACCCCAGTAGCCTCGTTCCTCCGCCTACCAGGTAATCTTCGGTCCACAGCTCCTCGTAGCTGCGCGCCCTCATCCGAGTACCTGGCGTTATGCGCAGTAGCTCCGGCCTCGGGTAGGGTATTCGCACAAGGGCGCGCAGCTACGAGGAGCTGCGCGCCAAAGATTACCTAGTAGGCGGAGGAACGAGGCTACTGGGGCGTGGAGTAGCCGCAACTAGTAGCCTCATGTCCGGCTACTCCACGCCCCAGTAGCCGCTTTAAAAAATTAGCATATAAAGACATTAAAGTTTACAAAAGGATAGCTGGGACGTAAGGATTAGCCCAAAAAGGGCTATCCTTACATCCCATTCATCCACCTACCACCCGTTCTACCTTTATAGGTAGAATCGTGGTGGTAGGTGCCCTTTAAGTAGGGGACAGTCTGCAGTCTATAAACGGTTCTGACTAGGACATGCTCTACTCATGAACGAATCGGGTCACATGGTCCATTACAATAACAGCCATATACATTGATACTTTAAAAAGTATAGGGGGTCATTTACTAAGGGCCCGATTCACGTTTTCCCGACGTGTTACCCGAATTTTTCCGATTTGCGCCGATTTCCCCTGAATTGCCCCGGGATTTTGGCGCACGCGATCGGATTGTGGCGCATCGGCGCCGGCATGCATGCAACGGAAATTGGGGTGCGTGGCCGAATGAAAACCCAACGGATTCGGAAAAACCGCCGCATTTAAAAAAAAATGTGTCGCGAAAATTGCACTTACCTTCACTCAGCCCGGCTCGGTGTATTCCAGTGCATTCCGATGCTCTTCAGCGCAGCAGCGCCACCTGGTGGACAGCGGAGGAACTGCCTTAGTGAATGCCGTCCGGACCCGAATCGAGCGCAGAGAACGCGCCACTGGATCGCGAATGGCCCAGGTAAGTAAATCTGCCCCATTGTGTTTAGTTCAGCCTCTAAAAATGGACAGCACACATCCACTTATCACTATACTGTCAAGTATACCAGTCCAGCTTCTTGTCTTCTTGTTATGTCCCTTTCCCCACTATATTGAACATCCCAGTTTCGGCACTTTACAAGGATGTTTTAGTGGAAAGGTAAACGGAAGTGTTTATTATTGACTTTCATTGACTTGCGCCTTTTTTATGAAGTGTCGATGCCACAATATTGGTGCTTTTGCGACACTCACGACTTGTTCTTTTTTGGGGACACAAAATTGTAGCGCCGTTTGGGAAAACATCACTTTTCCAGGACTTCTATTTTTTCGACTACGTTATGTAGCACAATTTTTGGCGCACAATCATAGCGGCTTAAAGTTGGTCTTGGGAGTTCTATTTCACCTTCATGAATGGGGAAACAGTTCTAAACCTTATTGTTTGTGCGCCAAATGATTAATCCCTTTTACAAAAATTTGCATCCCACTAAATATTATTGCACGCTTCCACCCAAATTCATAAATGTCCCCCAAAGAGTTTGCTTACCCATGCATGCCTTCGGCGGGGTCCTTATATTCTGGCTCACATGGGAAAAGTAGGAAAAAAAACCTATTCACATATATTTGTCAGTCAAAAGGAGATCCATTTCATATCTGTATGAATATGTATGTCCAGAGGACTACAAAAGACTATTCTGTTCCCTTTTTTGTCCTTCACTTAATAAAAGTAATATAAAAATACACAAATACATATAAACCACATGCCTAGGTTGCTATAGAAATTGAATGCAATGACATTTGTTTGCATCCATTAGAGTGTCTTTTTTATTATTTTATTCATTTTTGTACAGAGGAAAATGACATCATCTGTTGTCCTTCCCGTAATCCTCTATACAAGCATCAAAAATAGATTCCAATAGATGCAAATGTATATGTGACTATAGACAAGATATGATACTAAGTGACCCCAAAAGTCTTCAATAATCCAACCTTTCTTTTTCTTATCTGTTTTACAATTTAGTGCAATTGGTTACTCCTTTATTACATCCATGAATAGATTGTAATTGCCATCTTCTCAGACTATTTATATCCTGAAAGAAGTAAAGTACTTGTATCCATAACAGGGAAGGAGAGTGGTACAGATGGGAGAGGGAACAAAGAAGATTATTACAATGAGCTCTTCAGCATCTAATTATTATTTATTGAGGATTGTGCATACAACTGTTTATTCAGTGACAATTAAGTGAATTGCTTTGCTAATGTAACGTTTATTTTCATCATATATTCATAATACAAAGGTAAATCTATTCATTCTTCAAGTTTGGGTCCTTCAACCGAATACTGTTCTAGAGATGTGAAGCGTGATATACCTTCAACCAAATACTGTTCTAGAGATGTGAAGCGTGATATACCTTCAACCGAATACTGTTCAAGAGATGTGAGACATGGGGGGGGATTTACTAATTCTGGGGCAAGCACGACTGTTGGCATCGGAGATCAGTCCAATGTTTTAAAGTGGCGCACAGCTGTAAGTTAATAATGGGTAGATGGTAATAATCAGTTGTGCGCCATAAAAATACCGACATCAATGAGATATGAGAAAATCTTACATGGACCGCGCCTTAATTTTGCTCTCCGACCATGTTTTTCCCGGTCTATTGTGCGCCAAAAATTGCACCTAAAAATGCTGACAAAATACACATAAATGTGACGGATAATGTGGAAAACGTTAGGCCGCGCCCACTTGCTGCAAAAAAAGACGGAGAAGTCAGAAACATCTGTTCTTTGTGGCGCAAACTCTGCAACAATTCTGCGCCCCAAAAAAATAAGAAAGATTGCGGCATTTTTTAGGCGCAGATACGATAATACATGTCCCCCATGATGTTTAGTGAAATCCTGTGTCATGCTCCGCCCATATAATAAGTCAGTCTAAATACTTTGTCTGCATTGTTACGTTAATGTGACTGCCATAATGCATATTTTTTGAGCCACCTTCATCAACTACTCCCCATCTTTCTGAACTGTGGGGGTCTGTTCTTGTGATCCTTGTGAGTCCCAGCAGTCAGTCCACCACCAAGCAGATTGTTATTCCCCAATGCTGTGAATAGGAGATAACGTTAGTACAGCCCTAAAGGAATTGAAGAACAGAAAAAGCTACGGTATCTATCACATTTTCTAGAAGGGTATTGATTCTAAATGATATCAATAAGGAATCATATCCAGGAATAGCAAAAAATATTATAAAAACAATATGTAGGTACAGTTTATTTGCTACTCATAATTATTGTACAGGCAGTCCCTGGGTTACATACAAGATCTGTAGGTCTGTAGGTTTGTTCTTAAGTTGAATTTGCATGTAAGTCGGAACTGTATATTTTATCATTGTAATCCCAGCCAGAACTTTTTTGGTCTCTGTGACAATTGGATTTTAAAAATGTTGGGTTGTCATAAGAATCAATATTAACACTAAAGCTTCATTACAGACACCAGTGATATCTGTTACAGCTGTTTATTGTAGCCTAGGGCTAAAGTACAAGAAATTACCAATATCCAGAGGTCCGTTTGTAACTAGGGGTCGTATGTAAGTCGAGTGTTCTTAAGTAGGGGACCGCCTGTAATTATTATTACTATTATTACAGTATTATTATTACTAATGTAATAATCTTTAATATTACATGATTTTACAAAAAATATTTAATAAAGATGGTTTTATACTAGGATTTGATAGTTTCCATGTACCCCAACTCTTAATGACTATCACTGATTGTTGCTCCTTTTTTACATAAACCGTAGTATAATCCCTTTTCTCTACTTCTATAAACTATTACTACATGTAACCACATTCTTATATACCATAACCACTTTTGCCCCCACTCATATAGTTTATGACACATTAGTGGGGGCTCGAATGGCCAGGGAGGAAATTAAGAGAAATTTTAAAAATATGAGAAAAAAGGACGCCCGCTCCTCAACTTGACGCCCTAGGCATGGGCCCGCAAGTCTTACATGATCCTGAATTTAAGACTTTTTAGTATAACTTTTTCTTGAATATTTGTTTGCTTTACTGCAGAAAGATTTGCGCAGTTATTGGTACAAGTAAAATCACTTTACTATGAAGCCAAGCCCCTGTAACAGTATCATTGCAGTATCAAGTCATAAAACTGTCTAGAAACATTAAAAATGTGACACAAGTTAATTTCTTTCATTAATATTTTAATATGCACCAATTTGACAACAGTGAGGGTTCTCGAGTGTAATATGATAACAAGGAACACGGAACCACTGAACCTTTTTCCATTGAAAGCTTGGATAACTACTAAGGCTTAAAGGAACATTCCAGGAACAGCTGATACTGTAATATGTCTATAGGTCTTTGTTGTATCTACGATGTTCCTTGACATTTAGCATTTTGTCTATTAGTTATAATAATTGAAACCTTCTTTGTTAAAGTGTTACAATATATAAATGAGCTGCATATTAAATGGGTCCATAGGAATGGGGATACGTGTCTGATCTTTGAGACCTCCAGAAATAACAAGAATGGAGATGTGAGTATGGTGCCAATTCTCTTTTATGGGATATCCAGAACATCTAAGGGATATCCATAAAATTGTGCTTCATTCACAAAAGGCAATTGCAGACCCATGTTCTTCCAACCACTTGGCTCAGGGTTGAGTCTTCAGGGGTTTTGACCTTAAATTCTAGAATGGTCTAATGCTAGTATTCCAGTGCTTAGCTACCAAAAATTCTAAATGATCAGATGGCACATTTAAGAATATGTTCCCACTGCCAAAACCTGGAGCACATCATGAGATCCAACATTTGCAAAAAATATAAAAACCTGACTATTAATGTAATCCTAAAGCCATCTCAGCAAGATGGCCACAGCAAGATGGGAAGTCTCATGGAGCTATAAAAGTAACAGCATTGATTGGTAAATGGTCAATTGCTTTAATTTTTGGTGTTCGTTGTTTTCCATGGACTATAATTTCTGGGAAGGGTTCTGGGCATTGCGGAGTGAGTCTGCTCTTCTGGTGCAGATCCTGCATACATAAGCATGTCCCAGTGTGAAGGTCAGCAGAAGAATGAGTGACATCTATTGATAGGAGACGGCTTCTTCCAATACTCTGCTCAGTTGCCTGTGTCTGAAAGGCGTGGGGGGCACTTTCCTCAAGCCTTTTAATTCCCACACTAATTTGCAAGTCATAAAATGAGACGGACGGTAATCCATGATTTTCCATTTCATTTCATGTCACCCTAATCAGTCCAGTTTAACCCCCTCATTCAAGACCTGGTACAGCATAGTATGTCACTGACCCCCAAACCGCAAATAAATCACACATGCCGAACTCCTACAAGATATCCTAACTGTCCGAGAAAATTAATTGCTTCTTAAACACAATTTGACTGATGGATATTCAACTACATTGGAGATGATCTGTATTCAGTCCTTACTCCACTGCAGTAGTTCCATACACTTACAGAGGTTTGAAGACCCCTAGTAGTGGGGCTATGCAAGCAGTCCCAGGGTTACATGCGGACAGTAAGTGAATGTGCCCCATTATATATGAAAACGACGGAAACAAAATAGAGAATTCATTCATAATGTTCATCTTGAGTAAATTTGAACATTTAAAAAATATGTGCTATAAATTACAAACAAAAGCCTTTTTTCCACTTTTAACCTAAATAAAACTAAAAATGAAAAAAACACCACAAAAAATGTTAAGGTATGCAAAAAATTGCTAAAAATGCCTGGTCACTAGAGCCTTTTCATGCCACGTCACTAAGGGGTTAAGAATCTTGTCTCCGTGGGAATACTACTTTGAGTCGGGGACTGCCTGTATGCCAAAACACTTTCATTACAGGCACTGAGAGCCCCTGACTTATTCTGATATAATTACATGATAATGTTCTTTAGCTATGTAGATGATGGCCATGAAAATGGGGTCCAAAGTTTTTAGAAATTATTTTCTTTTAACATTTATTGAGATTCAGCAGGAGTGAGGGGAGGGAAGAATAGTGCTATTGGGTCTCTTTTGTACTGGGCAAAAGAGTGCTGTATCTGGTGCTCAGCAATCCTGTGTTACTAATTGTAGACAACCCCTTTATTACCGGCCCCTTCTCACAAAGCTTTAGTCTGCATGAACTAGCGCTACTATGCCCCCATCTTCATCACTGTCTTAAGATGCAGACGTCCAGCACATGTTATCAATCCGGGTGGGGCAGAGTAAACTGTGTGTTGCTGTCTCCCGGGTTATCGTTGATGTTAGCTTACATCGCACAGCACTAAGTGCAATTAATTTCTTCTTGCAAAATACAATTAAACAAATATAGTGATCCCTTCTATCTTGTCTCTTTAAACCAGAAGTGGACATTAGAATCGACCCAAGAGAGAATTAAACATCTGGTTAATTCACTGCTGAGAAGAGGTTCCCATCTTGCCGAGAGTTGGGCATCTTGAGTCGCCTTATCTCCTCCACGTGTCTAAAAAAAGGAAAAATTAACTTCAGCGCAGCTATTAGACCAGATAAAGGTTGTTTTATTTGTGTGTTTCGCCTGCAAGTGATCCGCGCATTAAGAAAGTCTCTCAATAAAATGTATTTCTCTGCGCCTTCAGGAGGTCATCACTGATAACCAGACAGTCCATTACTTCAAGGAATTCAACGTCCAGCAGCTGTTAGGAGGACATGAAAAGATCCAGGGTGAACTCTTTTGCTCCGCCTTGATAAAACTTGAAGCTACACAATGCTGCGTAGCGGGAACGAGTCAGGTCCAATTGCTGTATGGAGAATAATTGAGTTCACACAAGTCAATGCACTAAGACTAGGATCCAACATGGGGAAGCGATTTAAAAACTGGTCAAGGAACTTACGATTTAGGAACCGAGGACAATGATTGAGCTTTAATGATCGATGAAACGTTTTGGTTATTACAAGATTATTCGTGTTTGTTTCAGTAATTACTTACACAATAGCATTCAAAAAATGCATTTAAACATGGTCTTCAAGAAGGTGGTCCTCCTTAGACAACACGCCACACTGTATATATAAAGTATCATAATGGGTGGCCATTCAAGGCAGTGGGCTTTGGTAGGATTTAGTGTTTGTCTGTAGTAATATTCTAGTAATACAGTATAGAAAATGGTTGGGTACTGGCTGGTATCTGTGAAGATGTTAGGATAATGTTATAGCACCATTGGGCAATATATTGTATGGCATGTAGTTATTGAGGTAATAAATAACACAATGTATAGTATTTTATTTTTGTATATTACATTAACTGTTGATTTGGGCATTTGAATTTTCCCTAGACATTATTTGGTTTGTCTTTTAGATCATGTAGTTTTTTTTACATTTTCATGCCATCAGTCAGTCATCTAACCTTATATGGGCCCAAGAGTAAAATCCAATACACCGGGTCCTCAGGTAATGTACAAGATAGGTTCTTTAGGTTGTAAGTGTCTCCAGAAAAAAAAAAAATTTTGTCCCTGTGACGATTGGATTTTCTAACATTTTGGATTGTTCCTATTACAATGGATTAACTATAAAGCTTCATTGCAGACACCTATGATAAACCTGAGGTGCCATTACAGTTCAGCTGTTCATGCAGTTTGAAGCCAGAAGCGGTGTGGGTCATAATGATAGAGAACATAGCATTGGAGGAAGCCGCTCCTCCTCTTTTCACTATGATCCTGGTTTGGACATCAAAAACGCATCTGAAAACAGGAACATGTGAATGCACCCTAAGGCACCTGCCACACAAATGTATGCTCACCTGGGCCGTGGAAGAGGGAGAGAGGATTGTTGCTGATTCTACGGGCAAACTTTCAGGTGTAAAAGCAGTGAAGCAGACATATGATTAAAATTGTAAATATGCACCTCCATGCCATGTCGGGCTTGGTGGGGGGCAGCTCCCATTGAGGAAGCAGGAAACCGCCCAATGACCGCCCCCCTCTCTACGTGCCTTTTGCGAGTTCTGTTGCGAAACCAACAAATTTGTTCGTTGGTTTTCACACCAAAACTCTCCAGGTCGCTGCGTCCTTTCCTCTGCAGGAAAAGCTCGCTCTTGTCAATATTGAGCTTAACCCAAACTTATCCACTGGACCTGGCAATACCAAATACAGAATGAGACAGAAGGGGGCTGTTTTTCAATTTAGAGAAACTACTTTTCTCTGTTCTAAAAAGATCACAAATATGTTTTTTGATATATAATTGGGACAATTTGACCCATATTAGTTCTGACAGTGACAAAAGCCCCCCTTGGATCTCTATGCTCACCTTGTGTAAATCATCACAAAAAAAAAGCTGACAATCAAAAGCAACGCTTGTACAAGTTAAATGGCTCATGTAGTCAATGTAACATTCTAACCCACCATGGTAATTCTGGAAATATTCAATTTGGACTGTCAAAAGTCGTATTTTATTTGCAGAGCAATTTTAGTGCCGGTTTGAGGCCCTTTTTAATCATGTAAACAAAACCATTCTGCTAGTTAAGGCTTAATCAAGTGCTAAAACAATGAATCTACATACAATATATTATTACTGGCCTACGATATAGCCACGAGATCATTGTGCAGTATTTTACGACTTTTTTTTCCATTTAAACATTTTAGGGAAGTTAAAAGGAACCTTGATGAATTAATGCATTAAACAACAGTATTAATGCCCCCCAGGGAAATCTGGCCATTAATGCATGAAATTGGTTACCTAGCAATCATTAGGTTAGTTATGTATTAATTGAGACAACGCAGTGTGAGTCAATGCGGCTTAATTCTGACTTAATCAATTTTATCTGGAGCCGACATAGACCCAGAATTAAATTAAAATAAAGGCATATAGACTCTGGAATAACTTAATAGAGAGCTTTTAGCTTGGTGATTCACACTCAATTTAAGTGTAAATCCACGTGGAGGAGGCACTTGGAGCTGAAGGAGGACAAACCACTGAGACTCTCTCTAGACTCTAACAAAACCAATAAAGGAAAGGGTAAGGATTGTGTTTTTGAGAGGCACAGGCCACACAAACGATAATTAGAGTCTGTTGCTAAAGCTGATTTATCATGTTCCTAGGGCGCTGAAAAGGACGAGGTCACATGTAGGCTGATGAAATCCAAGTACTGACTCCCAATGGATCTTCACATCTGCCGCCATCAGTGATGAGGGACATAGCCTCTAGCAATATCTCAGGCCACCAGCCATATATAGGTATTTGTGGCAGGTTTAACATTTATTTGTGTATTGGCTCGGAAGTGCATTAAGGCCTTTAAATAAAGTTGTAATTGAGGCATGTGTAAATGACAATTTTCCCTTTTTTTTTTTGTTATTTTTGCAGTAAGATCCATTTTGTCAGAATTATGCATTACATCCCAGCCTAATCCTTGGATGAGGAAAGTGTGTGAAATTGTCTTTTGAGCCTGAACGGTTTGGTTTCAATGAGGCCTGGCGGGCATGAGTAAAAGGGAGGTCCGGAGGTGCATGGGAGTGTACAAGTAAAATAAAAATAATATTTCACACATGATTTACCTTGTTACACAAGTCCAAAGGCACAGGAAAATTCGGAACCTTTGAAGGGACTATGATTGAGAAGATGAAATGGCTGTACACAGGGGTATCTGATAGACAATCAATCATCTGTACAGTGTTTGTTTACATGATAAATGAAAAACAGGTTCTGAAAATCACTATTACTATAAAGCTCTGAACGGAGCATCCTATACACTAAATAAGGACACCTATCCTGTCCCAAACACGTCATGGAAAAAAATGTACTATAGATATTTTTTTATACAAAAATAGATGTATATTCATTACCCATTGGAGTAGACAAAGACATTATAGGAACATGTGTCGAGAACAGTTGAGTATCCCTAAACTTCAACAGCTAGTCTCCAGCATAATCTCATACAGTAGAGAGGCTATTTATGCAATCCCTAAATATGTAAATTACCAGATCAGATTTTGCTGATCCGAAAATTTCTATCTTCTGGTGACCCACAGGGGCAGGCAGAGCTCACGGTGACCTAATGTGCAAAAGTATTGTCTCTAAGATTAACCTAAAGATCCGGTACAGATAATAGCATAAGGACTTGGGACCAGGAACGCCTCAGTGGTTTATACAGAATCAAACTTTAGATTATTAGGCTACATGCTCCAAAAAGACTATATGGAGCCTGAAACACAGACGTTACGATCATTTTCAAATTCATATGCAATTATCAGTTTTTCAGCTATCCTCATAAAATTATATCGGGCAGCAGTATTAAAGGTAGACAAGATAGGTTCTGTAGGTTTGTCTTAAGTTGAATTGGTATGTAGTCGGAACTGTATATTTAATAATTGTACACAAGGCAAATTTTCTCTGTGACTAATTGGATTTTAAAAATGTGGGTTGTCATCAGACCATGGATAAACAAGAAAGATTCATTGCAGAGACTTTGATAACTGTTAAAATTGTTTATTGTAGCCTATGGTAAAAGTACGTAAATAATACCAACATCCAGACGGGCGTTTGTGTCTAGGGGTCATCTGTAAATCAGGTTGTACTTAAAGGGGGACCTACCGATATAAAGGTTAGGAACGGGTGGATAGGGGATGAATGGAACGTAAGGATAGCCCTTTTTTGGGCTAATCCTTACGTCACGGCTATCCTTTTGTAAACTAATGTCTTATATGCCAATTGTTTTTTTCAGTGGCTACTGGGGCTGGCGAGCCGAAATGAGGCTACAAGTCGCGGTACTCCTACGCCCCAGTAAGCATCGTTCCTCCGCCCTACCAGGTAACTTCGAGTCGCAGTCTTCGTAGCTGCGCGCCCTCGTCCGAGTACCGGCATTCTGCGCTGCGCAGTAGCTCCGGCCTCAGGTGGGTATTCGGCACAAGGGGGCAGCGCCGCTACGAGGAGCTGCGCGCCAAATGTTACCTGGTAGGTGGAGGAAGGCAAGAGGCTATGGGTGTGAGTAGCCGGACTAGTAGCTAATGTCCGGCTCTCCACGCCCCCAGTGAGCCGCTTCCCGCTTAAAAAATTTAGCATATAAAGACATTAAAGTTTACAAAAGGATAGCCAGCGGACGTAAGGATTAGCCCAAAAAGGGCTTTCCTTACGTCCATTCATCCACTACCACCCGTTCTACCTTGATAGGTAGAATCGTGGTGGTAGGTGCCCTTTAAGTGGGGGACAGTCTGAAGTCCTATATTAAACGGTTCTGGACTAGGACATGTCTACTCATGAACGAATCGGGTACCAAATGGTCCATTACAATAACAAGCATATACATTGATACTTTAAAAAGTATTGGGGGTATTTACTAAGGGGCCGATTAGCGTTTCCCTACGTTTCACCCGAATTTTTCCGATTGCGCTGATTTCCCATGAATTCCCAGGATTTGGGGCACGCGATCGGATTGTGGCTCTCGCGCCGGCCAGGGCATGCGACGGAAAAACGGGGGCATGGCGAACGAAAAACCCGACGGATTGGAAAACACCTCCGCATTTAAATTAAAAAAAAAATGTGTCGTGAAAAATTTGCTCGTACCTTCACTCAGGCAGGCACGGTGTATTCCAGTGCATTCCGATGCTCTTCAGCGCAGAAACGGCGGGGAGGAATACCTTGAGTGAATCCGGACGAACCCGAATCGAGCGCAGAGAAAGCGCCGCTGGATCTGACGAATGGCCCAGGTCAAGTAAATCTGCCCCATTGTGTTGAGTTCAGCCTCTAAAAATGGACAGCACAATTCCACTTATAACTATACTGTCAAGTATACCAGTCCAGCTTTTCTTGTCTTTCTTGTTATGTCCCTTTCCCCACTATATGAACATCCCAGTTTCGGCACTGTACACGGATGTTTAGTGGAAAGGTAAACGGAAGTGTTTATTATGGACTTTCATTGACTTGCGCCTTTTTTATGAAGTGTCGATGCCACAAATTGGCTGCTTTTGCGACACTCACGACTGGTCTTTTTTGGGAACGGGCAAAAAATTGTAGCGCCGTTTGGGAAAACACACTTTTCCAGGACTTCTATTTTTTTCGGACTACGTTATGTAGCACACTTTTTGGCGCACCAATCATAGCGGCTTAAAGTTGGTTCTAGGGAGTTGCTCATTTCACCTTGAATGGGGAAACAGTTCTAAACCTTATTGTTTGTGCCGCCAAATGATTAATCCCTTTTACAAAAATTTAATCCAACTCTAAAAATTTTGCATGCTTCCACCCAATTAATAAATGTCCCCAAAGATTTGCTTACCATGCATGCGTTGGCGGGGGCCGTATATTCTGGCTCACATGGGAAAAAGTAGGGAAAAAAAAACTATTCACATATATTTGTCAGCAAAATGAGATCCATTTCATATCTGCATGAATATGTATGTCCAGAGGACTACAAAAGACTATTCTGTTCCCTTTTTTGTCTCAACTAATAAAAGTAATATAAAAAATACACAAATACAATATAAACCAGATACCTAGGTTGCTATAGAAATTGAATTGCAATGACATTTGTTGCATACATTAGAGAGTCTTTTTTAGTATTTTATTCATTTTTGTACAGAGGAAAATGAAATCACTGTTGTCCTACCCGTAATCCGCTATACAAGCATCCCCCCCCCCCCCCTCCAAAATAGATTCCAATAGATGCAAATGTAAGTTTGACTATAGACAAGATATGATAATAAGTGACCCCAAAAGTCTTCAATAATCCACCTTTCTTTTTCTTATCTGTTTTACAATTTAGTGCAATTGGTACTCCTTTTAATTACACATGAATAGATGTAATGGCCATCGCTCAGACTATTTATATCCTGAAAGAAGTAAAGTACTGTATCCATAACAGGGAGGAGAGTGGTACAGATGGGGAGAGGGAACAAAGAAGCTTATTTAAAATGAGCTCTTCAGCATCTAATTAGTATTTATGAGGATGGGTGGATTGTGCATACAAACGTTTTTCAGTGACCAATTAAGTGATTGCCTTGCTATGTAACGGTTATTTCAGCATAATCATATACAAAGGTAAATCATTCATTCTTTCAAGTTTGGTCATTCAACAGAATACTGTTAGAGATGTTGAAGGTGATATACCTTCAACCCAATACTGTTCTAGAGATGTTGAAGCGTGATTATACCTTCAACCCGAATATGTTCTAGAGATGTGAGGAACATTGGGGGGAAGTTACTAATTCTGGCGCAGCACGACTGTTGGGCATCGGAGATAGCCAATGTTTTAAAGTGGCGCACAGCTGTAAGTTTAATGAATGGGTAGATGGTAAGAATCAGTTGTGCGCCATAAAAAATTACCGACATTCATGAGATATGAGAACATCTTACATGGACCGCGCCTTAATTTGCTCTCCGACCATGTTTTCACGGTCTATTGTGCGCCAAAATTGAACCTAAAACAATGCTGACAAAATACACATAAATGTGACGGGATAATGTGGAAACGTTAGGCCGTGCCCAATTGCTGCAAAAAAGAAGGAGTGAAGTAGTCAGAAAAACATCTGTTCTTTCTGGCGCAACAATTCGCAACAATTTCTGCGGCCAAAAAAAGAAAGATTGCGGATTTTTTTAGGCGCAGATACGATTAATACATGTCCCCCAGATGTTTAGTGAAATTCGTGTCATGCTCGACCATATAATAAGTTCCAGTCTAAATGCTGTCTGCTTGAAGTTAATGTGACTGCCATAATGCATATTTTGGGAAGCCACCTCATCAACTACTCCCCCTCTTTCTAAACTGTGGGGGTCTGTCTTGTGATCTGAGCATTGTCCCAGCAGTCAGACCCACCAAGCAGATGTATCCCCAATGCTGTGAATAGGAGGATAAACAGATAAAGTGAGTACAGCCCTAATGAGAATGAAGAACAGAAAAAGATCTATCATATTTTCTAGAAGGGTAGTGATTCTAAATGATATCAATAAGGCATTCATATCCAGGAATAGCAAAAAAAAATATGATAAAACAATAGTAGTACAGTTTAGTTGCTACTAATAATTATTGTAATATTATTACTATATTACAGTATTATTATTACTAATGTAATAATCTTGAATATACAGATTTACAAAAAATATTAATAAAGATTGTTTTATACTTAGGATTTGTAGTTTCCATGTACCCCAACTATTAATGACTATCACTGATTGTTGGCTCCTTTTTTACATTAAACCGTTAGTATAATCCCTTTTCTCTACTTCTATAAACTATTACTACATGAACCACATTTTATATACCAGAACCACTTTTGCCCCCACTCATATAGTTTATGACACATGTGGGGCTCGATGGACAGGGAGGAAATAGAGAAATTTAAAAATTATGAGAAAAAAGGCGCCCCGCTCATCAAATTGCGCACTAGGCATGGCCCGCAACGTCTTACATGATCCTGAATTTAAGACTTTCTAGTATAACTTTTCTTGAATATTTGTTGCGTTACTGACAGGAAAGATTTGCCGCAGTTATTGTAAAGTAATCAATTTATATGAAGACAAGGCCCTGTAACAGTATCATTGCAGATGCAGGTATCAAGTAATATAAAACTGTTCTAGAAACATTAAAAATGTGACACAAGTTATTTATTTCTTAATATTTTAATATGCACCAATTGACACAGTGAGGGTCTCGAGTGTAATATGATAACAAGGAACACGGGAACCACTGAACTTTTTCCATTGAAAGATTGATAACTACTAAGGCTTAAGGAACATTCAGGAACAGCTGATACTGTAATATGTCTATAGGTCTTGTGTATCTTTGAGGTTCCTGTATTTAGCATTTTGTCTATTAGTTATAATAATTGAAACCTTCTTGTTAAAGTGTTACAAATATAAAATGAACTGCATATTTAAAGGGTCCATAGGAAGGGGATAAGTGTCTGATCTTTGAGACCTCCAGAAATAAAAAGAATGGCGATGGAGTATGGGCAACAGGGCCAAAAATGGAGGTGGGAGCATAGGTGCCGGTAGCACCACGGGCCCAAGAGTTTTAGGGGGCCCTACGGAAGTCAGTCACTTTCACATATGAAAAGACTTTAATATAAACCCTACATTATAGTTCGGGGGCCTTGCACAAGACTTTGCATTGGGGCCCATCAAGCTTATAGTTACTGATATCTTGTATGGGATACAGGGCAGTCCCAGGGTTACATACAAGATAGGTCCGGAGGTTTGTTCTTAAGTTGAATTGTATGTAAGTCGAAACTGTCTATATTTATTAATTGAAGTTTGCTAGACAAATTTTTTCTTGGTCCAAGTGACAATGGAGTTTCAACAATTTTTGCTGTGTAATTGCACACCAAGGGTTATCAATTAACAGCTTCATTACAGACACCTTAAAGATGTCATTGCAGTCTGGGACTATAGTAAAGCATCCATGAGAGCGCACCAGGTATAGGGGCAGAGGGGTCCGTCTGACTATGAGTTGTCTGTAAGTCGGGTGTCCTTTAAGTTAGGGGGACCGCTGTCCTGTATCCAAGAACATTAAGGGAATCCATTAAAATTGTGCTTCATACAAAAGGCAATGCAGACCCATGTTCTTCCAAACACTTGGCTCAGGGTTTGAGAGTCTTCAGGGTTTTGACCTTAAAATTCTAGAATCTAGGTCTAGTGCTGCTAGTATTCCAGTGTTTAGCTACCAAAAATTAAACTGATCAGATGGTAATTGAAGATATGTTTCCGCTGCCAAAAACCTGAGCACTCATGAGATCCGAACATTGGCAAGAAATATAAAAACCTGACTATTAATGTAATCAAAGCCATCTCAGCAGTGGCCACAGCAAGATTGGGAGTCTCATGGAGCTGTAAAAGTAACAGAATTGATTGGTAAATGGTCAATGCATTAATTTTGGTGTTCGTTGTTTTACATGCACTAAATTTCTGGGAAGGGTTCTGGGCTTGCGGAGTGGGGTCTGCTCTTCTGGTGCAAGATCCCATTGACATAAAGACAGTCCAGTGTGAAGGTCAAGCAGAAGAAATGAGTGAACATCTATTGGATAGGAGGACGGCTTCTTCCAATACTTGCTCAGTGGCCTGTGTCTGAAAGGAGTGGGGGGCACTTCCTCAAGCCTTTAATTCCCACTAATTGCAATTCATAAATGGAGAAGGACGGTAATCAATGATTTTCCATTTCATTCATGTCACCCTAATCAGTCCAGTTTACCCCCTCATCAAGACACTGGTAAAGCATAGTATGTCACGGACCCCCAAAACCGCAAATAAAATCACACATGCCGAACTCCTAAAGATATCCTAACTGCCGCGACAATTAAATTGCTTCTTCAACACCATTTGAATGATGGATATTCAAATTACATGGAGATGACTGTATCAGTTCCTTATCCATCTGCGTAGTTCCATACACTACAGAGGTTTGAAGACCCCCTAGTCATAGTAGTGGGTATTGGCACGCAGTTCCCGGGTTACATGCGGACAGTAAGTTGAATGTGCCCCATTTATATGGAAAACGACGAAACACATCAGAGGAAATTCTCATTAATGTCATCGTGAGTAAATTTGACATTTACAAAATTATGTGCATAAATACAAACAAAAGCCTTTTTCAACTTTACCTAAATAAAACTTAAAATGAAAAAAAAAAAAACACCACAAACAAATGTTAAGGGTATGCAAATAAGATTGCTAAAAATGCCTGGTCACTAGAGCCTTTCATGTTACCACGTCAATAAGGGGTAAGAATCTTGTCTCCCTGGGAATACTACTGTGAGTGGGGAATGCCTGTATGCCAAAACACTTTCATTTACAGGCACGAGAGCCCCTGACTTATTCTTGATATAGTCCATGATAATACTATTTATATGTGTGCTGTAGCTATGGAGATGATGTCAACATTATTGGGGTCCAATTGTTTTTAGAAAGTAATTTCTGTTAAACATTTTTGAGATTCAGCGGATTGTCACTGGAGGGAAAGAATAGTGTATGGGTTCTCTTTTGTACTGGAGCAAAAGAGATTTATGGGCCCCCTAGGTGCTTAGAACCAAGGTATGGACGTAAACTTTGCAACCATACTGAAGTTGGGCTCCTTGGTGGAATTTATCACTAGGCGATCCTTGGGGACAGTTCTATGTCTGTCTTTGACGATTCCCTTGCCGTTACATTTATTAAAAGTGGCTTTTAGCCCTTAATAAAGCCTTATGCTCTTACTACAAAAGCATGAAACGTTTACAGCACATTACACCCAGCAGGGGGGAGACATTTTGTCTGTATTAAAAAAGTACATGAATCTGCGATTGCATGGGGTTGCACATAGTAGTTCTAGGTTAGGCCGGGTATAAGGAAGTGGCGGGAAATAGTCATGTGCCCAGCCAAACCAAACAATAATCCACCCCCCTTTTCTCCTGGTTACTGTTGAATTAGCTGCTGTTGGTCTTATCGTAAAGACTGCACATATTGCACAGGATGGAAGTCCTTGCATCAAACCGGCTGCATGGCCGAGTACCAGAGCCAGCACCGTAAGAGTTCTCACAGTACTGGTTCTGCTGTTCGGTTGCATTGGTATAATGAAAGGACTCCTGTCCAGTGCAATCCTTGTGTTTCCATGGGTTGTATGACAACCTTTACCAGCAGATCGCTTAACTCTGCGGTCGCAAAATTTTGCACATCCTGAATTTCACAACCAAACTGTCATGTGTTAAACTACTGTATCATACAATGACACAGTATAGCAGCTTCTGAGAGCTCCAATCTGAAAAAACACGTCACCCTCCTGCAGGGATCCCACAGCTGCATCCATGGGAATTCTATATCCTCTTCCCTCCAATGTGTGCAGCAGAGATGAATAAATAGAGTTTGTCTAAGAACTGAACATTTCCCGATTGCAGCATTACATAAGGGTTGTGGACTCTGCTATAATTCTCCTCTCTGTTTTTAATATGTTCTTCTAGGGATCCTCCTAGTCTTTGTAGGCAGGATAGAATAAAAAACCCAAAACACAGTTTTAAAATATTAACTACTAATTACTATTTAATAGTAGCCCCTGTATGTACTTTTCACAACTCAGGATTATACATATTATATTACATTACCTATGTGCAACAATTTCTGGTGGATGCTGAAGTCCCCTAACAGAATAGTGAGCTTACAAGATCGTCCCCTGTGTTCCCCTGTCGGTCTCTCCATCCCATTTTTCTGCTCTCTCTGCCACCTCAAACTTTGTCATAGACTACTCGCACCCCCTCTCTCTCCTTCTGCCTCAATTAACACTTTCTGCATAACAAGGAGCTTCACTGTATAGTGAAGTAGTGTATAGACACATCATCTAAACTGTGTCCATGCTGGGTTTTCTATACGCATTACTTGCACATTGCTTCCTCCAAGGTAATGAAAAAGTGTCAGGATAGTCACCATATAATCCTGTATGTAATACTCAGTGTCAGTGGGATTTACTTGAGGAATCTTACATGATTTTATGATAAATTGCTTAATGAGAGAACACAAGGGATGGGGAATTCTGGGCAGCCGAAGAGGTAGTCTCCATCTTTCATTCACTGCTGCTCAGGGAAGATTTCGTAAAAGCAGCTCAGAAACGAAGACAATGTAACTCTGGGGGAAAAAGGGCCGAAGCAAAACACAATGGGGTAGATATATAAAAAGGGTGTCCTAAGCCACTACATCCTGTTCATAGTCCATGCCCCTTTGTCGGGCGGAAGAGATAGTGGAGAGACAGAAAACTCTAAAAAGTCTAAAACCTTTGAAGGTGCTGAAGACAGTTTTTTTTTGTGCAAACTATAACAGAATTCTGTGGTAGACAGATTAATAAATCTCCCCTAATATGGGCACTGATCTGTTTGTTCATTATGACTTTGGAGTTACACTTTAAATTCTAGACTAGACTACTGTTCCATTATTAGCTCCCACCATGGACTTGCATAGTCTGTATTTGAACGCATCCATTGTGACACATGTGTTGCATAAGAATGCATCTAAGCATTGAAACGCATTGGTCGAAGTCCTTACGGTGTTGGAAAGTGAAGGCATAGTGCAAAGGATCATGTAACAAATGTGAATAAGGATGACGGCTGCAGGATTTGTATGGATCACAATAACCTCTTAGTGGCAGACTGCTTTACTTGAATGCAGCTGAGCTACAATACCAGACACAGCCTATAGACAAGGGAGGAGCTTAAAAGACATTGTTTAAAGGAGTCTAAGCTACCAAATCAACCAGCAGAGGTAAAACACAATGGATAAGCCCTCTTCTTAGCTTCCAGTAATTTGCTGAAAATTTACATTTTATCTTACGCAAATATTAGCCATCGTGCACTTGAGGAGAGGGGCGTTTTCCACTGGTTCCCCATTTTTTTCTTCTATGAAGGTTTCAATCATATTTAAAAGAACATTGTAGGGGTAACAAGGTTGCCAGTTATTAAAGAATAAAAGGGTTGTCCCACCCCCAGTGCTGCACCAAGGGCTGTGATTTGCATAAAGATTAAAACTTAATTTCTCGTAAATGCTGTTGGTATAAAAAACGGATAGAACTACCCTACCCAATGCTGGTATTACCTTGTGCCTCATTCACACCCCAATGATATGGTTGTTTGCTACCACATTGTTTCAATGAGTAGCACAATCCCCCAGTTATTTCTGGGGATGGTTTCATCTATATGTAACCCATGATGGGGAGATGTTAAATTAAATTATGTGAAGAAAAACAATTTAATATTTCACATTTGGAAAGGATTGAAGAGAGATGTCATGGAAACGTTGTATTTTGTAATTTCATCATATTTAGTGTCTATATATATGATCAAAATTACCAAAAGAAGTGAAAAACAATACAGATGTTCGTGCCTCCGAGATTTTTCTCTCATACCTTGGTCCGAAAACAGAGAAGGAAAAACAAGTTGACTGTAGGCGTCCAGCAGCTGTTAATGTATGAGGATTATTACACCCCGCTGTTATTTACAGATATCATCATTATCGTTAAAACAATCAAGTACTCCAGCAATTTAACTAAATAGGCAATTTTATAGCAAAGGAATGAATCTCCTATCTGCGACACAGATTACGCTTCTCTATCATTATGCAGCAGAGCTATCAGACAAACTTAGAAAATATATTTACTTAATAGGTAATTGTGCATAATTAATGATTATATCATTGGCTTCTAATGGCTGATTGTTTTGCATTGTTGTGTTTTTTCTGTGTAGTGAATGGGGTCTGCCATGCGAAGCACGAATAATATCTGCATGTAATGCACTGTAGAGAAGACCCCATCTACTACAGGGCAGGCGTTATATATATATTTATACTACACTACATTAAAAGAAGCCCCCAACGGAACGTTATACAAACTCATTGGCAACAGGCTATTCTCCTTGTCCCTCCTCACCACACATGCAAGCTCTGCCCAACTAAGTACGAAATAGTTTAGGCTACATTCACACAAACGTATTCCCATGCGGGCCATAGCCAGGCGGGCACATATCCAGCGCCATGGAGAGGAGGAAGGGGTGACCCCTCACCTCTCCATGAAATTGCAGATTTGTTGTAGGGGCAAAACAAGGGAAGATTAGGAGAATGTATCGCAAGATAGGCTTTGCAGCCTACATATGTCCCCATACAGTCGTGTGAGTATGAGCCTTAGATAGTTTAAAATTACTAACAAGCTAATCCCTGTTTTCACCCTAACCATTTGCCTCTGGACCATTTGATGTTCACTACTCCCACTAAGTACACTGGTATCATCCAACCATCCTCTACTTGGTGGATGGCAGCTACGTCCTTAAAGGGAGTTATACAGCAGTATGACCATTAAAAAGATGCAGACAGGTAAGGGAGGCAGACCAGGATTTCAGTCTATCATACCTTTGATGTGTTGGTAGTTGCCAGCAGGATCGGAAAAATGGATTTTACATTCCAGGATTGTAGCTGAAACTGGAGCAACGGCAGGAGTCTCCCGAATACACAGCTGTGAGACCCCCCCTTTTACTAATTAAAACCCTAAACCAGAAGTTTGCTATGCTTTTACTCAGAGCAGAGAAGATGAGTGTTCTGTGGATCTCACATACCAGTTGCCACCAAGTTCAGCTTTTCACAGCTTGCATACATAGAACACAACACAAAGGTTATGGTTACACAGACTCCAGCCACAAACCCCTTAACTTGCAAACGGGAACTTAAGGTGAAAGACTTTTTGGATTTAGGCAATTTATTTGTACACAAACATAGAGTTGCATATGTTGAAAATGTAATATTTGACACTGTCAACTACTGATTCGCTGGGCATGCCCCTGTAACGTTTCCTTCCATCCCAAATGAAATGACGGTTTTAGCTAGTGGGGGAAGTGCATCAGGATTTTAGGACCTAGTGAATTGAAAGTAAGAACTGACCCCTGAATTGCAATGATAATCTCCCCCAGTATTCCAGTTGTTGATTTGACTTCTCGCTATGTGCGTCCTGTTGGACTGCTTTCTTACCTTGGACCTTTACATCTTTATGCCACACAGTCAGCAGATTGTCAATGGAGGGAACACCAGAAGCTTCACATAATAAGGAAGACCCCAGTTGAGGTTAGCTAAGAGAGATTTGTCTAGCCCAAGCATGGTGGTCTCAAATGTGCAAATTAATATTGAACTCTCTTAGATTTTTTTTTTAAAACTCAATTGTTTTTCCCTGATAACGTGCTGACTGAGCGACGCTTATTACCAAATAATGCAAGCTCTCCATTTGACCCATTTGGGCCACCTATATGAGGTCACCTATATCAGGCTACATGGAGAGAGTTATATACAGGCAAATGTTACTGTATTACTATTTAGCTTTTATTATAATATAATTGGAAAGTAGCAGAAATTATATTTATGGACACCACCACAATGTTCCACTTTTTGAAAACCTCAAATATTCCAAGTGAAAGCCAAGAGATTGATGTTCGTAGCGTCTCGTTATATAAACACTGAGGCTTCAGCGTGACTGCTGTGTCCTGGATGTTTAGCACCATGATGATTGAGGATAAATGGAGAGAAATTATTACACAACCCGGGGAGAAGAAGGAGAAGAAAAACTATATCAAGAAGAAGAAAGTGTTATGTGAATGCAGGTCATGACAATCCATCCAATCCCATTCTTGCTGGTCAGGGAGATTGCGGTGCCCAGGGATGGAATCTCAGTATAGAGACTAGGGTCATGTGTGTAAGCGTGATAGATTTGGGGGAGCGAGTCTGATACTCATAGGGAAGGTCCCTTAGTTTCCTGAGCACAACCCATTTTAGAGAAGATGGTTCATATGATAAAGCTCAAGTATAGTCCCGGTCCTGAACATCATAGATAAGTCATATCAGAAGAACTCATATATCTGTGCTACGGTTTGTTTGGGGAGGTGTATAACTTTGTATGTTGAAAGTTGAGGGTTGAAGGTTTATATATTGTTAATTGTCGATCTGTATATTTATAAAACTATTGTGCATTTTTCATAATGGCAACAGGTTTTAAAGGGGTCATCTAGTAAAATAAAATGCAGGGGGGTAGTAAAATAACAGAACAGTTCCATAAGCAATGACCCAAAAAGATGTGAGGGAAGACGTGTGTATGAAGGAATCATTATATTGGTTAATCCTGAGATAATGGTTTGTGAAAAAACAATTATATATTCAGGGAACTTGGGAAAGATGTAATAGGCTGGCTGCCTAGATAAATACATACACACAGAGCTTTGTCATACACATGGAGTTGTAAAGACATGACTAATCAACCTGAGCGGATCACTCATACACAGCAGCTGGAATGGTGCAGCAATTTATTATTCTTGCCGTCAGGCAAAAACCAGGCGGATTACATCATCCTCTCCTGCAGTGAGTAAACTCACCTGCTAGGAGAAGAAACGATGAGGCGACACAGAAGCTACAAGAGCTTCATTATAATAATGTTATTATTTGTTTTATCAGCAAAACATCAATTCAGGGATTAAAACCAAGATGATGATGAATAGTGAGAGAGAAAGGAATGCACGAAAAACGGCCAATCCATAAATTCACAAAACAAAAAATGTTCAATATTTATTTTTAATTAATTCCAAAAACAGACCACTCTAAAGACGCACCTTGCTCCGGGGTTGTCCTTTTCACACTCTTTCCGCTGTATGCCACCCTAACAGGATCTTTTTACATGCAACTTTGCCTACAGCTGACATGGTAATTGGTGAGATGCATATTAGGTTGATAGCACTTGTTTCACTTTGTATCATTTTAGGCACTAGGCACTTTTTGCTGTTTCTTTTGTATCATAAAAAGTAACCAGGCTAATATTGGGCCCAGTACAATCAGGACCTCTCTTACATGCTGCTTGTTGGGCAATGTTTACAGGTGATGTTTTTAGGCTTTATACTAGATTTGCCCATACGTGCATGTAGGGAGATGGGTAATCGTTACTAAATGACTGGACACTTGCGGGTATGACGGTTGACATATACTGGTGGTCGCCATCCTGTATTTGATGTTATATTATGTTTTTTGTTTAAATTTATGTGTTCTAAAAGTGTGTCTTTAGAGTGGTCTGTTTTGGAATTAAAGGGGTATTCTCGTCTGGGCATTTTACATTCAGTTTGATAAATCTGCCATATATAAACATTTCTTCACTGTCCTGTGTGAAGATAATTTCTCATAAAATGTAAGTCATGTGGTCCCTTTAGAAACGACATGGCTTCCTCGGATACGGCACGTCTGTGGAAGGATTGCACAAGAAAACAAATTGTTTTTGTATATGAAAAATGTCGGGAAGTTATTTATGTCGCACAGCACCCTGTGGAATGATTGCGAAGCCAGGACGGTGAGACAGGACTCAATAGCTCATGGCTGACCACCGCTGCCAGAGGTGAGTGCGTAAACCGAGGAAGCCATCTTGTTTAAGGGACAGAAGACTCCATTTGAGAAATTATCTTCACACTAGGAACATTTTTGTAACAAAACATCCATTGAAGAAAGAAAATGTTGTCATGGAAGATTAGTGAACTGAATGTGAGGCCCCCAGACGAGAATACCCTTTAATAGAAATAAATATTTGACAATTTTTTGGGAAATTTAGGGATTGGCCATTTTTCGGCATCCTTTCTCTCTCTCTATTAATGGCATGATATTTTTACATGCACGGGCCGTTTTTTGTTAGTTGGCCTGTGCTAACCAACCTTGGTATTTATGAGGATTAACCAAGATAGAGCTGTGTAGCTACAGCATTTCAAAGGAGTTGCTCCACAATGCATCAAATCAAATGGGAGAAGATTCCTTTAAGGTATTACGGTCTGTAAGGGCACATTCACATGGCCGTCTGCAGAGGGACGGACATGCGGCCGACAAATTTGCGAGGCCGAATGTACGTCCCCATAGACCAGCCAATAGGCGCGGCGCAAGATGCGGTGCCACAATGTGTGGCACCGATCGGCCCGCACACCGCCAAAAAAGAATAGAGCATCGCCTTCGATCTTTTGGAGTGATTGGGCGTGCGACCGCTATTTCTATGGAGGGAGGAGGGGCTCTCCCTTCTCTCCAGCACACGGCGGTATGCCAGCACGGGGACATACCGCGTGTGCTTGTGAATGTACCTCAGTGTATCTTTTTGTTTAAAAAATTTAGTTTTGGCCAAATATTTTTGTTCTCTAAAAAACTCAGATGTTAAATGTAAGCAACAGGCAAAATTATAAAATGCCCTACAAAACATATTGGGGAATTTATGTTATTGGTTAACCTTTTATTGTTGCGTTATTGGAGTTTAAACGTGCAGCGAAATACCTAGTCTGCACATTATTGCTGCCAAAAAAAAAATTTACAAAAAAATATACCAGTGTAGGCCAACGATGGGATTGATGCACCATTTACAGGAAATTGTCACAAAATAACACTGAAATTTTTTGGGGCAATTTACTTACCCGTCTATTTGCGACCAGCGGGCGGCGTTCTCTCTGCTGGATTCGGGTCCGGCCGGGATTTATTAAGGCAGTTCCTCCGACGTAACCAGGTGGCGCTGCCTCCGCTGAAGTTTCCCTGGAACGCACTGCGAAACACCGAGCCGGGCTCGAGAGAAGGGGTAAGTGCAAGCTCCGCCGACACCACTTTATATTTTAAATGCGGCGGTTGTCCGAAATCCGTCAGGTTTTGATTTCCGCGGCCCCCGATTTACGTTGCATGCATGGCCAGGCCGAGCACCACAATCCGATCGCGTGCGCCAACAAAATTCCGCGGCAATTCAGGGGAAATCGGCGCAAATCGGGAAATATCGAGGTAAAAACATCGGGGGAAAAAGCGAACGGGCCCTTAGTAAATGATCCCCCTTTGTGTAAGTGAACTTTTTAAGTTTTCTTTTATCATAAAAGTTATATAAGAATGGTGAAACAAAAACTATAGTAACCAGCAACACCTGACAATGATGGTGTAAATTTAGAAGCTAAAATAACATGGGCACAGAGTGAATTTTGTAGTGCACGATGATTTAGCAAATGAATGACAACCAGCTGTAGTCCAATAGTTTAAAATCAATCAGTGTCGCTACATAAGTCTTATAGGGCCCTGACTGGTAAGTATCTAATCTATGCTTTGTGTCAAGGACAACTTATGTACCTGTGCACAATTGCCTACATAACGTCATATAACATATAAAAAACAGGCTGGTGGGTGCTAGGCGGAGGCCTGGCAGACAGCTCCGGCGACCCCTATTAAAAAGGACTGGCACAACCAAACCCCTTAAGTTAAGACTATTCCCTAGTCAAGTTTAGTAATGAACAGCTGCCAATGAAATAGGAAAGCAGATGAGAAGGGGGCTGGGCCAAAAAGTCTCAGTTGGAATTATTATCCCAGGATCCAGAAATGGAAAACTTTGGGTTGCTCCCATGCACAAAATGCACCAAACCTGGTCCCAAGTGTTGTTTTTTTAGTTTTTGTCTTTTAAATTGGTGTTTGCATTTCCATTACAATAAATTTTAAAGACAACAATAGCCACAGTACTCCCATAGCCATACATCACCATAGGTGAGTGAGCCCTGAAACGTGATCCATAAAATCCAAACAAAGAAATAATGGATGTGGTTGAGCCCTTGTTTTTATGATAAAAAAAGTTTTTTAACCATTCTGCCAAATAAACCTGAGAGCCTTCGGGTCAATAGTTTATTAATTTGCATATTTTTAAAAACCTTGTTGTTAAAAAATAAATAGGCTTAATAAGCTCAAAAAGAAGAAGCAGAAGATAGGCAAGAGGGGGGTACACAACAGAATGAGGGGATTATACCCTGGATCATGCACATGTCAATTTTGGACCGTTTTAAAGGCATGCGTTTCAGTCTGTTAAAAACTGATGCGGTTTTTTGGAATGTTACAGGTGTTTGACTGGTTGTATAATCTAAGCTGAATATAAACAGGTTCAAGCAGCCCAAACGCATGGTAGACATTACAAAATGATGCTTTTTTAAAAACGGTCCAAAAATGTTGACGTGTGGCATCACCCTAAGGCGCCATGCACAGAAACTCTGGCTTTTCGGACGAAAGGAACGAAGCTACGAGGAGGTGCGCACCATATGTCAGGGTAGGAGGAGAAAAAGAGGGCCTACTGGGGCGTGGAGTATCCGGCGAGGCTGTAGCTCTCATGTCCCGGCTACTCCACGCCCCAGTCCCTGCTTTAGAAAATTTACATTATTAGGTATACCTCCAGTTCATAAACCACATACACCCGTTCTACCTTATAGGTTAGAATCGTGGTGGAGTGGTAAGGTCCTTTTTTAACTATGCCACCTCTGTACGCAATTTCCTTCTCAGAAAACAACCGCAGCCTTGTTATAGACGTATTATTATAAAAACTGTGTTTTAGTTGCACTAACCACTGTACCACCACAAATGTGCATTGGATGATGAGACAGATAAGACATTACAAGGGTGGTGTATATGTCAGTTTGCATAGCACTTATGGGCTCCTGAATACACTCAGCATGCCTAGTCATGGCCCCTCGCAGCACATCCATTACAGCCCTAAGCTAGAATAAAAACACATATTCGCAAGCCTGCTCTCTTTACAAATATATGCAATAGCGCTCAGCAGGAAGCATTGAGGGATGAATGGCAATACGGAATGTATATGTCCTTAAACAGGGAGCAATATTGCCTAATACAACCATTTTTCCATATAATACAACCCCCAAATGGGGGGGGGGGCCCTGGAAAGTTCTATTGCCCAAAGCTATCCCAGAATATAGGACGGCATTTCCCAGGATAATAATTGCAAAAGCCTGGGAGTGACTCTTTATAATTAGGATTGGCCTTGTACAGTTCAGGAAGCCAATAGTTCATTAGTGGTATTCTAAGAAAATTACAGCAGGTCATTGCTATGACGAATGGAATGCATGTTACTCATAATTTAATTAACTCCTAAAAGTGAACAATATCTGCCGTTCTTATTTATGAAATCAATGCTCTACTATTAATTTACTTCCTTGCCTCAGCCTTATCCACCGCCAATGCGCTGTATATATGTGAATATCCATGTGATGTTGTAGGACAGAAAAAAATAGAGTTTACACAGATCGGTTTTTAATTCTATTGCTCTTGGTGTCATTGTACCCCTGTTACTAAAATGCGAGAGAAGTAAAAACATACAACCCAGAATGCTAGGCTTGATCAGGTGATACTCACGCATGGGCACAAAACAATTGGAGAGGAGTGTGCCTGTAGATCTATATTAAGATCCCCAATATTTTACCGAAAACTGTTGAGGATCCAATGCAGAATGAGGAGATTTTTCTTATTACATGCTGTTAACATTTGCTTTTACAAAATAATGTTAAACACAATGTTAGCACATGCGTGCATTTTGTTAACAAAATGTTAACCATATGTGTTAACACTGTGTTAGCGGTGGGTTTTGTCAAATGCAAAATATTTACAACAATGTATTTTGGCAAATCTCCTTTTCTCAGTGGTTGTATGTGTTTCAGAATGCATTGCGTTAACGCCATGTGCATGTGAATGCGTTTTGTGCAATGCAGCTGAAACTAACAAAAGCTGGCACTGAGGAAGCCTAAGTATATGGAAGTGGCTTTATTGTAGAAATAATGACTGGCTATGATGTAGATGTAGCGTCCACTTAAATCAGATATTCCCACCAAGACAGGAATCTAAAAATATACTCAGGATACAAATATAACCTCTGACATGAATTAGGGGCAGGAGCGAAAGGAGACATTCTAACCAGCAGCCGCGTTGAGCAAACCACCGCTTTTTGAGACAAGAATAAACTCTGGATCCAAGGGAAGGGGGGCATAGCGGTGGAGAGGTTGTGTTTATGAATAGGTAATGAGTAGAGTGAGTGGCTCATTGTGTCTCTATCCATTTCATGACTTGATCTGTCTCTATTTTTATGTGGCCACATTAGTAGAATCTTCAGAAGAAAGAAGCTAAATTAAAAGTGTAGCTAAACCCTGTACCATGATAATGGAAGCACATTGTCCAGAACACAATTCTCATAGCAAATGAATTGAGCGCACCAACTGCTGGGTTATGTTTACTCACCAGGAAATGCTCCCAATTCCATAGAAGTGACACTCGCTCTCTGTTATTATAGAAAAGCAGCGGCGCTCCAAGCATTGACTGAGGAGCACCAGAGAACAGGGTTTTAAAACTCGGTTTTGCGAAAGAAAAGAGATTATGGCCTGTTAAAAAAGAATAGTACATGAGGCATTAGCTAACAAATGCATAGTATCAGTAGTTGATTTCCTGATAGCAACCTTTTGGCCTCTATTACTTAGTACCAGGCAATAATATGTTTGTACAATGTCCGTGGTAATGAAGTTTATTAATAAGTCCTTATTCCCAGCAAAAAAATTTAAAAATCCACTTGTCACAGGGACAAAAAATTTTTTGCATGGATCTTCCATTATAAAAAAATATGACACTTCAAAGCAGTCATATTAATCAAAGGGTTATTCCGTATGATCAATGCTGCAAAGGGGTCATTGGTCTGTTGAACCGCAGCCTCCTAACAGTGAGCTGTTAATTTCCCTGCAAAACAATGACAGGCTATTCCCTTGCAATGGGTCCTTTAGAGAATGAGCCTGGGCAATTTTAAAGATTGTATTTTTTAAGAAAAAGAAAAAACTCATTAAGACATCATAATAAAGTAGTAATTACATAAATAACAAAAACAACACAGCCTGTACTTACGTAAAAAGAATATTAAAAGAATAACAAAATCATAATGTGCCACTTTTAAACTATGTACAAGCTCATCGTTCAATAGGACGCTGTTTTTTCTCGCCACCCGCAAAGCTGCATGGAATAGTCATGACCCTCTTCTCCCCCCCCCCCCATGGCAGAATAAAACTGTTATCCAACTGGAGATGAAGGGAACTGCGGGTCACCAGGCCGGGGGCATAAGGCCAAGTGTGATTAGGTGCACCAAAACTTACATGTATCCCTTTTGCAATATAACAACTTTATAACTTCCCTCACAGGAAAATTCATACGTGTGCAGTAATAAAAACTTGCCATCGCCATCAGCTTTGAGGGGGGGGGCAGGGGAATGGGGGGGAAAATGGGAAAAGGGGGGAAAAAAACCCAGCAACCACATCCCCCAGGATCAAGATACCCCTATCACTGTGAATGAGATTTGTGGAACAGTTACTCTTCAAAAGTCAAATTCACTCATTTCAGTTAATGTCTTTCCCCTGTTCCAATTGACAAAACTGCACCAAAACAAAACTAAAGATCGATTGAAGATGCAAGTTTTAACTGCAAAGTGTGAACGCATGCTTAGGGCCCCTTTCACACTTGTGTTGCAGATAACAGTCGAGTCCATACGGTGCGATCAGGTGGCACTCAGGGTTTGGTCAGGGTCAAAAAAATACATTTTGCACAGAGTTGCAATCAGTTTGCAGTCAGAGTTTGTTCAGTTTGTCTCAGTTTTCATTGCGCGTTTTTTAAATGCATTTTCAATGCCACTTTACAATGCATTTGAGCAGGACTCAGGGCTGAGCTCTATTACTTTTATATAGCAATTGATGCACGAACAACGCATTACACTTGATTGGACGTCCATGTCTCTCAGAGTGCATGCGTTTTGATGAAATCATCCAAGAATTTGACGGTTCGCGTTTTTCAAGCGTGTCACAAGTCGATCCGAGCGGAAATAAACGGAACCGAAAACCAGCTTATAGAATAAATAAAACAAAAGAAAAGGGTACCCCACGCCTTACCTCCTTTCTTAAAGGGGGGAACTCCCAAAAAACAGAAAACGGGGATGGAACAAGGGGGAAGAGAGGGAAACACGGACTTTGAAAGGGAGGGAATATGGAACACTAAGATTGTTCCCGCTCACCCTCCACCTTATCTCCTTCACTCCACGAGAAGAAAAGACATACAGAAAGATGAAAAAAGACCCACCCACCCTAGTTGGAACTGGCCATGTGTGGAAAACACAAGTGTGTGAAAGGGGGGCCTTAAACTTTAATATATTAATTTAAGCCTAAGGGACTGAAAATCATTTACACTAATAATTTAATTACAGACAAAACTTAAACTACAATAATGGGAAGGTGTTAAGGAAGATAAGTGGGGGATGGTGATGATAGATAAAGAAGGGAGGGCATTTCGGGTGGAAAGAAAGAAAGTAGAGTGCAGTGCGTGACCTCTTATTTGCACAAGATGCAATTAATTTTCAGGTGCCTGAACCCTACATCACTGTAAAATCCAACATAAAATTACAATTGGCACAGTCACAGAATAGAGAAGAGGTAAACACGTGGAGTCATTGAAAATGTGGTTGCATTGCTGCACCAGAAAATGTTTTCCCTGTTTTTTAATTTTAAAAAATGCCCTCAAGATTTACATTAAATTTTATTTTAAAAAGTGTGAAAAAGAAAGCTGTGAAATGCTGTATGTATTGACTTTGTATAATGTAGATAAGATTTCTTGGAAAAGAAGCCATTGAAGGTAATGGAGGGTTTTGAAACTTGAAATTATTTCAATTTATGTTTTTACATTCTTATAATACTTGTGTGTTTGGTTACCGTCATCGGAGGGCATGGGAAAGGACGCGAAAAAAAAAAAAACGCAGGAATATACCAGGTGCGAGATAGATATCGTAGCAGATGTGGGTTACGGGGAATCGCCGAACGCCTCTACTATTCTGTTTTTAGAAATTATTTTCTTTTAACATTTATTGAGATTCAGCAGTTGTCAGTGGAGGGAAGAATAGTGCTATTGGGTCTCTTTTGTACTGGGCAAAAGAGATTTATGGGCCCCCTAAGGTGCTTAGAACCAGGTATGACTGTAAACTTTGCACCATCTGAAGTTGGGCTCCTTGGTGGAAATTTATCACTAGGCAGATCCTTGGGACAGTTCTATGTCTGTCTTTGACGATTCCCTTGCCGTTACATTTATTAAAGTGGCTTTAGCCCTTATGCTCTACTACAAAATGCATGAAACGTCACAGCACATACACCAGCAGGGGGGAGACTTTTTTCTATTTATTAAAAAAGTCATGAATCTGGCATTGCATGGGGTTGCACAGTAGTTCTAGGTTTAGGCCGGTATAATGAAATGGCGGAAATAGTCATGTGCCCAGCCAAACCAACGATAAATCCCCCCCCCTTTTCTCCTGGTTACGTTGATATTACGCAGCTCGCTTTACTCTGGGTCGCAAAAATTTTGCACATCCAGAATTTCACAACCAACCTTCATGTGTTAAACTACTGTATCTATACATGACACAGTATAGCAGCTTCTGAGAGCTCCATCTAAAAAACACGTCACCCTCCTGCAGGGATCCCACAGCTGCATCCATGGGAATTCTATCTCCTCTTCTCCTCCAATGTGTGCAGCAGAGATGAATAATAGTATTTGTCTAAGAACTGAACATTTCCCGATTGCAGCATTACATACAAGGGTTGTCGCTTTGCATAATTCTCCTCTCATGTTTTTAATATTGTTTTCTCATGGGCATCCTCCTAGGCTTTCTGCAGGATAGATAAAACCCCAAACCATGTTTAAAATATGTAACTACTATATTACTATTTATATAGTAGCCCCTGTATTTACTTTTTCACAATTCAATAGCTCCCAGGATTATACATATTATATTAATTACCTATGTGCAACAATTTCTGTGGATGCTGAAGTCTCCTACAAAGAATAGTGAGCTACAAGATCTCCCCTGTTCCCTGTCGGTCTCTCCATCCCAATTTTTTCTGTCTCTCTCTGCACCTCAAACTTTGTCATAGACTACTCTGCACCCCTCCTCCTCCTTCTGCTCAATTAACACTTTCTGCATAACAAGGAGCTTCACTGTAAAGTGAAGTGTATAGACACATCATCTAACTGTTTCACTGCTGGTTTCTACTACGCATTACTTGCTACATGCTCCTCCATGTAATGAAAGCTGTCAGGCTAGTCACCATATAATCCTGTATGTAAATTACTCAGTGTTCAGTGGATTTACTTGTAGGAATCTTACATGATTTACTGATAAATTGCTTAATGAGAGAACACAAGGGATGGGAATTCTGGGCAGCCTAAATTTGACTCAGGGAAGATACAGAAGAGGTTAGTCTCCACTCATTTCACTGCTGCTCAGGAAGATTTCTGTAAAGCAGCTTCAGAACAGAAAATGTAGACAAGGGAGGAGCTTAAAAGGCATTGTTTAAAGGGAGTCTAACAGCTACCAAACAAACCCAGAGGTAAAACCACAATTGTATAAGGCCCTTTCTTAGCTTTCCAGTAATTTTATGAAAATTTACATTTTTATCTTTACACAAATTTGCCACTCAGTGCACTTGAGGAGGGGCGTTTTCCACTGGTTTCCACTGGTCCCCCCATTTTTTTCTTCAATCAATATTTAAAAGAACATTGTGGGTACCAATGGGTAGTATTAAGAAGAAAATGGGTATGTCCCCATCCCCAGTGCACCAAGGAGCTGATTTGCATAAATGCTGTTGGTATAAAAAAAACGTATAAACTACCCTACCCAATGCTGGTATTACTTGTGCCTCATTCTCCCCCATTTATTTCTGTGGATGTTTCTCTCTATATGTAACCCATGATGGGGAGATTAAATTAATTATGTTAGAAAAACATTTAATATTTCACATTTTGGAAAGGATGAAAGAAGATGTCATGGGAAACGTTTGTATTTTTGTAATTTCTTCATTACTTTAGTGTTATATATATGTATCAAATATTACCAAAGAAGAAAACAATACAGAATGTTCTTCCTCCGAGATTTTTCTTCTTCATACCTTGGTCCGAAACAGAGAAGGAAAAACAATGTGGCTGTAGGCGTCAGCAGCTGTTAATTGTATGAGGATTATTACACCCCGCTGTATCTTACAGATCTCATCATTATCGTTATAAACAATCAATTACTCCATCAATTTAACTAAATAGGCATTTTTATAGCAAGGAATGAATCTCCTATCTGCGACTAGATTACGCTTCTCTTATCATATGCAGCAGAGCTTCAGACAAATTAAGAAATATCTATTTTACTTAATAGGTAATTGTGCATAATTAATGATTATTATCATTGCTTCTAATGGCTGATTGTTTTTGCTATTGTGTGTTTTTTCTTGTGTAGTGAATGGGGTGCATATGAAGCACGAATAATATCTGCATGTAATGCACTGGTAGAGAAGACCCCATCTACTACAGGGCAGCGTTATATATATATTTATACTACACTACATAAAGAAGCCCCAACGGGTAACTGTCTTACAAATACTCATTCGGCCAACAGCTATTCCTCCTGTCCCTCCTCACACACATGCAAGCTCTGCCCAACTAAGTACGAAATAGTTAGGCTACATTCACACAAACGTATTCCCGGCGGGCCATAGCCAGACGGGCACATATCCAGCGCCATGGAGAGGAGGAAGGGTGACCCCTCACCTCTCCATAGAAATGCATGATGTAGGGCCCATAACACGTGGAAAGAGAGGACATGTATCACAAGATAGGCTTGCAGCCTACATATGTCCCCCATACAGTCGTGTGAATGTAGCCTTAGATATGTTAAAGTACTACAAGCTAATCCCTGTTTTCCCCCTAACATTTGCCTTTGGACCATTTGATGTTCACTAATCCCACTAAGTACACTGGTATCATCCAACCATCTCTCTTGTGTGGATGGCCAGCTTACGTCCTTAAAGGGAGTCTACCAGCAGTATTGACCATAAAAAGATGCAGACAGTGTAAGGCAGCAGACCAGGATTTCAGTCTAATCATACCTTTGATTTTGTTGTTAGTTGCAGCAGGATTGTGAAAAATGGATTTACATTCCAGGATTGTAGCTGAACTTGGAGCACTGCAGGAGTCTCCTCACACAACAGCTGTGAGACCCTCCCCCCTTTTACTGTAATACCTAACCAGAAGTTTGCTATAGCTTTTACTCAGAGCAGAGAAGATGAGCTGTTCTGTGAGATCTCACATACCAGTGCACCAAGTTCAGCTTTTTCACAGTCTTGCTACTACATAGAACACACACAAAGGTATGGTTACACAGATCTCCAGAGCCCAACTCCCTTTAACTTGCAAACGGGAACTTAAGGTGAAGACTTTTTGTATTTAGGCAATTTATTTGTACACAACATAGAGTTGCATATGTTGAAAATGTTAATTATTTTGACACTGTCAACCTACTGATCCGCTGGGCATGCTCCCTTAACGTCCTTTCATGCCCACATGACATGGCGGTAGCGTAGTGGGGGAATTGCATCAGGATTTTAGGACCCTAGGTTGAAAGTAAGAACTGACCCCTGAGATGCAATGACAAATTCCCCCCATTATTCCCAGTTGTTGATTGCTTCTGCTATGTGCGTCCTGTTGGTTACTGCTCTTACCTTGGCCCTTTCACATCTTTATGCCACACAGTAGCAGATTGTCAATGGGGAACCCCAGAGCTACACTAATAAGGAAGACCCCAGTGAGGTTAGCTAGAGAGAGTAGCCCAAGCCTGGTGGTCTTCAAATGTGCAATTACTTATTGAACTCTCTATAGATACTCATCCCTGATAACTGCTGACTGAGCGACGCTTATTACCAAATAATGCAAGCTCTCCATTCTGACCCATTTGGGCCACCTATATGATGTCCACCTGCCTTATCAGGCTACATGGAGAGAGTTTTATATACAGGCAAATGTTACTGTATTACTACTTTTAGCTTTTATTATAATATAATTGGAAGTAGCAGAACACTTTATATTTATGACACCACCACAATGTTCCCACTTTTTGAAAACCTCAAATATCTCCAAGTGAAAGCCAGAGATTGATGTTCGTAGCGTCTCGTTTATAAACCACTGAGTATTCAGCGTGATGCTGTGTCCTGGATGTTTATGACACCATGATGATTGAGGATAAATGGAAGATGAATTATTACACAACCCGGGGGAGAAGGAAAAACTATATCCAGAGAAGAAAGTTATGTGAATGCAGGTCCTGACAATCCCATCCATCCCCTTCTTGCTGGCAGGGAGATTGCGGTGCCCAGGGATGGATCTCAGTATAGGACGACCTAGGGTCATGTGTGTAACGTGATAGATTTGTGGGGAGCCGAGTCTGATCCCTCATAGGGGAAGGTCCCTCAGGTTTCCTCAGCACAAACCCATTTTAGAGAAGATGGTTCATATTATAAAGCTCAAGTATAGTCCACGGTCCCTGACACATCATATATATATATGTCTATACTCAGAAGCAATCTCATATATCTGCGCTACGGTGTCTGGGGAGGTTTATACTTTTGTATGTTGAAGAGTTGAGGTTGAAGTTTCATATATTGGATTATATTTGTCGATCTGTATATTTATAACTTTGTGCATTTTCATAATGGCAACAGGTTTTAAAGGGGTCATCTATTAAAAATAAAAATGCAGGGGGCTAGTAAAATAACAGAACAGTATTCCATAAGCAATGCCCCAAAACGTCCTGTGAGGAAGACGTTTTATGCAGGATCATATCTTGGTTAATCCCTGAGCTAAGTGGTTTTGCTGAAAAAACAATTATAACATTCAGGACCTTGGGAAAGCTGGATCAGGCTGGCTGCCTAGATAAACACATTACACACAGAGCTTTTCATTACACATGGAGCTTAGTCAAGGCATGACTAATCAACCTGAGCTGGATCACTCATACACAGCAGCTGGGGAATGGTGCAGCAATTTATTATTCCGCCTTCAGACACAACCCAGGATTACATCATCCTCTCCTGCAGTGAGTAACTCACCTGCTAGGAGAAACGCTGAGGCAGACACAGAAGCTACAGAGCTTCATTATCATAATGTTATATTTGTTTTATCAGCAAAACCACTCAATTCAGGGATTAACCAAGATGATGATGAATAGTGAGAGAGAAAGGAATGCACGAAAAACATCCAATCCATAAATTTCACAAAAAAAATGTTTCAATATTTATTTTTATTAATTCCAAAACAGACCACTCTAAAGACGCACCTTGCTCCGGTGTCCTTTTCACCCTCCTCCGCCTGTATGCCACCCTAACAGGATTTTTTACATGCAACTTTGCCTACAGCTGACATTGTAATTGGTGAGATGCATATTAGGTGTTCGCACTGCTGTCACTTTGTATCATTTTAGGCACTCAGGCACTTTGTTGCTGTTTCCTTTTGTATCATAAAAGTAACAGGCTACTATTGGGCCCAGTACAATCAGGACCTCTTCTTACATGCTTCTTGTTGGGCAATGTTTACAGGTGTGTTTTTAGGATTTATACTATATTTTCCCATACGTGCATTCTAGGGAGATGGGTAATCGTTACTAAATGACTGGACACTTGCGGTATACGGTTGACATATACTGGTGGTCGCCATCCTGTATTTGATGTATATTATGTTTTTTAAATTATTGTTCTAAAAGTGTGTCTTTAGAGTGGTCTGTTTTGGAATTAAAGGGGTATTCTCGTCTGGGCATTCACATTCAGTTTGATAAATCTGCCATATATAAACATTTCTTCAATGTTCCTGTGTGAAGATAATTTCTCATAAATGTAGTCATTTGGTCCCTTAGAAACGACATGGCTTCCTCGGATACGGCCACGTCTGCTGGAAGGATTGCACAAAGAAACAAATTGTTTTTGTATATGAAATGTCCGGGAGTTATTATATGTCGCACAGCCACCCTGTGGTAATGATTGCGAAGCCAGGAGGTGAGACAGGACTCAATAGCTCATGTCTGACCACCGCTGCCAGAGTGTGACGTGGTCGTAACCGAGGAAGCCATCTTGTTTCTAAGGGACAGAATGACTACATTTATGAGAAATTATCTTCACACAGGAACATTTTTTGTAATAACATCCAATTGAAGAAATGTTTGTCTATGGAAGATTAGTGAAACTGAATGTGAATGCCCAGACGAGAATACCCCTTTAATAGTGCTTAGATGTAGTTAGATTTGTCATGTGTTTCGAGGGGCTGCAAGTCAAGTAAACATCCTATGTTACCAAAAAACTGAATGTAATATCTTATTGGGCAGTGCCAAAGAACAAACTCCGCACTGCTACATCTCTTCTAAGATTTGTGTAAGATAGATAAGACATCAGCTGCATCTTCTCTAATGAGAAAACAGGGAAGTTGCTAGAATTTTGCGGCCACAAGGAAGAATCTGTAAGAAGACTCCTTGTAGGTGCAATAAATTCCCCACATACTGTTGTAGACACACATGTTATCCTGTCTAGAGCTGGAACAGGTGCAACATGTATAATATGGCCTGGCATACCCCACACAAGAGTATGAACAGTAACATGATATACACATGTACTGCAGATAGACAGAAAGACAAATACATCCATGTACATTTATGTAGCAGAGCCGTGTAAGTGATAGCAGGTAATCCTCCATATCATTGCAGTGCACAAACAATACATTCCACAAAGTAATAGAGACACAGGTTCAGCTACATCTGTCCTCTACATTTTACAGGCCCCACATGTCGTAACTTATTCATGTGACTAAAACCAAATAAATCTCCATTGTACATATGTAGCAGAGGCAAATGTGTGCTTGCAAAGTTTACCTGGTAACCAGTAAGTGTGTAAGATTTGTCTGTAAAATAGGAAGCACCTGATAAACTAGAAGTAACAAACACCTCCCGCACCATTGATGCTACATAAAATAGGTACATTGTAGAGTTGCCCAAACTTAAAGTAGGCTGTAACTTCCTAATCTCTCCCTGTGACCCTGGTGGTCAGATGCTAGGGATTTGCTACAGTCTCCGCTGTCAAGGTCATACAGAGACAGGTGAGTGTGAGCTTCTTCCTGACTCACCTGAGTGCCAGGCTTCTCCAGTGCACAATGAGATCTTCTGAGCTTCTCAACAACAAGGGCACTCCTTATATATACAAGCCTCGGCTACCAAGCCATACCTATACAATCACACAGGAATGCCACCCTCACCTGACATTACCAGTTTTTCCAGGCTATTTTTTTTTCAGGGTGTTTAACAACTATCTGAAGACTGAGCCAAACGTCAGCAGACACGGTCGAACCTGTTCCCAGCAACTCATGGACTTTCTTCCCTTAGAAATAGAAATTGCTTGACAGGTTTAGTGAAGAAGCTGGAGGTGGCTTGAGATGGGAGGAAGAAACTCCACCCAGGTGTAACCCTCTCCGCAGCTATTAACGCCGCAGTAAAGGAGCTATGATTATTATGTAAGGCTCAGAGATGATGGCTCGATGTGGTGCAGGCAGGGCCGTGTTATCAATGAATCACATCATAATAGCTATAGGTGACAGCACTGTCCTCAGGAGAATTACTGGGAACACCTAAGAGAGTGACGCTGGAAAGGAGATCAGTAACTAAAGTTATTGTAGGAAAGTCACTCCACCAATTCCAGGTTATACAACTGATGGGTGACCCTGAGCAGGTAGTGGGTCTTGTGACCAAAAAAACCAACCATCCAGAACCGGAGACCGAAGTTTCTTTATAAAATTCTTCAAAATTTATTACAGGTTCATATTCATAAAAGCATATTACAGGGATCAGCGGTGTCCAGTAGTTATCTCCAACGCGTTTCATACGCCCTTATTTTCAAATGCTTGATCATGGCTTTCCCTTGTCTTGTGTCCTGGGCTACTTCTAGACATCTGTTATCACACTGCACTCTCTAATGTCACATATCTGCATAAGCAATGTATCAAGGTCCTTAAAAATGTCTTAATCACTACCATCAAGTCAGGGTTGGCTCCAGGTATCAGCAGGCCCCTGGGCCACAGAGCCTCAGTAGGCCCCTTTGCAGTGAACTGACATGGCGGCATTAAAAATACAGAAACTAAAACAGTCCCCAGTTCCAAAATGTTTTTCCTAGTTTATCATCCCAACATGGCTCTATTATATGCATCTCTCTTATTAGTTGTATTATATAAAGCCGCTCAGATTTCCATTATTAACAGCCTCACATGGTTATATTATATACTGAGATTCGGCCGTGTGAGCACCCCCAGGAGCATTGGGCCTAGGCACTTGCCCGGGTATGCCTGGTGTTGGCACCAGCTCTGCATCAAGGGAAGCAGAGACTTGAGAGGATCAAAGGGGTTCCTCATAATATACGCCAATTCCTTATCCACAAGGCAGGTGATAAAACATGGATACCTGAATATTCAGCAATTGGGAGAATGGGGGACCGAAAGTATATGGAAGTGCTCCATATAGAACGGAGTGCAGGCGCTTATGCTCAACCATCACTCTCTTTACTTTACTTGGGGCTCCGGGGATGGTTAAAAGAGAGCGTTCCCAAAAACCTCTTAGAAGTCATTGAAGCACAAGTAAAGTCTCAGATGGTGCTGAGATCTTGAGCAGATGGAGTATTTGGAGAAGGTTCTGAGGTCAAGAACAGTAGGAAAGGGTGGCCTAAAGCAGGTGGGATGAGCGAGTAGACTAGGGCAGGAGCCTAGAGCTAGTACAACTGTGCTGATCTTGAGCAGGTACTGACATCTAAAGTTGAAGATGAAGATCTTCGTCGCCCAATGCATTTGCAATACAGAAGAATAAACTGGGAAGTTTACTACATAGAACCTGGGGCCCCTTCAGCTAAGGAGACTACTGGTGGATTCACCTGTTCACCAGTGGACAACAAATATACTTTACACATAGTTTTTTATAATAGGTTGGTACATTACCAGGTACAATATATTCCATTCTGAGAATGGACCTCTTTAAACCTTGGCCAATATTGGGTGGATTGGAGATTTCACTATAATAACAGGAAGTAAGAAGGCAGACTGACAGAAGTATATAAACTCCTTTCCACACAACAGGACTGAAGGGATTCCTAAAGAAGTGACCATAATGAGATCTAAAAGGGACGGTGGACGCTAAAGTCACTTGTGTTATTTCCAAATCACCTGTTTCTTTTCTCTTAATTACCAAATATTTATTTTAACTGTAAAAATTTCTCTGTTTTAAGAAGATTAGTAACTTCATAGGATTCCAATGTGTCAGGCTTCACATAGACTCAACTAACAGGTTCCATCATTTGGTTCTAAGGTCAAAGGTTGTAGTTCTAGAAGTTTGTATACAGTAAATTCCTGCTTCCATTTATAACACCAAATCTGTGTAAGGTATTGTTGTGACACATTTCCTTGTACTCTTTGCAGCAGTGACCGAGGTCCATATTCAATGTCATGAAAAGAGCAAGGAACACAAGTGGCCAAGGGTTGATTACCATTCATTATTTTAGGCTCCAGACACAAATGGAATTTTTGTTGATCAGAAGGAAGGAGCACTCTCAGGCCACGTTCACATGTTGCCTTTTGTTTGTGCTTTGAGACACAATGCAAGGGCTTCCCCTGTGATCACATGTTGAGGTAATGTTACCTGAATATGTACCACAAAACAAGTCACAAAAATTAGAAGTGCCGGAGAAGTGTCGGATTCACAAGCAGTGCCACAATTTTGCACCCAAAAGATCAAGTTGTAAGTGTCGAAAAAGCAACAATATTGTGGTGTCAACACTTCATAAAAAAGAAATTTCTGCCAGTTTTCCGTTTAAAAGTTGATAATTGTGAACTCGGCCCGAGGCCTGGGAGCATATAAACAATGGATTCAGGAAAGATCATGCAATTTATGAGGAATGGACTTATTGGACTTTCCAAGTCTACCAAGGCTTGATTTCAGAAGACGTCCTACTAAGTTCTGGGGTAGCTGAAACAGTTGTTGGATTTTAAAATCATTAAAAATCTGTAGAACATGTATTTATGTATCTGTAGTGGCTGTAGTGCATAAAACCATATTAGCTAACTAGAAACCATTGCCCAAGAGCAATGGGCCAAAGTCTTTCACAAACACCCCAAAAGCTGGGTTCTTGCTATGTAGTGCATAAACAGCATGAGGGTGTCCATTAAAGGTGCCACAATTTGAAGAAAACATTGTTATATCAGTGTAGTGGAGCAGTTTCACATGTTCTCGGTTTATTTCAAAACAACTAAAAAATCTAATTTATAATGAGGGTTTGAATCTAGTAACTGCATGTGGTGAAACATCAGATCTGTTGGAGGAAGCAGCTGGAGCCCCAATCTAATAAGTTTCCATATTTATAGTTTTTATGGTATTCATTTAAACTTTTCTTTCCTAAGCATTTAAGAGTCCTGGAGGATCCGTTTAGTATGTGCCTCTGAAATACAAATAGGTACACAGCCAATGTTGCAATATTTTAGGACAACCCTTGCTTATATGTCTCATTGAAGTACATGCATGTCCCAGATGGCACTGGGACATCTACCACCAGGATGAAGGATTGTAAACCAAGCACACTAAAATACTGGTGTGTGCCCCCTCTGGCAGGATCTGCTCTTTTATAAGCTCCTCTTGATTTAAAAAAAAAAAAGGCTATAGAAATTATGAAAATGAGCCTGAGGGGCTCCAGGCTCCATTAACACCAATTGGGCGGCACGGTGGCTGAGTGAGTAGCACATCTGCCTTGCAGCACTGGGGTCCTGGGTTCGAATCCCACCCAGGTCAACATCTGCAAAGAGTTTGTATGTTCTCTCCGTGTTTGCGTGGGTTTCCTCCGGGTACTCCGGTTTCCTCCCACACTTCAAAACATACTGTTAGGTTGTTTAGATTGTGAGCCCCATGGGGACAGGGACCAATTTGACATGCTTTGTGCAGCGCTGCGTAATCTGTGTGCGCTATATAAATAAAGAATTATTATTATTATGGAGCTATGAGCCCCTCAGGCTCATTTGCATTATTTTAAAAGCCTTTTTTCCTTAAAATCAAAGGCAAAAGGAGCTAAAAGAAGAGTGGATCCTGACAAAGGGAGCCCATAGCAGCATATCAGTGTGCTTGGTTTACAATCCTTCATCCTGGTGGGAGATGTCCTTTAAGGACTTACTATGATCATGTACTACATTAAATTGTGCGATTGTAGTAAAATAAATTTCCCATTGATAACAATGTAGTTTTCTATTCACAGAATAGGGGATACATGTATAAAACACAGTTCACATTTTCATGCATTCAAAGGGTGAAGGGTGGTATTTAGTGGCATGAGTGACCATGAAATAAACTGGAAAGGACAAAGAGGATGTGTGATGGTTACAGGATGCCTAGTAGAAGACAACTAGGCACTGTTTGAAAGTGTATCAAACGATTTTAGTGCTGCCTAAGTCTACATGTGACAGAACTAGACTAATTGATAGTCTATTGTGCTAAGCACATGTCAGATGGTTTTCACGGTCTGTTGATGTGATCTGATTCTATCAGAGAAGATCGCAGTATGCACTACTCTGATCCAAGTTGATGTCATTGGGTGCATGAAAAATAAGTACGGAACTCTTGGAGCGGTCAGTTTTTTACGGACGTCAAGGAAGCTGCTTAGAGCTGTAAAATCGGATGTGAAAATCTGACACTAATTGGACCAAACTTGGATGATTTTCAATGACTAAAATTGTATGATTTGACACTCGGTTTCTGGGCAACAAGCCTTTATCTGCCTGAAGACCTCACTTTAATGAGAGGTATTCCAGGACCTTCGACGGTCAGTAAAATAGGGGACCACAAGACCTGAGAGCTGCCCCCTATTTCAAACTCCCAGGATCAGCTGATCCTTTAGGCCAGTGGTGGCGAACCTATGGCACTGGTACCAGAGGCGGCACTCAGAGATCTTTCTGTGGGCACCGGGGCCATTGCCCCAGCACACCAGACAAGACTCAAAGAATCTTCCTGAAGTTCCAAGCAACTTAAAAGATTCTGCTTTCGGTCATATTTTCATACTTACTTCGCTACTTGGGACTGTAGCAAGAGGGAGAATGAGTAGACAGGGCCAAATTATCTTTGGAGGACCTTCTTCCGGCCACACAATTCACTGTGCACAGAGGGACACTAGAAAGCAGCTAAAATGATGCAAATGTTCCATCTTTCTACTGTGTTGCTGTCCTCAGGAGGCCAATATGATTGAAAGTTGTTGAAGAACAGGGAGCAATAAGTCAATGCTTTAATTTTTGGTTGGCACCTCGCGATAAATAAGGGGGGTTTGGGTTGATTTTTTTGGGCACTCTGCTGCTAAAAGGTTCGCCATCAGTGCTTTAGGCTAAGCTGTGGCTGATGTCCCATTGAAATCAATGTAGCTGCAGGACGCTGCATTTATTGTTATTGGACTTTTGGTATGCCTTATGGCAGCGGTGGCGAACCTATGACACGGGTGCCAGAGGCTGCACTCAGAGCTCTTTCTGTGGGCACCGGGGCCATCACCCCAGCACACCAGACAGGACTCAAAGAATCTTCCTGCAGTTCTAAGCAACTTAAAAGTTGCAGCTTTCAGTCATATTTTGATACTTACTTCGCTACTTGGGACTGTAGGAAGAGGGAGAATGAGTAGACAGGGCCGAATTATCTTTGGAGGACCTCCTGCTGGCCCCACAATTTTCTCTGTGTACAGAGGGACACTGGAAAGAAGCTAAAATGATGAAAATGTTCCATCTTTCTACTGTGTTGCTGTCCTCAGGAGGCCAATATGATTGAAAGTTGTTGAACAGGGAGCAATAGATTACTGCTTTCATTTTTGGTTGGCACCTTGCGATAAATAAGGGGGGTTTTGGGTTGTAGTTTGGGCACTCGGCCGCTAAAAGGTTCGCCATCACTGCCTTATGGGAACCTAATGACGGAAGTCCATGATAAAGGACAGGTTAGAGGCACAAGAAGTTCAGCTATGGATAGGGGGCAAATGTCATACATTGAAGAATCATTGTAAGGTGAGGCAATGGACAATGATATGTTAAAATATGTTAAAATCATACTAGTAAATCACAGCTGCACAAGTCCTTCAGGTCATAGTATAACAACCTGAATTTTTGGAACTTACATTGCACAGGTCACAAATCATTTTGGGAGATGTCTCCTATGAATGTAAAATGTTTATGCATATGAAACTCAGGATGCCTTAGTGGGTGTATTGCAAACACACCCTAGGTTAATGCTCACACGCCTAGGTTACATGATGAAACAGTCTAAGCATTCAAAACCCTTAACCACTGAGGACGTGGTTATCTCCATGTATCCCCACCCATAGATGGGCCTCATGTCAGAGGGAACAAAAACCTGAACTAGTTTCTGTAAGTTTATTATGGATTCCTGTGGTACCAAAACTTTGAGTTAGCAAATTATTTAAGATGTAGCTAATATTCTTTGATCAGGGTATGGATTCCATAGATCAAAGAGGTATTTTGTATTAGAATAGACAATGTCAAGAACAGATGTGCGGCTTGTAGGCAGGGTTGGCTCCAGGTTGCTGTGGGCCCCTTAGCATTAAGAATTCAGAAACTAAAACTGTATCCTAGTTTATCTTACCAAAATATTCCCTAGTTTATTGTACCAAACAGCCCCCTCATGTTTATCTTATACAGGCAGTCCCCGGGTTACATACAAGATAGGGTCCGGAGGTTTGTTCTTAAGTTGAATTTGTATGTAAGTCGAACCTGTATATTTTATAATTAAAGTTGCAGAAAATTTTTTTTTCTTTTGTTCCAGTGACATTTGGAGCTTCAAAATTTTTGCTGTAATTGGACCAAGGATTATCAATAAAGCTTCATTACAGACACCTTACAGCTGATCATTGCAGTCTGGGACTATAGTAAAGCATTCAGAGAGCTTCCCCAGAGGTCACAGTGGGAAAAGGGGTCCATCTGTAACTATGGGTTGTCTGTAAGTCGGGTGTCCTTAAGTAGGGGACCGCCTGTATACAGCCCCTTCATAGTTATTTTATATAAGACTTCATTAGATACAACCCCCTCACCCCCATGGATTCCTTATGCAAATAATTTGGGCCCCCCTAGTAGCTCTGGGCCCCCGGGTATGCTTGTAGGTGCCAGCCCTGCTTCTAGGCACCTCTAATACTGGATTTTCACCCTCGCTACCAGAAAATTCTATACCCCTTAGATCAACCGTTCTAACCAAAATTGTTGAGGTTGGTCGATCTTTGTATAATGTTTTCAGGCAAAATCTTGTAATTTAGCATATTTAGACTCACTTTATTGGATCTGAGCTGATATACTAACAGTCCACGGACAAAAAAAATTGGAAAACATTGTATGAAATGTGAAAAAGTTGTATCATACAATTTAGTACCTTCTCATGAAAGTTGTTTGCTTCAGCCTCCGCACTAGGTCCATGGGGGAAGACAGTGATGACATTCACAAGAGACTTGCATGGAAACTACACCACACGTGTTTTAATATGGTTTTTGGTGCATTATGCAAAATTGTGTCCTCAAGTAACCTGTAGGGTTTTCACCTTGAACAAGAAATGCTGGGAATACCCTCAAGGCTGAAGGTTTTTGACTGTTGTATTTCACAAAAACTCTGGTGAAATTAGACCAAAATGAAGACTATTGAACAAAGTAAAGACAGAGTCAACTTCTTCGACAGAAAAAAGGTTATGAAAATAATATTGATGGCGAGTAAATCTTCAAAACAGGAGATAGTAAAGTTAAGGTTGAAACTATTTTATCAGCTTCCATAAAAGACACAACTCTTCTACGGTTTAATACAGATGGGCATGAAAATGTCTATCCACTAAAAGGTCACTATAATATACAGTGACAGTGTTACATACATGTTTATTTAGCCATGAGATTACACAAAATGGTCATTCAGTAGATTTTAGGATACTAAGGCACTGGCCGGCCAATGTAGTGCTGGTTTTTACGTTCTCATTCACATGGGTGTCATGAGGGTCTATTTTGGGGTGTGTAAATTGCAAATTGCGTCGTAACTGCAGGCTTTATGACATAAACTAGTAGTTGTAATAGTAGTAGTATTATCATGGCAAAATCTGTACAGCAGCCATTATGTGACTTTACAGAGACAGATTTGTCAAGGATTTATAAATAACCCAAGATACTAACACTTTGATGATCTCTTTGTCTTTGGAAGCTGAGCATTTCAATCCCACTCCCAGTTCTGCCAACAACCTGTATAGGAATTCAAACTTTTAGGTAGATTTGCTCAAATATCCCCCTTTGCGCAGGACAAGCTGTGGTTGAGGACTTTACGGTTCATGCTTTCCCAACAGATTTTTATCGGGTGTCTAAGGGCCCGGTTACACATATCGCTTTGATTCCACTTAGAAATGGGGGCTTGTCATGGCCCGATCTCATGCTTTCTATGGAAACGTATGCGATCGGTAACCAGCACTAGGTGTCTTGCATTTAAACAATACAAGACACGGAGTGCTGGTTACTCATGCATTTCTGTAGCACGCCCCTGTGCGCTCAGATATCATATCTAAATCGAATCAAAGCGGTACATGTGACCACACCCTTGGGCTCCATGCACGTGAATTTTGTTTTTGTCCATTTGTGATCTGCTCTATAAACTGATGGCACACTTACACATTTGGGTGGATTCAACAATGTGTCTCAGGTTCCGCCAGTTTCTAGCTGAAAAACACTTGTCTTTCCTAGCGTCAGATTTATTGCTGTAATAATGAATTCTGGTGCTATGATAAGACGGTCAGTTCCTACCTTAGACCTACTTTAATTGAGTATAAACTGTGCACAGAATTTTGGGCGCACGGACAATTTCCCCCAAGCCACGCCCCTTTCTCGTGAGGCTACGTGTCGACCCCTTAATCGGACAAGTTGGGAAAGTGCCAAAAAAAAAACTGTCTAAAAGCCTTGATAACTGTGGTAAAAGGCATTTTAAACACTGATTTTGGTTCAAAACTACCAGAATTGTGGTGCAAGTGCATTAATAAATCCCGTCTATTAAATTCAATGCACATAAAGTAATCATTTTTCACAGATCCGAGTAGAGACATGTCCTATTTCCACCCATGTGTCTCAGGCCTTGCCATAGTGTCTGTGCAAAAACAATGGATGGCACATGGGTGCCAACCAGGTGTCATCCGTGTCCCACCCATATTTGCGGATCAGTTTAGTTTGAGGTAACTCTATCATGTGACCCTTGAAGAGGTTGAGATAAGCTACTGACATTTGCCAGGCTACCATTTTTGGGGGCAGATCCACCCAAATGAATGACATATGGATGACACACAGACTGTTTTTGCAGACATATGGCTTGGCAACAGATTATACATCGCAAAAATGGACCACAGATCAATTGTTTGCAGTTGCAGGATTTGATACGTCTTTTTTCTTATTGGAATATCAGTCCAAAGGGATTTTACCACTAAAGACAATTATCCTCTACCCATAAAACAGGGTGCAAGTGTCTCATTGTTCCAACCTATTGTGCCCTCATTGGTCACAAGGATGGATCCCTACATGTCCTCCGCTCTAAATAGCACAATCTACGTTCAATTCACTTCTATGGGACAACTATGTCCTGCTGCCCCATTGTAATGAATAGAGAATAGGTATAAGCATCATCACTTTAGGGAACTTGCTAACTGCTGGGTCTTAAAATAATTAATAATGAGCTCCCCCTAGTGGCAACCAAAATGTTACAATTTATTAAAAAGATTTAGCACCCTTAATTAAAACATATAACAGCCAGGACTTGCTGGGAGTTGTAGTGACACAGCAGCTGGAGAGCCCCAGGTTGCTGCACACTGTTGTACATCTGCTTGTTCTTTAGTCCTCTATAGAATGAAAAATGTCTTTTAATTATTGTCTTGCAAATGACAATCAATTCATGATGAATCTGCCATTTAGGAGATGATGAGGCTTTTAATTTACTATCCTGTGATGAAATAAATCACATTCCCTTGATGGCAGCCATGATCACTCTACAATTAATCACATATATTGCCTTGCATTGTACAGAGGTGACAAGGGGGGAATTCAGGGGTTAAAAATAAATGTTCCCGATTCCCTCTTTCTCTGTGGCCATACTATCTGGTATCCGTTATGTAAATGTAGATATTGTTACACCTTGTCTTATTTATTGGACCATAAATAGAGTGACAAGCAATATCCTGGGCTCCCGGTATCACACCAAGGCTGAGTGGAGCCAGAATATCGCAGATAAGGGAGAGGATGAACCCTGATCCGTGGAAAATGAAAAAGTGTTTGTCAGATGTGGATTCTTTTTAAGTTGCTGCTGTTGTTGGGGAAGGCAGCCACATTCAGACTGTCTATTATCAGGCAGAGCTGTAGTGTAATACATTATAATAAGGTACTTCGGTATATATTGTAGTCAATAAATCAGGTGTTGATGAAATCAAAACTACGAGGAAAATGCATCAACAATATTAATACATAGGTATTACAGTGCAAAGGGGCACTAACATCTCGTCACTTCTGTCCAATGTGGAGATATGGGACGGTAAAGAGACAAGAAAGTGGTGGTGCTCAGCTCATCAGTAATATATATGATGCAAAACTTCAAAGACTGGAGACCGTGATCCTCTGCTTGTACCTCTACCTCATATGGCTGCTGTCTAATTTTATCTTATTTTGTCTCATCTTGGTTGAAATAAAGAAGAAAAGGTTTTACGTGGAGCACCGCATCGTTATTCTTTCGTTTATGAAGACCAATACATAAATGTTTGTAGAGCAGCTCGAGGCCTATCCATTGGAAGTACAAGCTATACTCGAAATGAAAAAGCTAAACTTTCTCCCCGGACTGACTCCCATATAAATAGAAAGTGTGAGTACGTTTGTGCTTGTGTGTCCGTGTGTTTGATGTTGCCACAAAAATAAAGATTCTTTGGATCAGGAGATGTCAGTGTTTTTTCTATTTTCATGAATACTGGTTGTGCTGCGGGATTGTTGCACCTCTAAAAATCCAGTGCCGTGATGTCTGAATAAGTACCCAAGGAGGAAGACAGCAGAAGGTAGTGCTACTTCTATTTTTCTTTTCTACTATAGTAGTGTTTGTGCAATTATTTGCAAACTTACATTTTTTAAGGGTCTAACCCTTTATCTTGTTTTCCATGTTAATGCCGAGGCGTTTTTTTGTTCTTTTTTTATTTTCATCATTACAACATAAGTACTTAAACATGTCCATTGTTTGAATGAGGTTCAAATGAAACACTGACCACTGCGACTCACCTCACTATAATCAACCACTTGGGATAACCTTAAGGTGATCCCAGTGTAGTGCTCTAAGTCACTATGGGTGCCCCACTTCTGCAGTGACCAAACCTTTCTGTAATAGCGATAAGAATCAAAGAGCTGGACTTACACGCTGAGGAGATATTGTGTTTCTGGGCGACGGAAGAAGCCTCCACAGTTTATATTATGATGAAAGCAAGTTTCACTTAAAGTTTGATTTTTATCTGGATGAGAAACATTGGGGCGATCCGTTATTGATCGGACATACAAGGCGCACATAAAACCTAGGATTTCCTTAGAAATCCAAAGTGCGCCTAGAGTCCGGTGCGACCCTATTATGCGCGCAGGGCAAGCGGAACCCTACTTACTTAGCATAGTCCCCCGCTACACGGTAGACAGTCAGATCTCCTCCCGCGGAACTAAGCAGACCACGCGGCACACGAACAACTTGCTGCCGCGTCGTCTGAAGTTCCAGCACAGGAGATCTGTGTCTACAGGGAGGTATTCAGCGTGGAACCCATGTACGTATGGCGTGCATCCCCCCCCTGACAAGGCCCCCCTTCCAACGCTCACCTTCGGTCGCTCCGTCTACGCTCTGCCACGCCCCCGGAACTCCGCCACGCCCCCCCTGCGCTTATAGTCCGATGCGCCTGTATATGGAATAATTCCATATCTAAGGCACATCAGACTGAATGCGCCTTATCTTCCGGTGTGCCAACTGGCTTGCGCGAAGCCCGGAAAAATCACGAGGCTTTTTACTCACCGGTCCTGTCACGATCCCCGAGGTGTGGATCCGACTCGATTCGGGGCTGCAACGACTTTGTCACGAAGTACGTGCGTCCCCAAAGTTTACTGCATGTGTCGCTTCCAAGCTGAGATACGCCAAAGTCAAGTTCACTTCCTTATTCCCAGGTGTATGGTGAGTGCTGGCATTTACGCAACATCAATTCGTTTTTTAAATTACCACGGTGTCCGAATCGCTAAGGTTGTCCGACAGGCACGCCACCCCCACCCCTATTTCGCACTGCAAGCCAGCTGCCGAGCACCACCAATCCGACTCGCTAGCCACCAAAAAACCGGCGGCAAAATGGGATATATATTGGGGAAAACCCGCCGAAAATGCGGTCGGGGACCCTTAGCTAACATGAGCCCCATTATGTTCATTGACAAACTGGGAAAAGACTGAACCCAAAATGTGTAAAGAAGTCTGTGAAAGGTGGTGGAGGAGGAAGTGTCATGATTTGGGGAATGTTTTCTGCCACAGGATATGGACCTCCCATATAGCTACATGGCATGGGTGAATATGAGTGTGTATTAGAACATTCTTAAACATGTGGTTCCTTCCTTGCGTTCTTCAATCAATAATCAATTCATAAAGGAAAATGCCCCTTGTCACACAGAAAAACGTGTAAAGCAGTTACTTAAAACCAAAAATGTAAACATTAAAGTGGTCCTGATCTTAACCCAACAGAAATCTTCAGGAAAATCCTTGGTGACAAATTTATGGCCAAGAAACTCGCAACTGTCACCGAACTGTGGAAGAGACTGGAAGAAGAGTTTCCCAAAATCCCACCAGAGCAGTGTGAGACTAGTGATGTCGCAGAGGTGCTGAAGATATTCATAGCAAAGTCCTGTGCGCATCTTACTGATTGTTGACTGGTGGAACCTTCAGAAGATGTGATCAGTAGCACAGAGAAAGATTATAAATACAAGGTTTGCAAAATAATGGTTTTATGTTGATATACTTTGGTAATTTTTTATAAAACTCTGTTCTAGTGGAATTTTTTTTTACATCCGATGTTGATCAATGGAGAATAAATTATTTCTGGAAAAAAAAATCAAGTGATCATACATTGGGAGTGCATAAATGTATATATAAGAGTATAGAAATGTATGCATGTTATTTTGAAGGGAACCCGCATCATGCCCCCCCCCCCCCATAGAGAATGGTGTACAGTGTTTTTCAGAAGAAAAAATAGGTTAGATGAAAGTTAAGCTTTCTGTATGCAGAACTATGTCCCTAGTCCTCTGGGAGTGGCCAGTGAGAACTCCCATATCTCCTCCCTGCACCCCCCCCCATGTCGCTTCCGCCCCTTATGACATCATACATGTCCATCCCACTGGCCACCCCCATGGGATTAGGGACGCCACTCTTCATACAAAAACTGTACACTTTGTTCTAACTTTTTTTCTGGAAAAAGACAGTTTTACTATAAAAACTCTTTGGCAATGTGTACACTATTCTCTATGGGAAAGCCAAAAATAGGGCTCCTAAGGGCATGGGGGCCCCATGCAGAAACTTGTTATAGGGTTCACAACGCCCTTAGTTACGCCCCTGATGATTGGGCTAAGTGATAAAACATTGGGTCGGGAGGGGGGGTTGAAAGAAAGCGACACATTTGATTTGATATAACTTTATTGCTAATACTGATTGACACCAAAATTATTATCTCCATGATTGACCATCAACATTCAAGAAACCTTTTTGACAGAATAATACAGATAATATTGCATTTCTACAAGGTGCTTTGTTACGGACACATCTATAGCTGGATTGCTGCTATTCTCAGAAGTCCATCTTGTGCTCCTCCCTGCCCTGAGACCAAAACCTCCTGCTCATAAACAATACCAGCCATTGCAGCATAATTTACCTAAAATGTGCACAGCAACCCGACACACCCATCTCATTCAGTTGCCACAGATTAAAACACACGCCTCACTGAAATGTTAAAATGTAATACAAAAATATTTCTAACTCCTCCTCACGAGCAAGTACTTCACTGGCCATTACACACGATACACAAGCACACATACTGCCGCCGTCACACACACCACAACACAACAAGTACAAGATACTAAACCTACAGGAAATGGAAGACCATTGCTACCTGGTCCTTAAAGAGGGGTCCCCGGACTAGCACCAGCCCGTGTTACCCCTCAGTGACAACCAAACATTAAGATTAGCAGCAGTCACAGACAGGCAGGGCCGCTGAGATAACCAAACAGGGTCATCAAGCAGCGTTTCCCATTCTGTCTCAAGATTATTCAGGTCTTCAGCACAAGGAACCATTGACTCTGAAGTTGGGCAGTTAGAATGTATTAAAGGGGTTTTCCAGAAAATAGACAGCGTTAACACATTCGCAGCCCTAACCTGGTGTTCTAGTAGAGGATAGGGAATGATGTAATACCAGACTTGGCCTGTGTATATGAGTGACGTCATATCTGGAAAACTAAGAGACCTTGTCGACCCTTTAAGACCCACTTTTCCATATAGAATAAATTAAAAATAAATGTTTTTATCTTAATACATTTTGGACAGAGCCTCTATTGTTCATAGTTTTAGGTCCCTTTATCGAGACAGCCCCATAAACACATATTCAGACCTAGAACCAGAAACAAGAAAATAAAATGGACGGAGTAGCGATATAAAAGCCCTACAAGAGGAGTTTGTGCTTTGGAGTAGGAATACAATCGGCCATTACAGAATGTATAATGCTTCAGCTACTCAAGTAGCTTTCTTTATCACTTGTGCTGCCATTGAGGAAAACCTGGAACGGTAAAAAGTAATGATAACATTAGATAATGTCAGCAAGTGGGAAAACAACACTTTTTCAATAGAAATATAAAAAAAAAATACAATCTAAAAGGAAACCCATCATCAAAATTTACTCTACTAAACTACTAGCCCCCTCCGGTAGGGTACAAAATGTCTTTTCTAGAATTCCCTTTTGTGAAATTCCACTTGTTTACACACCTGTTACAATTACTATTTCAAAGTCACGTGCAAATCAGTAGAGACGTAATTTGCATATGACTATGGGGGTAATCTTTTTTAGGGGTAAATGGGAGAGATTTCACATAGAAAAGAGCTCCAAGAAGGAAATGTCATACCCAACCTGAGGAGTCTAGTAGTTTGATGGGTCTAAACTGGATACAGTGTCCCTTTAAGGTAATGAATGGTCAATGAGACCATATATCCTGGCCGTACAATGGCTCTGCCGTCCTGTTTAGAACGATTTGAGTACAGGACAGTTTACACAAGTCAAAAAAATGTCTGATCAAACTGGATTAGTCAAATTTGTACATTGTATTTTTTTCATTTTTAGGATTTTTGTAGCAGATTGTGTACAGTTTATTTACATGGTACAATCTCATCCATACCTTTGCTTTACCAACTATGTCTCATCCTTGTTGAATCCATAAGGACATACATTAAGCTGATGCTATACAGGGTTCAGGGCCAATGCAAGCACTGGGCATACCTGGGCAAGTGTTGGGGGGGGGGGGGAGTACATAAGTTAACAGGAGACTCTTAGTTTCTGCATTTTTAATGCCACCACTTGAGTTCACTGCAAAGGGGCCCACTGAGGCGCTGTCCCCCAGGGGCCTAACAATACCTGGAGCTGACCCTGACAGGGGACATCCTGAACTGGTGTATCCACATGAAGCAAGATGCCGCCATGTAGCTCCCTCCAAAGCCTGAGTTCTCATGTTCAGTTTTTCTTATGCAGCTTTTAAGCTCCAAAAAGCCACAGAAAACCTGAACATAGAAACATATTCTGCAGGAGGCAGGTGATAGTGTTGCAGAATTTGCACAGAGCAATTAGTAGTGGACTGGGTTTAGTAGAGGGGCAACAGAACAGTTACATTGTTCCTCAGAGCCTAATCCATGACTTCTTTTGGCACATTGGTACAGCTCTTCTTTGCAGCGCTATAGTGAGGTTTGTGACTGTCGCCTTTCTGGATTGATCCCCCTCCACCCTAAAGATTATGATGCATCCTAGGTATCAGCGTTCATTATATTGCATCCTAGGTATAAGCGAAGAAGAAAGAATAACAAGGCACAGGGGTGGAGGCCGCTGATAAGCCCTCTGGATAGAGGCTCGATTGTGATGTAGAATTAATATCTATGGGAGTGAAGATTGAGCTGAACTTGTCTTTGGTGAGGACATGTCTGGACAGAGCAGGGGGTGAGAGACAGAATAATGGGAAAGTAATGATGCAGAACATAGTCTCACCTATGGAAGTACAAGTACAGAGGGAGATGATAAATCACAGTATGCAGACAATCTGACCAGAGAAGTATAGACCCCACCGATCATCACCAATTGTTACCAGGCATAATATGAAGTTTAATGGCTTTCTAAGTGTTGTAGAAATACCACATTGTAAAATCAGAACTGTATAGGAGCTTTTCTTCAGGCAGGTAGGACAATTCCTTCTTCTGGGTCAAGCAATGATTGACTGGCAAGTAAAAAGAGGTTCTTCAGCAGCTGCATTGTATTGGCCCATTACTGAGATGGTTGTCTCATAACTCAGTGGTAGTTAGGAAAATTCCACAAGTTTCTTCCAAAGGAGAGGTTCTGCAGCAGCCATGACCCTCCAAGTCACACAGAAACAAATATTTACAGACTTCCTACACTTATTATAACACATTGATAACACCTGACATCTCACCTGAGCTCTTTTTTGATGAAAAAATTCCATAACTTCTTCGTTCCCCACAGCTTCAGCCTGTAAGTGAATGCATACATGAGCACAGATCACACACACTGGTACATCACATGGGAGATTTATTAGGGACTACACTGGTCACATAACACAAGATGTGCCTAATTTATTCACAGGAGCCTCTTTGGCAGCCAGTGTGCCAGGCACTGAGCTGGCATACATCTACTCTATAAATTTTTTTTTCCTGGCATAGTAAATTGTAGTAAATCTGTCAAGCTGCGGGAGGGCCCAGCCCCTTTTAATTTAAAAAATCTCAGCAGTGTAAAAGGCAAAAATGTTTGCGCCAAAAAAGGATCGTGCTAAAAGAATCACAACTTTTTGTTGCCAAAAATAGGTAGTATTAAACTAATAAACTTCTATCAACTACAACTACTTCATCAGGGTGGGGCGAGCCTTGTTTGGTTACTACAAGTAGACCAAACAGTGAGGGGAAATTTTTGCTTCACTCTTAGGCTACCCACCCAAACCCACACTTTTCTGGGGCTGAAAGCAGTAGAGCGGTGTGTAATCTATTGTGGAGATGTCTAAAAACGGTCTGTGTGTCATCTGTTTTTGCGGATATGAAAGGCAAATTATATAACTAGTTTGTCCCAAACTATTAAGGGGTCACATGTTTGTGTTACCTATAAACCAATCCACGCATAGGAAAACAACCTTTTGCCATTTCCATAGACTGGGGGATGGGACCATGGGCAGCAATAGGACCCTACTCCTACTATTTCACAGCCTCCACTGGCATCCGTTAAAAACGTGTTCATGTGCATGGGTCCAATGAAAGTTATGTGCCAGTGTGATATCATTAAGGAAAACAGATAGCACATGGATGAAAACATAAATTAATTAAAGATACATAATCTCTAATCCTAGAACACGAACATTGAGTGACTTACTACTTGATATGGAGTCTGCCCATCATAACCAGCTTGTTCCATATCAACTCCAGCCAGCTCCCAAGCCGTCAATCCTTCAACATCTCCGATGGCAGCAAGGCTGTAAGAGCAACGATAACCAGTTATTCACTACAGAGAGAATCTATGAGATATCATTCCAGGCAGAAATGATAGAGTTTACGAAGAAAAGCAATCCAAGTTAATGGTCTAACCAGTAACAAAACATGACACCTATCCGAATTTACTCAATAGTTGATACAATACATGTGCGGTTTATGCACTTTAGAAGGGTTAAAAAGTTGCTTTGGCGATGTCCATTGGCTAAACTTGCTGGAACATTTATTGTAAGTTATTAAAGCTTTTTATTGTTATAAATGTTAACTTATTGCACACCATCTGTTCTGTGACTCCAACTCCCATTGTACGACTACAGATGAAGTTTTGCAACAGTAGATAAGAAAATAGCAGCCAGTACTAAAGAGATCACGGAGCTGCCACAACGTGAAGGCAAGAAAGTTTATTTTAATCGGTTTGCCTTTTATATTGTTTACCTATACACTTCCCAATCAATATCAATTAGGTAGGGGGAAAAAACCTCTTAAAACCCCAACCGATCCATTGTAATAAATGACCATACCAGCTCCGTCTGCTGGTGTGCAGCAATTCAGAATGGTACAGCCGCCCATCTGATAATATCAATGGGGGTGTGCTGCAGCACTATTCTGGGCTACAGCATAGCTGATCATTAGGGGTGGTAGGTGTCCAAAATATATGTCCCAAGAAAACCCCCTTAAGGTTGGGAACCTTTTATGCATGCTACAAAAAATAGTTCAATTAAAATTATAACATTAAGCAGATAAATGGGGGTGGGGAGCGACCAATTTTACTCTCTCTGAAATCCTGCACTTTTGCTCACCCTACAAGTGAGAAGTGTATTGGCCGCTCCTGGTAATGGTAATACATTGGCTGTGAGGAGAAGCTGTCAAGGTGTAAGTAACATGTTATTCTAAGATCTAGAGATACTACCACAATAACAAACGGGGTATCAGCCAATCACTGTGACAAAGAAAGAGGAAATTAGAGAAAGTGTCATTGCAAAGGCGACTTATCTGCAGGAAGCAGAAGGATCGGATCAATTTCATGAGATCTGGCAAGGACGTCAGACACCTCAGCAAGTTTGTGTCCGGTATATAATGCAGTACACTAGATTATATTTTTAAACATTGTCAGAATCGAGGAGGTCACACAAAACGACAACTCAGGGATTCAATTCTGCGTTTAGCCATTTTTAATTTATTCTTGAGAAGCAAAGACTTAAACATCTAGTCCTGCAGGACGTATGCAAAGAAAGGAATACTATATTTATAGCAGACTAGGACATCTAGGATAGGCGACAGATTCACTTTAAAGGAAATCAATCACACAGATTTAGCGTTTTTAACCCAGGCACACGTACACACTGGTATGTGCCCCATGAAACAGGATCTGTCCTTTGTTTAGCATTTAATGGCTGATTTATTGCGAAAAATGACTTTTAAAAATATGCAAATGAGCCTAAAGGGCTCCTGTGTAAACGGTGTTGTTGGCTGTTAATCATTCACACTTCCCTTCACCTGCCAGAGAACTGATGACAGCCGATGGAGCCAGAAGGGGCTTCTGTGACGTACAAAAGGAGTCCCTGAGGCCAATTTTCACTTAAAAGTCCTATTTCACAAAAAAAATAAGCCCTTAACAGCTAAATGAAGAAAGGATTCATTTTCATATGGCAAATGCTTCCTTTAAAACTAAATAGATATACGCAAGCGTTGCTTCAATGCTTTATCTTAAGTTTAAAAAGAAATTTTAAAAAATTAGACCCTTGTCAAATGTGTTCACATCTTGAGCACATCAATGCAGTAAATAGTATAGCTGTCCTGTGCCCAAAATGGAAACAAGTTTGGTGACTTTCAGATCTGTTTCCCTGGCCGGACACAGTACTACACATAGTACTCTCTGACTTGTGTGAGTAAATTCCTTCCTTGCCAGGACATCAGACTGAGTAAACCAGTTCCACAGGATGAGCGGAGCATAAAGGCGTGGATAGAGCGTGTGTAAAGGAATGCCAAATGTGAGCCTCTCCCCATAGACACTGCAGGGAATGCAGCAGAAGGAGTGCAAGGTCTGAGCACATGAATATTATCATTAGTGACCCGGCCTGGAATGCACAGTAACTTTTTCTAATCCTCAGTATTGACAGCCCTTCAATGGATCAGCGCACTTGCCTATCTAGGGCACTGACTGCATTTACAAGACCAGGGGTGTGAAAAGCAGTCATCAGGTTACCTAAAAAGAGAGTAAAAAAAAAGTACCATTCATCTGAATGACTGGGTCATCTTTATAGAGAAACGGACTTCCGACTCATGCACTGAAACAAACTTTTCATCTAGGTGTACAATGAAGAGTACTGAACAATGACTTTGAATTGTCACTATAACAACCACCAGGTAGATGGGTAAGGAAATTATGAATTTCTTGATGAACAAGTCGGCAATTTTGGCCCCCTAGAGGCTTATTCTGTGAGCCCTTTCTGGGGGTCACTTTCCAAGTCATTTATTAGTCCTTATGATCACTCAAGAAATAGGTTATGGGGAAAAATTACCAATGGTGGCAAGATGGTCAGAAGTGCTCTTACAGGAAATATACCATAAAAATCCATCATGATAAACAAGGGACACTTACTCATAGATCCAGGCACCGGGACTGTGGTCATTTTCTAATATTTGTTATTCATGGCCTCCTTCCTTCTAAAATAAACCTTTAAAATTATGCTAATGAGTCAGCAGGGTTTTAACCAGAGCCCCTTCGTGCTGTAGCTTCACCGGCTGTTACACTCTCATATTTCCCCCTGCTAACTGGCACTTCCTGTAATCTCACAGCTTCAGCGCAAGTTTCAGCACACAGTAGGAGTTGGGGGGGAATGCTCCTGTGAAGATGCTGGGAAAATATGCAAAGTTTTCAGGGAAAATCACGCCTCTTTTAGACACCTTGTAAGGCAGCTCCCTTGACATCAAGCGTGACCTACAAGAGGCCTTATGACATGATGTAAGATTAAAACCAAACCAGTATATCTATTCCAGAAGGAACAGACTCCCAACTGTAGACAGCACTGTTTCAACCCAATTGGGTCTCCTCAGTACAGCGTAGGGAACTGGTTTGGATGGGTGAGAGGCTTGTGACTAGGATCTGGAAGTAAGAGCTCTCCAGCAGATGTGCTCTGGTAACATATTTTGCCAGAGCCCTTCTGGCTCATTACTATAATTATAAAAGTTGATTTTAAAAGGAAGAAGACCACAGATAACAAATATAAGATTTGATGACTGGATCTATTAGTAAGTGCCACTGGTTTATCATGATGGATTTGGAAAGGCCCCATTCCCATCTGTTATGTGCTGCAAGATTTGGCCAATGGGGTAAACATTTTAGAAGCATTGGAATATCCTGGTGATGTGTAAACATAAAATGCAGTAGGAAACCTCTATATCACTATTTTTACCTGCAAAGCTCAGTGCCACTGTGCTCCAGCTCTTCCCAGGAAAGATGAGCACCGGTCTGACGTAACAGCTTGATCACCTCGATTTGTCTAAAAAAACACAAGAAAATAACCCTTCCATTACTGCACAGCTCATGATCACAAGCAATGAACTCCGGCTGTAACAATGGAGTCTCTTATTGACACAAGGCGCATTGTTCTTCTGCACAGAATAGAATTCTTCAAGTTCAGCAATAAGATCTACTACTAGGACACAGCTGTTTAGAAAACAAAAATAAAAACTTTTTTGTTAACCTAAAAAGAAAAATGTATACATTGTGCCAGAGCTATCAATCACAACAAAAGTCTGGCTTAATCTGCAGCAAATAAATTGTCAAATGTAGAACAAGGCATTAAATTAGGAGTTTTAAGTTTGAAGATACTTTTACAACTAGTGCTGGAAAAACAGCAAGGCTTCACAGGGAGTGCATCGAAAATTATACAAATACAACAACATTTTGCCTTTTTTTTCTGTCTTGAATTGAGCCAACTAATAAGAGATGAACAAGATTTATCATTAAGCATTGGATACTTCTGGTGCAATTTAAGACCCTCTACTATAACCTGTGACACATCCACAAAGGAGGTTATCCACCAGCAAAGAAGTGTCAGCTTGGGAAAGCATTGAAGTTGTGTCACAGGACAGTGAGCTTTCCGGAGATACCAGATCACTGTGTTCAGTAATTTCTGACCCTCCCATTCGAAATGAGCATCAGACCGCAAGCACAATCTAGAGCTCTACCCCCGTTATTTTGTTTCTTCTCATGTGCATCTAGAATTCATCATATCCATCAATCAGTGAGATAATTGTTGCCTCAACCATTGGACTATCAGATGGGGTATAGGGGTCACTAGACTTGTTCCCAACAGCAGATGATGGGGAACATGAGGATTTTATTTCTGGTAAAGATTAAGCGACCCACAGAAATGTCTGGCAGTGACAGGTTCTCCTCTACTAGTAAAGATCATTAGCCAAAATATGTAGTATTTGGCCTAGTGTTTGGCCTCGTGCTCAATACTACGGAGCTCACAGTGCTGTGTACTAGTTTGTTTGACATTATGATCAGTGGCGCTGTGTTAATACGGTACAGTTTATCAGACTTTAGGATTAGATTCAGAGTCAATTCAATGGTCTATGATATAAAACCAAATTAAGAAGCAATTACACTTGTAAAAAAAGAATTCCATTAATACTCCGCTTCTTTGTTCTAACAGAATACAGGGCTCTTCATTGTCTAATATAATGTACTATCCAATGGTAGAGCAAATCTGCTTTTCAATGCCTCAGCAGGCAGAGAATATAGTGGCTGCGCTGGAGATCTTGTGTAAAGTAAGATCACACACTGTGCCCATCCTTGCCCATGCGTTTGAGTCTGCTATTATGCCATATGTACGGAAGATTAAGAAACTCTCATTCAAGTCAATTTTGCTGTAAAAAGCCCCTTTTACGTAGCACTATTCTGCTTAGTATTATTCATCAGCATTTGTAAGCTAAAAACAGAGTCTTAGGCTCTATGCACACATCCATGTGAGTGGACTTGTGCCACAAGCCGGGTGATGGAGGGGGTAAGCGCTCCTCAATCTTCCCCTCTCCTTAGGGAGCCGAGTGTCTGCAAAGCTGGGCAGGAATAGGACGACTAGTTCATGGCTGCCATTTGCGGACATGTGCATGGAGCCTTATACTGTGTAGATGTTCTTTCTGCCCAGGAACGTGTGTGTACTCGAGCCGCAAACAACAGACCCGTAGTCATCATGTGCATGTGGAGTCCTCTCATCCACTGGTGATATGTGGAAACAACGGCTAGCAACCAGCCATAGATTTTTCTATGATACCCTGCAAGCAAACGTAGCCTATAGAGATGTTATATAGACTCTATTGGCCCTTTTTTGAGGCGAATATTAATTATAATAAAACTATGGTCCTATGCATAAGATATTAGCTGTGTAACATCACTCTATTCACCTTTTCATCCTTTATTTTGAGGCAATTTGTTTTGGTTGTCTCAAAATCACTTATCAGTATATACAGTATGGGTATTGATGTTGTTGTCTAACTGGAGCTCCAAACAATATATACACGTCCCCAAATATAATAAATATACTTACCCCACTTGCTACAAATACAAGAGTGACTCTTGAGTCCCATTTATAAACACGACCCGTGTGTTTTAACTACATGATTATTAAAAGTTAAGTTTTAATAATGCTTGGATATGAACAATTTTGTGCTGTCCTAGGACAGTTTGGAGTATCTTGCTGAGCATTTGATCCTTTTTGTTTTTGATCATGTTCCTGCATCACTATTCACATGAGACACTAAATACATTTGGGGTTCTCTTAGGAAAGAAAATCCTGAGAGGAAAAACAACCAGCGCCTGAATTATATCATTTCACACAACAAGCCCATGCAGGATCCTGTCCTAACATCTCATCTTGGAATAGGTAATGACAGCAGCGTTGTATGGTATCCTGCCCCAGAACAGGAGTGGTACTGATAACTTCCAGAAGGACCTGAGGCGCTGGCTGGGTGTGGCACCAGAGGCCTACTTTCTCACATTAGTAAAGTTCAACTCTTACACAGAAAATCAAGTTTAACCTTTTTACTGCCAATGCCAAATAGAAGGGGAATCAGTCTTCACTTCAGATACATAAGCTCCTCTGAGGTGAGCTGTTTCCTCCTGTTCAGCAATGTGTGTATGGGATTGTCATAAATCGCATACATTACACTGCTACTGTATAACGCTGCGGATTTACCACACGGAAATGCCGCACTGGAAATCCACAGGTATATAGGTAATATAATCTGTACAAGAAAAAAAAAATTGTCCTGAGAATCAGCCTCGCACACATAAGTCGATAGTAATTATATGTAGCAAAGAAGCCAACGATTGCTACAGAAAGCATCAAGTGTTTCTGCACTGTGCCGACAGCAGGTTCATTACTAAGGTGGTTCCACCTTTAAGCATCATGTGTCTGTACTTGCCCATTACAAAACCCAACAAAATAAACTTTATTTATACTCCTAGCTCACTTTCTTTTAGACCAATAATAATGACATAGCAGTAATACCCCTACGTAATTACATTTCCGGGTTTCCGGGCAGGAAAAGTACCCGATAGTTCCCCATTCATGAGGTAATGTAAGTTCTTCAACTTTTAGACGACTCTGGATGGTCCTTGAACCTTGTTAACAGACAAATCATGTACAATAGTTTAGTTCTAAACACATTTCAAAACCATTGTGTGAACACGGCCTAAAAGTCAAGGAACGTTCTACATTGCGGTACTCCCCCCATTAGGCCTTGTCCGAAACAAATTAAACCTACACTAGCAAGACATCTTGTGTAGATCCTGACAATTACCTGAACTTTACTGCATTCATCAGTGGGGTGTCCCCATAACGGTCCTTGGCATAGACGGTAGCCCCATTATTCAGCAGATACTGAACCACCTGGTAGTGTCCCTCACAGCAAGCCACGTGTAATGGTGTCCTACCATCATAGTCCTCACTGCTTAGGTTGGCTCCCTGGATGAAATAAAGAAGCAATATAAAAAAAAAAGCTGAAGATACCACGGATTTTCAAATCCCAATAGAGAAGATAACATTAAAAAAAAAAAAAAAACTTTGTGTGTACATGCTCTTCATAGCCATTACTCTTGCATATAACATTTTTACACCCAGTAGCCCCTATTCAAAGGAGCGGATGTAAATCATAGCATAATTGATACTGGGAGCAGTGAAGCAAAGTACCGCCAATGGCTATCCATTTAACACGCTTTTAAACCAAGAGCTGCTGGTAGTAAGCGGCATGCCACCAGTTTATATAGCAAAAAGTTGCAAGCTATATAGATAAAGCGATTGTCCAATAAGTCCCCATTAGATATTTGGTGCATAGGATGCTGCCTGCTGAAACTATGTATATGGTGGTTACAGGAAAATAATCATTTATCGGCATTTGCAACAAACAAAACCTTCCTATACGTTAGTGTAAATAAGTGATCATTACCATGTCCCTTATTGCTTCCAGGGCATTAATATCTCCAGTTTTAGCAGCAGCGCACGCCAGGGCAGGGGTGAGCGCATCTCTCACTGCCTCCAATTCCTGCAGGAGAAAAAAGATAACCAATGGCCTTGATATACTACAACTTCAAATGTGACAATATTGAGTATCTAAAAAAAAAGAAAACCAAACAAAAAAAAAATGTAATTTTCATTCAAGGAAGGTTCAATTGCTGGACATAAGACATTAGGACAATGAATATAAAAGTAATAGAGTCACAAAAAAATCACAATGGGATTCAGGCTTTGGAGAGTTGCAGAGGATAATGACACTGTTATATTTGAAGAAATGTTGATTTTGTGGTTTAAAAGTAAATGTGGATTTTTGTTCATAGGAAAAACGAACAATCTTCCCTTCCCCACAACATAAGTCCTAACCTAAAACTAGGTCTAATTTTCAGAGAAACATGGTAGCAGCAGCTTGCCATGAGAGCGGCAGCCTTGGAGGGGCACAGGAGGAGACATCGCTGGTGACTCCAGTGTACAGTACAATGAATACATCCCCTTGTGCACACAATTACTTGTAGTCCAGACATGGATTTCTCCGCTGGTGCCACTGATAATATGGAGAAAGGAAACTTACTTACATATGAGAAGGTATTATAAAAATGTAACTTGACTTTCCGACGAGACTGTACCTCCTTGCAGCTCACACCAACAGACTTGGCAACGACTTGAATGAACTTGCTGTCTCTCAGGGAGATCTTTGCTCCTGTTGCACTCACAGTCATCTCACCCCTGAGGTTCTCAAACAGCATCTGCAATAAACATGGCTCATATAAGATTACTGGCGTATGGCAGATATCCTTTTCTCATGGTGGTGGCTGAGACTTCACCATTTTATCAGCACGGTGGTGATTTGTATTCAGCAGCGGGTATAGGGAACAGCATCCTAAACCCCATCACTTGTAATACCCTGCAACGTACATGGGCTAAAAATATTGCTAATATATTCATCAAATACATCCTAAATAGGACACATTGGTGGGGGTCCAGTAAGTACGGAAGTTATCCCCAGGTAGTTGTCAGACCAGGTTACTGCAGATCACCTCCTATTCAATTAAGGCTGCAGTAACTCGGCTCCGCCACAACACTTAGCGCAAAGCCGTCTGCTTTTTGCTTGATTCTCCAATTTAAAGGCAACCCCCATCAATGTGATACTGATGACCTATCCTTAGGCTTAGTTATCATTATCTGGCCCTAAAATACCCCTTTATAGAGGACATGTACCCAAGAAGAGAACGCTGATCGCCACATGTTCACATGATTACAGGTCAAAATCATCAGGTTTGGACAACACATTTCTAATGTTTCTAAATCTTAGATATGATTAGTCAATCCCCCAGTGTAGGTCTATTGCCTCTCAGTTCCCATATAAAACTAGGAACCCCACCTAAAGCCACATCCTCTCTACATAAATCCCTACACTCCCCATCCAGCTTAAGTGCAAGGCAACACCTGAAAAACTAGATCATTATCTCTTATTCCAGTTGGGAAGGTATGAATGATATTAATAGTTTCTGTATGCCATGTGTATGTATTGTGTAAATTTTTAATAGACCTTTTATAAATAGAAATAATGGGCAAAAATAATAGTTTCTAAAGGAAAGGTATGGTGGAGAAATGTCAAGTAGAGGCAAATCCTAGAAACTGTTTCCAATACCCATGAAGATCAGTAACTTTCTGGAAGTCAGAAAAGTTAAAATAACATTTGTTTTGGTTCCATCTTATGTTACCGAACAAGTATATGCATTACCATGACAGCCCACAAATATGAGTAATGCTGCATTTCTCTTGTTGTGACCCTCATCCATGAATTAGACACTTGTTGCCAGGTTCCTCTTTACAGATTACAGCTGATCAATGAGGATCCCACCAACATAATATACCGTAGTAATCCCTTCTGACAAAAAGGGATCCAGAACTGGCAGCTCCATTCCGTAGAATTGCTACTTTCTGCCCACTCATATATTGTACGTTATGTTCTCTTCAAGGCTTAAGCATACAAATTCATTTCATGAACAAAACAGCAATAAAGTCTGAGAAATCTGATACCAGCACTCTTTAATAAAGAAAAATTGTATTAAAAAAAAAACACAATAAAATATGTATAGGCTTTTATGAAGATGGGTGATTTATGGAGAGAACCACATTATTAAATAGAAAAAATAGGAACAACTTTTTGCAGAAAGACAGTCACCGCTACAATAAAACCTTGAGCAGGATTTTTAGCCTGTCATACATTCGGAAATAAGCAGGATGGGGGCACATTTGATATTATGACGTTTTGTTCAAAGATACCTGAAAGGGCTTTATGGAATAGAAACAATATTTTACTAATAGCATCTATGAGACAGCGTAAAGTTTCACCCTGCAAAAGTCAAAAGATGCACCAAATTCATCACACAGATGCTAGAAATTGGGCACACAGGGTGCAAGCTTTACTCATTTCTAATACAAATCAGTGATACATTATTCAGAACTGACCTGAGGATGTGACATCGTGGAAGGCACAGTCTGTGGGTAACACGTACCTGTTTTTTCTGCTCTTGTGTGAGATGAGTTTTGCCCAGAACATAGGACAATTTTGCTAGTGCGGCCTCTGGAGTCAAATCGCATCCTGGTATCACTCCGACCACAGTAAGAGCCTGCATAGGAAGAACAGGAAAAGTATTAGTAACCTGGTTGCTAGAACAAAAGATATGAAGTTGGGGTGAATTGTACTTTGTAGGGGCACACTTTATTATTTGATGCAATACATTCAGAAGCTGGAAAATAAAAAATCCAAAATGTGGTAAGTTAAACAAAAGGTGTGAACTTTCCTTACAGATTGTATTTTAAGGCTTTCACTGTGAGGTCCCTATGAGACATTCCCCTGTGAGCCTTCTACATACATGTACATGGGGATCTGGCGGCTGAGCACTGTGACTCTCTAGGAGACGCAAGTCTATGAGGACATATTTATCTAGATGGAGAGATGATCACAACTAAAATGAAGGGGTGGAAGTAATCTGTTGGGGGTGTTTAGGCACTTGACCTATCAAAGTATGTGACATTTCAGAGGTTTCCTGAAAGGAGCTACCCTTAAAGCTTTCATTACAGCTACCTGAAAACCCCCTTGAAGTCCTGCTGCATGTTTGCCTTGTCACACAGCAACAACCTGGAAACATCGTTATAATTAAAGGGTGTTTAGCCAGGACTGTGCCGCCTGTTGCTGCCACAAACTTCATTGTAATGGAAACAACCAGTAATTAAAAGCACAGAGCAAAAAACATTTAAGATTCTATCACTCAGAGAGGAAAGTATCCAGTCACATTGATGAAAAATAATAGCTCCTTAAAATAGTCTACCTAGAGGTGTCTCCTTTAATTGTGGGCTACAGTATCATGGTGCCAAAAATAAAGAGAACCATTCCCTTTGTTCATACAGTTCTATCTGGTGGTAGCCCACTATATTGCAGGGGGAGCGGAGCAGATTCAAGAAAATGAATGTTTGGTCACAAAAATTCTGCTGTTTTTTAGACTTAAAGAGTTCTATTAAAGGGGCTTTCCCACAAAGGGAAGTTAGGCCCTATCCACAGGATAACTTGCCTTCGTGAGAAACCCCTTTAAGTGATATCTAACTTAATGCAATTATACTGGGCAGAATGTTGATCACCAGAACCAGGGTCATCCACTGGAACTGTGACAACAGAAAGAAGAGAGAATTGAATTGGTTATACCGAATCTTTTCCCCGCTATGTCAACACATTCTGCTACAATCTGCTCAGCACCTCCTGCTCTATAACATGTTGTCTGCAGATAAGACACTGTGTACGTGGTATCTGATCTGCGTGCAGCATATACAGAGCATAAGGAGATGGACAGACTGTACAATCTTCTTCGCTCCTCCTGCTCTATAGCAATCTTCCACAGATAAGGCAAATGTTGCTTTCTTAGTGTATTTGTATGCAACACATAAATGCATTTGACCCCCCCCCCCTCCCCCGCACACACACACACGCAAAAAAGTAGAATTTGTGACATATACATACCTTTCCAGTTGCATAAGATTCAGAGACAGAGCCCCGTAAACATTGCGTGCAGTTAATAATTGCCACACCACGGTCCGTGGCTGCCTTCAGTTCTTGCAGCAAGTCAACCCGGCAATCTGGGGCATTGCCTGTGCCATAGGTCTCAAGCACGATGCCCTCCATGGGGGGCTGAAGAAATGCCTTCACCTGTACAATGAATGACAGTACATTTAGATTCAAGGACCAAGCAGGTTTGTGTGTTTTGAAGTCTAACAATTGCTTTTGTAAAGATCACTGCGGTTATCTTCTCTCCTTGCTATTGTGTCAACACATTCCTCAATGCTGCAAAACAGCAAACTAAAAAAAAACTTCAGCATTCATAGTGGTGGTCATACTTGCTGATGATCAATCAAGAGCATTTGCCTTCTTAGTTCCTATTTAACAGTAATCATGTGCTTAGGTTTTTATCACACTGCTTCTGCAATTTAGCTTTATATAGAGATAAATCACAAAACAATGACATTTCTATATTTTTTCTTGTTCAATCATAGGTTGTATTTACCTAATACTAGGAGCTCAAAAAGATCAAATTATTTTTATTATGCCTTGACCAAAAATTTACAGTGGGTGCACTTTATTATTATTGTATAAAAATTCATTTACTTCCACTCTTCCAATAGAGTAGGATACATACGGTGGCAGCTGTGATCCCTGGGAATATTCGGAGCAGGCCTACATTTCTGTTCATGTCTGTGTGCACGTGGAACTTCTTTGTAGTGTTTGCTCTCCAGACGGTCTCCCAATTAACTAGATAAATAAGAACACTCAACATTCAGTCCAAGCAAGACAGAGCTCACAAAAGGGTCACTTTTCTATTCATAGACTACCTCAAGATGCTTAAAAAAGGGATTTGCTATGCAGAAAACAACATGAACAACAGAGATATGATTATTTGACCAATGCCAGACGCATTAGTATAATAATATTAATAATAAGAGCATTTTTTCTGCATCACAATGTTAATTTTGACGACTTTGTGCATTTTATCAATATATACATCGATTGAAATATCTATATCTATCTAAATCTATACACACATACACCTAAAAAAAAAAACTGTCAAGTAAGAGAAGATACATATACTGATGCGTTTGCTGATTTTTCTCATTGACAAAATGGCATTTGAAACAAAACAAAAGAGGACATAGAGATCGGAATCTCTCAGTCTATAACTTTAGAACTAGGAGGCTAGGTTTACACCACATTCTGTGGAGAAGTAAGATTTTTTTTTTGTAAGTGGAATTAAACCTTTGAAGCTACTTTTTATTCACATGAATGAATAGAGCAGGTGATAATTGAACACTTTGTGAATAACTTAAATAATTTAAACAGGCTCTCTATGCCTTTTTTTTTGCTCCTCCTTTCTTCTGTAGTGAGCTCGTCTATATACCAAAGAGATATAAAGACAGGAGGCTAATGAATTACTCATTTTATATATTTCTATCCAGGGACTGTCTGTAAAGTAATGAGGACCATTATCCAGTTCCTTTCTAAGATGTCAGTGGTATACAGAACAGAAAGTTGATTCACACAAAAAAAAGGAAGAAAGGCAGGAGAAAAAGATGCAGATACAGATACAGAACGGTACAGATTTCTTGAATAAAGTATAATATAACATTTCCTATTATCTGCACTACTGATTTATACAATTTTGTAAACAGTTTAATTACACTTTAAAGGGGTTTTCCCACGAATCAAAAGATAGGGCCTAACTTGCCTTGATCGGTGGGGGTCTCAGTGATGAGGGTCCAATGGGATCCCAGTTACCTCAGTCTGACCCCTTGTCGCTCCATGAAATTGTCGAGCACCAAGAGACCCCCAAAGACCCATAATGGAGTCTAAGATATACTACAGCTATGGCCTTGATGTGTCACTTCTAGAAAAATCCAAAATTCTGTGATACTTGTTGCTCTAATAACAGTTATTAAGTTCTCTTCTCTCGGTATTGATGAGCGGTAACTGTGGTGGGTACACTGATGGCAGGGTGAGATTTTGGTAGCTGCTTTAAGATAAAGGACAGGGTGCAAGGACCACACACGCCTGAGATCAGTCTCCTACCCCTCTGTAGTCAGTGGAATTGACCTTGGTTCAGCCATCTGCCACTGACAGGGCAACAGTGGGACACAGTTATAGTGCTCCCAGCTGTCTGGGTGCAAGTCCGCAATAAATCTATTGCAGGTGGGAGCTCCGACTTCTCTGCCTAGACTGGCGGAGTTAAGATGGCCGCCATTCGTGTCACTCTCAGCAGGCGATTGGCGCTCCTCCAGATGCTGACACTGTCAGGTAATAATGTTGGAGCATCAAGAAAAAAGCAACAGCATCTGAAGGCAGGGGAACTCTGCTGCTGAATGCATGGTGTGAACAGCGGCTCTCATACCTCTGTTAGTGAAGAGTAACTGTATGGGGTGTTTATTTGTAAATTAATCAAATGTAGAGATTTAACTTTTTTTACGTAATATAAAAACAAGGTGTGAGCCTGGCCTTATAGCAGTAAGAAGACTTTCTTGTAGCTGTTCTTATTTCTCTGCTTTCAATGAGAACATGCACTGCCTTTAAATAACCACAAAACCAGATTGCATGAGTAGAGATGAATACAAGAAAGGTGGAACATGACGAACACAGAGATCCCAGCCTTTGTGTTCTAGCCAGCTGCTCATATACTTACCCAAAGTACAATAGACACAACTATACATAGTACAAAGAGCTGCGTGATATGCAAGAGGCCTAACTGGTCGTAGAAGTACAACGCTATTATATAACCATACTAAAAAGGGAAAGCTTTACAGGTTTTAATGTCTCGTTATGTACATGACAGAGCTGTACACATCCACCATGATGTGAAATATAGGGCCCATATTGATTGCTATTATGGGTAAAATAAGATGTCATGTCATAAATCGTAAGAAACAGTATAAACTGGAATGTGAAAAGAAAATAATAGTAGATACAAAAATTAGATGTTGCAAAGAACAAAGCAAAGGCAGTGGGTTTTAGATTTTTTCCAATCACCAACAAACAATCTCAGCTCTGCTACATCTTTATCATTTTCGTCTAATGACATACAACATGTAACCCGATACAGCTTATGTGCATATCTCAGTTACACTCCCTATAGGCTGTCACAGCTACTCCCTAGAAGATGGAATCCATTATAAAACAGCAAAATTACCATCGCCCACATATATTACCAAAACATCAAACCCTCCTACGCTTACAGCTCAGCTTCAGCCTAGGTGATGGATACAGTCAGAGGCTTTGATGGATAAAATGCATCTATTAAAGCAGTTTACAAGCAGAACGTTCTGCTCTCCTTACAATGTTTTATAAGCAGGATCCATATTGTTTTGCATCTGTTCATTGCTTTAGTTACTTTTCACAACCTGGAGTTAATGGACACACTTTCCAGCCAAAAATATTTCCACAGGAAAGTCTCATCTGCGCAGCGTTAGAAGAATTCTTAAAATAACAACTCCCTAAGGAGTGGCGCATCCACTCAGTTATGAAATCAGACTAGATCGGTGGCTTTTAAATGACAGCTCATCATAGGCCAAGCAAGCAGGACACAAAAAAAAACAGGTTTAAAGGGACACCATCACTAGCTTATTCCCACGTAGGATATGAAATATCTTTTCTAGCATTGAAACTTATGTTTCAATGCTCTCTCTCATATTTACCTCGCTATTGCGTGAGATGTGTCACTTTTAGAGTGTAGGGGGAAGCGTCACATTAAACGCCCTAATATATTGTTCTATAGTACCCACAGTTGTTGTTATATTAAAGATAAGAATTTCATCTTTCAGAACACCTTAAGCTTTTGGTTCTGGGAGTTGAACTGGAGATTAACAGTTAACGAAATTAGACCTACAGATAAAGATCCATTTACCACCTTTTATTTAACATACCCGATAAAGTACTTATCTTTAATATGACATGAAATGCATGATTCTAGGAATCATGGAACCAAAAGACACAGGTGTCCTCCTGCAACCTCTTAAAGTGATTGATCTCTGGCCAAATATTACTCTTACGCTCATTTGCATAGATTGTAGTGGAATTTATTTTTTAAAGTTACCTTGGCACGCTTTCACATTAAGAAAAAGGAAATTCTAAAAAGACATCTTTTTACTAGGAGTACCCTCTGGTAGGGTAATAGGGTCAAATCTGGTGACAGCTTCCCTTTAATGATTTCAGGAACAATGACTTGAATACAAGATTGCAGAAGATCCTTGCAGAAGAGGTATGAGGATCTAGATTTAACGTAGACTAGAGACTAGTTGCCCCAATCAACATTGTTTTGTGGGACCAGGCCCCTTTCTAATGTGTATGGGTACCTACTTATTCTTTGTCCAGTTACGGATTGGGCTGTTTTATTTAACAAAGGCCAATTATTTTTCTTTTCGATAGGTAAAGCCTCTGCCATTGTTTTTGGGAAGCATATTTTCCTATCCCCATAATAAACACATTCATGTGTATGGGGGTAACATCACACCCCAATACTGCAGGGATCTGTGACCATGTTGTAATATTTCTCAGCAATGCCCTTAGTACATGCATGTTGCCGATCCACTATGCAGAACCAGCATTTCCACTTCTGATGGAATTCTTCTCACATTTTCAGGCCGGAGCATACAGGGTAATCTTCAGTATTTCATTGTTTATCATAGAAGTTTTGTAAAAATATGATTTTTGCTCCTTTACAATAGGTGTTTTCATGAAGCTTGTGTCTCATATCAATGTCTTAGATTAGCAAAGCGTTGTCCAAAGTATGCTGTGCAGTCATATTCTAAAGATTAGGGACCTCCTACCATTACGCTCTAGGGTTCTGAATTAAGAGGAAATCTACCATTTGTTTTAATGCACTGTGAACCAAACATACCTTAAGAATGCTGCAGCTACACTGATGCAGAAACATATTTTGTTTAAACCCTGAACCAAGAGGTTTTGCTGAAAAAAAACATTATAAAATTATGATAAAGAGTCTGCCGCTCCTGTAGCTGCCCCAGCGCTCTCCTCACTCGAATTATGCACTGCTTCAGCCCTGTCCTGCCCAGCATAAGCAGAGAATACGCCATCACTGTTGTCCCTGACAGGCAGAAGTAATCAATTGCTGCACCACCACCCAATCCCCAGCTACTGTGTATGAGGGATCCAGCTCAGGTTGATTAGTCGTGTCTGGACAGTTCAGAAAGCTCCATGTGTAATGCTTTTATGTAGGCACCCAGTTTTCCTAAGTTCCTGAATTTTATAATTGTTTTTTGAGCAAAACCACTCGGATATGTTTCTCCATCAGTGTAGCTACAGCATTCTCAAGGTATGTTTGGTTCACAATGCATAAAAACATTTGTTAGATTTCCTTTAAACATTTATATTTCCCAAGAAATAAGTCTGATATGGTGCATCAGCCTCATCTTTGGTGTTGTTAAAGCCTGGATGAAAAGTCAAGTACCCCCAAACTTCAATGCGCATGCGGCAGAGTGCAACAGGGGTGTACTACTGAATCACTGAGAGCTACAGACTGAGGAAGGTATATATATATATATATATATATATATATATATGACACCAAACCACAGGTCCATAAGGAGTAGTGGGTGCTTTATTGTTCCAAATCATTCCAACAGCTTCCCTTTATAGGAGTTTGGAGGCTGAGATACCAGAGCCCCAGCCAGTGGGAACCTAAACCAATGAATTCATAAGGTGGTCCCTTACCTCAGTCTGGAGCTCCCCGTGTCTGTGCACAGTCACACAGTGAATACGACACCCCGTCTTCACCAAACGTGTGCCATTGGTACAGCGTTTGTGCAATGAAGCCAGGGTATAGTGCAAACACGGGAAGCAACACAGATGAGGCACACGGGCAAGTATAAAGGGTTTAGTTGTTTGTTTTTTTAAATAGTGGGCACAGAGGGACGATTTTAGACCATAAACCACTGGTCCATAAGGATCTTTGGGCGATGTATTGTCTCAAATCACCCTGACAGGTCCCCTTTACGCAATCTGTTGCAGAATATCTGTCCCAGGTGAATGAGAGGCTAAATATCTAAAAAAAAAAAACTAGCAAGGATAGTACAGAGAGTTTATATAGTAACCAAAATACATTAGCCTCTGATGTTTGAAAAAGTTCCAGAATATGAATATTCCCAGTGTGGGCTCTGGAACAGGGAATTCCCTCTATCATAAGAGTAAAATCAATAAAAAGAGGGTCTGTGTTGTAGAGGGCTTGTCCAGTTTTTATGACTTTGCTCAACTTCCGCTCACAGAGAGACTCTCACATGTGGGATAAATTACAGGGATTAAATGGCTGCGCAGCTTACCTGTAATATCAACTTCAGCGTTGGCAAGTGGAGGCAAGTTGGGAGATGTGAACGCATTGAAACTTCCAGCATCCACCTTAGTCACCCGGTTTCCCCTGTAGAGCTTGTGATGAAAATACAGACACACCTGAGAAAATGAGCAAAGAAACAAGTCAGAAGAACAAAACCAGTGTTCAGACATGACAGACCTGCCCTGTAATATGGGGAATCAGGAGGAGCCCATAGTAATAGATACCCCAGGAGGCCCCATAGATTACAGTGACAGATGGAAACAAGAACAATCGGGACCCATAACTGATGCAAGCGATTCACCATTTCAGAACTGCTCCCAAATCTCATGTCTAGGTAGATAATACTGTACTCAGAATTCCCAAACCAACATTAAAAGCGGTTGTCCAGAAGTAGCAAAATGAGGCTATGCCTGGTACCACTGTATGAACATACCCTTATAGAGAGCAAAACTGGCTTTGGAGAACCTGTCAGGTCCTGCAATACACAGTGAACTGGCCGATTTGAATGGGCTTAAAGGGATTCCATGACCAAATTTTACCTCAGTAAACTACTAGCCCCTCTGAGTAAAAATGTCCTACCTAGAATTTCCTCTCAGCCATTTCCCTATTAAAAAAAATATATATATATCACCTCTAAACTCACTTACAAATGTGCTGAGAAGAGTCATATTTTGTTTCAGGTTGCAAGGGGAGTGTCACTTCAGGCGCCCCTACGTACAGTACCTAGAATCAGCTCTCCGATTCTGTATATGAATAGGCATTTGAAAACGCGGAACTGGATCTTTATCTGCAGCTTGCATTTCCAGCTAAGAATTTACCTGCCTGTATCTCTGGTTCTGTAGCTTGATTTGTAAGAAAAATTAGATTCTTGTATTTAATATGACATCAAAAACATGTTTCGAAGCAGAGATAAGAGCTGAAATGGCACTACCTCTCCAGCCTCTAAAAGTGACTCTTTTCCGATCATTTTTTCAGGTAAATGGTTGATCTTTCATATAAAAGAGAGAATTCTAGAATGGATATTTCACCCCCTACATGAAGGTGCTAGCAGTTTAGTGGGATAAAATCTTGTGACATGTTCCCTTTCTTTTCATCTTGGGTGGGACTGCAGGCACGCAAATATCTTTACATACAGACAGTTGCTAGAAGTCTTGTCAAACAGCTCTTATCATATAAATTGTCCTTAGGACGTGTTCCTGGATATATTAAAACTGTTTTCTCTTACTGTATATGAATAATTTTGGTTCGGCTTACCTGGACACTTGGTATACACTGTTTTTGTGGCCTTTTACATATCCAAAACGTTTAATAATCTTGTATCTGTGTTATATGCAGCGCTTTTATTCCTGTCTTAAGAAAGGCCCTACAAGGCTGAAACTGTAATCCCTCACATAGATTACACTTTTTAATCTGAGGCCATTGTAAATGTGACGTTTTATTCTTTCTCTGGTGCACTGCACATCTCTATATGGGCTGAATTCTACTCGCTTTAAACCAATTATAGATTCTAAATGTTACTCTGACATCAATAATGCTTTACATTTAAAAAAATGAAATAATCTCACATAGATAATTCACACAAATGGCTCTTTGTACGATGGCGTCGATTCCAGAATGACAAAGTTAAACGGCACATAACAATATGCGATCCATCTCCCGGTATAACAGGGCAGGTTGTCAGTGGCTGGCCTGTACACATAGAGCACAATTATCACAGGCCGTGTGTTGTGGAGCGAGGGTGACATTTACATACGGAGCGCAGCGGGAGAGGACGGGCTTTGTCTGTATCTGTGTGTACAGCGTTTAATGCTGCTTATGACTCTAATCCATATAAATACTGTACACACATTAACAGGGAACAAACACAACGTACGTGCAACATTTAACTACAGGATATTCTATCCGAAGCATTCATTACATCTCCTCCACAGTGCGACTCCTCCACACAATCACAAGTAAATGGGAAGGAATGATCAAAGGTTAGTTCTTTCCATTGGGATCGGTCCCTTGAAATGAGGGACAAGCTATACATCCAAGTGTGTGTCTGGGGTTGTCACAGTCCATACACCACAATACTACATTATTACATTTCGGATTTACCATCTAGGGATGCAGCGCGGCAAACATGCACGTAATACAAGGTGTGCAGATACACAAAGACAATCCACCAGCCCTAGTCTAAGAAGCTGATGACCATTTTAATGTTGATGTCATAGCAGCAAATGATATTTGATCAATTCCCTTGTCTACCTACCATTTCTTTATGCACTGGAGCCGTTTTGTGTAGAACATCTAGAAATGGCACATTTACGAAGAAAAAGTGTTTTTAAAAAAGCGTCACCGGAGCAACGTTTGCTCTTAATGTACACATAGCACTGTAACAATACCGCCTGCTCCTGCCCGAGGAGGTAGTTGCCGGCAGGTGACATCGGAAGAGCTGGGGCGTACATAAATTACAGTAAAACCGGCAATGCCAAAAGCCTCCCAAGTGACGTCAGCCTGAGCGTTTACGGCTAATTTACATTTTTTTTCTTAGTTTCATTATGCACAAAAAAAACAGTTCCATTTATTGCATAAAGAAACTGGCACATAAGTGCTGGACATCTACCGGCAGTAAAACAGATGTCCTTTATCCTGTTTTTTTTTCTCATACTATAAGAAGCATTCAATATTGTATATTTACCTCCAGTTACTTTCAATAATGCAATAATGCAGATAAAAATCTCTCCGGCATGTGGTTTTATCACAGACTGACAATTTTGGATTGTTTATGGGGGTTTTTCAGGTGAAGCTACCATTTTATCGGTAAAAAAACCCACAAACATAACAAAACATTCTTAAAGTGCTGCCATTGTTACTCATATCAAATAGCATACTGTATAATAAATACATATATACACACACACACACACACACGGGTAGAGATGAGCGTAGTCAACTTTAGGTTTGACGTCTTCTGTCCGTCACATAACCTGGACAGGTTGCTTAATCAGGCAGCTTTACTACCCTTGCAACTAGGCATGTCTGTGGTTGTCCACGAGGTGTCCTCCTGGCCAATCACAGTCATGCTTAGTTGCTTGGAGCATAAGGTTTCCTGATGGCTTCTCTGTAACATGTCCGGGTTAGGTGGAGATGCCTAAAGTTGGGGTCTGCTCATTCCTATGTATGACCCTACAATGACGCTAAAATAAGCTAGATTTACAGATAAAATACTATGTAGGGGAAGTATAAAGTGTTGGATGATGGTCTTCAGGGTGCAAGGAGAGGCAGAAAGTACCAACACTATAATAAGAATAAGAATAAATCTTAATATAGTATAACTTTCTAATACTCTGGGAAACAACTTTTCAACAAATCCACTAAATACATGTCTAGTAATTCCTAGATTCAATTCTTTCAAAATCAGATAGATACACTAAAGCAATACACAAAAAAAAAAAAAAAAAGTATAACCTACAGCTTATGTTTTGTACCCGGCAGCCTCTGCATGAAAATCATAGCAATGAGTACCATGATATTCAAAAAGGAGAACCACCAAACAGAGGTCATTCTAGGGGCTGCTTTTGTCTGTGTCATGTATCATACAACTCACATATATTACAGACAGGGAAAGCATCTGTCACTCACCTCAAACTTATCTTCTAAGTAAGGAACTGAGCCATAGTATTACAGAATATATAAACGGCAAGTGGAGACCCCTGGATCTACATAGCCCCTTCCTTAACGTAGTACGTCTCTCCTAGAGCAGTGGTGGCTAACCTATGGCACTCGTGCCAGAGGTGGCACTCAGAGCCCTTTCTGTGGGCACTCAGGCCCTCACCAGAGATAACTCCAGGTATCTTCCTGCAGTCCCAGACAGTCCAGGACTTGCTGTGCACAGCGATATTTTAAAGTGACAGCTCTACCTGGGACTACTGGAGGAATGGGAAGGTGTGGACAGATCTGGATTATCATTGTAGCTACTGCTCCGGCCCGGACAATTCTTCCTGTTTATGGGACCCTGGAGGGAAGCTACAATGATCATCCAAATTTCTTCTATTTTCTGCTTTATTGGTGTCCTCAGGGGCTGATATCAATGAAAACTGTGACAGAGAAGGGAGTATAAATCACAAATGAAATTTCTGTGTTGGCACTTTGCGATAAATAAGCAGGTCTTGGTTGTAGTTTGGGCACTCGGTCTCTAAAAGGTTCGCCATCACTGACCTAGAGCCTCATCACAGGAAGATACAAACTGAAGAGTAAACTGCCCTCTAGTGTTCAGAGATGGAAATTAATTTCTTATTAAAAGGAAACCTACCAGTTAGAATGGCAGGGGTAAGCAGTAAGTACCGAGCACCAGCTCAGGGTGAGCTGGTGCCGGTACTTACTTTCGTTAGTGTTATTAAACGCTGTATCGCGGTTTTAACAATTTTTAACCTTTAGAGCATTGTGCGCGCGCCTACATAGGAAATGCCGGAAGATGTTGCGCGCAGCACCGAAGCCTCTTCTGCTCTAAAGTTTAAAAAGTGTTAAAACCTCGGTACTTACTGCTTACCCCTGCCATTCTAACTGGTAGGTTTCCTTTAAATGAACGCTTCTCCATACAGGGAAGACAACATCTCTACTCCATCCACTATATGGCGTTCCACTGGGACGGGGCCCCAGTGCAAATGAACAGCTGCTTGCTAATTTAATGAGTCAAGAAGAAGCTTCCATAACATCCCTAGGCAGCGCATCAGTAATACTGAGCCTCGGGAGCCATTAGTGGAATGTTTTGTAAGCAAACTAGTGCAATTTTTTTTTTTGTTTTGGATTTGTGGTCCTATTATCTACAGAGCTACATGTGCGTTTTTTTTCCTTTTTGTTGACTAATGGGAAATAAATTGTGGGACATGCTAACTACATATGTTTTGTACCCTGGACTCTCCTACCAAGTCACTAGGGATGTACAAACACATGGTCGCAGAGAGGCATAGGGCCTTCACAGCCAGATGCCAAACTATTAGGACTAAAAATGCTCTGATACCATTTATTGGAAAAGTTAAAATAAAATACATTTAAATTTTAAAAAATAAATATAAAAAATCTGACCTCTGGAATGACAAACTGGCCTGCGATCATCAGTGCCCCCAACAGATTATCTCGACCATCATTTCGCATCTCATAGATCGGAACCTGGAAGAAAAATAATGTACAATTTCCATTTTCAACGTTATGGTAGTTCATTCACTTTAGTCAGGATTTTAATAGACATTTCCTTTAAGGACATCGAATATCAAAATCCATCAGGATAAACCAGGGACACTTGCTCATAGATCCTAGCACCGTGACTGTGGTAATCTTCTTATATTTGTTATCCAAGGCCTCCTTCTATCTAAAATTAATTTAAAATTGTGCTAATGAGCCAGAAGGGTTCTGGGGGCCATTATGAGAGCCCCTCCATGCTACATCTTCACAGGCTGTTACACTGTGTCATCCTCCCCATCTGAGACAGCCTGATGTAATCTCATTGCAGCAGATGAAGTTTCAGCACACAGGTGCTCCTTGCACACGGTTATTGCCTGTGAATCTGCAGTACAGAGAGGCTCTGGTAACACCCAAAAAGCCATTCTGGTTCCTGAGCATAATTTGAAAAGTTGATTTTAGAAGGAAAGAGACCATGGATAACAAATATAAGAGTAACTAGATCTATGAGTTAGTATCACTGGTGTATCATGCTTGATTTTGAGGGTAGATTTCCTACAAGTGGATGTCAATCTTACTCAAACCTGATTTCTTTGCACCTTCTTCACTTCTTGCAATTTTTTCCCTTCATAGTAAGAGCACCCTACTATTTTTTTCCACTCAGGCCATTGTTCCAGCACATAGTTCACCTGACAGAAAACAAGGCATCCACCTACATTCCCCTACGATACAGTATGTGCCAAGCTCAGTGCTATTTTAAAGTGACACATTCTGGGCTAGATTTTCTCTGGAGCTCCTGTTGCAGGCACCGCAATTCTTCTTGTTCTGAAGGGATGCTATAATGATTATCCGAATTTCCCATCCCTATTTCAACCATACCGATACTCTCAGGATACCAATGCGATTGAAAAATGCGGCAGAGCAATGAACAATAAATTATTGCATGTGTTGCAGTGTTGGCACTTTGTAATAAATACGTGGGTTTTGGTTGTTGTTTGGGGAATCAGCCTCTAAAAGGTTCCCCATCACTATTTTAGGGTAATGCACTGGCCAGGACAATATGACCAGCATTACATCTCCCCATTTCAAGGATCCTAAATGGTAAATATGCAACCTTTCCAGCCTCACAGGAGAAAAGGTTGTACATTAAAGGGCATCTACCACCAGGATGAAAGACAGTATGTAAATGTACCCGAGGGGCTCCAGGCTCCACAAGTGTTAATTTGCATACACAGTCTTTCATCCTGGTGGTTGATGTCCTTTAAACTCTAGACGCTCAGTAAGAGTAATATTGCTTTATCATCCAGGTTCCCTGGAGCAGATGTAACAGCGGCATTGGATCTTTATTACATTGACAGAAGGTGAAGACTTGTAGATGCAAGACATCAATATGCGCATACTCCTCGGAGTAACCTGCATGCTACTGCAATACATATGTCTGGCAGCATCTGAAGGACCCAACTTTCAAATCAATCCTTCTGGAAACAGGAGGATCCATACACAACAATGTCAAGTCAATACAACATTCTGACCTACCTGGGATCCGGTCAGAACAATGGTTTTCCCCAAGTTCTCACACATAAAGGACAAAGCAGATGCAGTGTAGGCCATTGTGTCTGTCCCATGTAAAACAACAAAGCCATCGTAATGCTCATAGTTTTTCTGTAGACAACAAAAAGAAAGGAAAGAATGACACTTCTGTACTCAAATAATGGTACAATCCCCAGACCCTTGTTATAAGGCCACACTGAAAATCAATACAAAAGTCCCAACTGTCTGGAAAAATTGTTATTATTTTATCCTTGACATTACAAGTTTCCCTTAGGAACCTCCGGATAAAACAGAAGGAAGAGAAGGGTTAAATTAAAAACATAAATATGGGATAAAAAAGACAGTATGTCCGACCCTCTACATACAAGTAATACAGATATCAGGATGTATATCTACTGCTGCTGGAGATACATATAGACATGTTCCAGTCTTCTTGTACAGAGAAATCATTCTAGACTACTTCTACTATCCCCAATTCCTGTGCTACCACAGCTCCCTCTAGTGTCCACGTTAAGACACTGCAGGTATGGATACAGAAGGGCCAGCTTAGCATTTTCTATGCGGACAATAGATCATTGGTTATCCCAGCTTTTGAGGGTGAGGTACAATTACTTGTAATACTAATCCTAGAATCCATGGGGGAAAGAGACTTTCTGATTATTAACAAGTTCATCTAAAAAGCTTTCATATGTTGCGCACAGAGGGGAAGGGCTATATATAAGAATTTTCAGCGGAATATTTCCACACTTTATACCTTGATGTCCGTGGCAATTTTGGCCCAGTCGTAAGTGGTCATATTGCAGGAGTCAAGAAGAGGGGAATACTCCAGTACAATGTACACAATTCGCTTATTCTGCTTGGAAAGGCTATAAAAGAAGGAAAAATACATGAAAAACCATTAGGTAAATCTACAACACAAAACAAAAATTAGAATAGAAATAGAAGATTCCTAATACGACACTCCTGTGCGCAATACCTGGCCCTGCTATCTACGGTCTAAAATACACAGCAGTCTCCATGGAGGATGGGCAGGAGTAGAAGTTCATGGAGACTGCTGTGATTTCATGTGATCAGATACATACACAGGGTGCATTTTGCAAATGTAAAGGGCATTAGACCTTAGATGACATCACACTGGTCTCCTGACATGCTGAGAAGGGGCATTGGGAGGAGTAGATGGGAGGGGCCAGCCAAGCAGGACACCCCCCCCCCCCTCTGATGCCAGGTAATATAACAAAGTAAATTTATAGGGATGTAAGGGTAAAAGAAGGGTGTCAGTTACTTGAGCTCTATTTTATGCGTAACAAATTGCACTTCATAGTGACGATATTTAATATTCCATGGCGTGTACTGGGAAGCGGGGAAAAAAATTCCAAATGCAGTGAAAAAACACATTTGCGATGTTTTCTTGTGGACTTGGATTTTACAGCTTTCACTGTGCGCCCCAAATGACAGGCCTACTTTATTCTTTGGGTCGGTCAAGAGAAGGGTTAAATTAAAAACATAAATATGGGATAAAAAAGACAGCAAGTCCGACCCTCTACATACAAGTAATACAGATATCAGGATGTATATCTACTGCTGCTGGAGATCTATATATAGACATGTTCCAGTCTTCTTGTACAGAGAAATCATTCTAGACTACTGCTACTATCCCCAAATCCTGTGCTACCACAGCTCCCTCTAGTGTCCACGTTAAGACACTGCAGGTATGGATACAGAAGGGCCAATGTGGACAATAGATCATTGGTTATCCCAGCTTTTGAGGGTAAGGTACAATTACTTGTAATACTAATCCTAGAATCCATGGGGGAAAGAGACTTTCTGATTATTAACAAGTTCATCTAAAAAGCTTTCATATGTTGCGCACAGAGGTGGAAAGGCTATATATAAGAATTTTCAGCGGAACATTTACACATTATACCTTGATGTCCGTGGCAATTTTGGCCCAGTCGTAAGTGGTCATATTGCAGGAGTCAAGAAGAGGGGAATACTCCAGTACAGTGTACACAATCCGCTTATTCTGCTTGGAAAGGCTATAAAAGAAGGAAAAAATACATGAAAAATCATTAGGTAAATCTACAACACAAAACAGAATAGAATAGAAATAGAAGATTCCTAATACGACACTCCTGTGCGCAATACCTGGCCCTGCTATCTACAGTCTAAAATACACAGCAGTCTCCATGGAGGATGGGCAGGAGTAGAAGTTCATGGAGACTGCTGTGATTTCATGTGATCAGATACATACACAGGGTGCATTTTGCAAATGTAAAGGGCATTAGACCTTAGATGACATCACACTGGTCTCCTGACATGCTGAGAAGGGGCATGGGGAGGAGTAGATGGGAGGGGACAGCCAAGCAGGACACCCCCCCCCCCTCTGATGCCAGGTAATATAACAAAGTTAATTTATAGGGATGTAAGGGTAAAAGAAGGGTGTCAGTTACTTGAGCTCTATTTTCTGCGTAACAAATTGCACTTCATAGTGACGGTATTTAATATTCCATGGCGTGCACTGGGAAGCGGGAAAAAAAATTCCAAATGCAGTGAAAATGGTGAAAAAACACATTTGTGATGTTTTCTTGTGGGCTTGGATTTTACAGCTTTCACTGTGCGCCCCAAATGACAGGCCTACTTTATTCTTTGGGTCGGTCGGATCACCTGGATATCAAATTTGTATAGGTTTTATAATGTTTTCATACATTTAAAAAAATACAACATTTTTTGGGGGATTTTGCCATATTCTGGCTCCAATAACTTTTTCATACTTTGGGGTACGGAGCTGTGGGTGGTGTCATTTTTTGCGAATTTTGATGGCCTTTTCATTGCTATAATTTTTGGGACTGTGCGACCTTTTGATGACTTTTTATTAATTTTTTTATATTTTTCAAAATGGCACAAAAATGCCATTTTCGACTTTGGAGGCTATTTTCAGTTACAGGATTAAACGCAGTGAAAAAACGTTATTATATTCTGATAGAACGGACATTTTCAGACGCGGCGATACCTAATGTGTTTATGATTTTTACTGTTTATTTATATCAGTTCTAGGGAAAGGGGGGTGATTTGAATTTTTAGGGTTTTTTTTATTATAATTTTTTTTTTTTTTTAACTTTTACTATTTTTCAGACTCCCTAGGGTACTCTAACCCTAGTTTGTCTGATCGATCCTATCATATACTGCCATACTACAGTATGGGCGCTGTGATTGGAGGACCCGATGGAGTACCGCCCACAGGAGGGTAGTACGCCACAGGAGGGGGGCTTCTTAAATAACATATGCGCGGTGCAGTCGCGCGGCGCGGTACGGACGCTACAGTGCCGGAGAAGCAGACAGACGACTGTGACTGCTGAACTCTACCATGTGGTGTTACGGCGTGCTTCGCGGGCATATAAATGTGGAATGTTGCCTGTTAGTTTGTGGTGCCTTGATGATGCTGGTCATAAAGGCCCAATGTGAACACGGTAGGCTGGAATACAAGAATTAGGCATCAACTGGTAGCATGAATTGCAAACCAGCGTATCAATTTTGGACACCAATCAGCGATTAGGGCCGAGCGGCATATTTCATGTCGGGTGAATCCCCTAACCTGGTGGCATTGCACACCTAACTACATACAGAGGGAGTTAAAGGGATCACAATGGTTAGCCTAAGTCCACGTATATGTACACGGCTATTTAGTTAGCCAAGGTTTAATATCTTTTGTTATATAATAAAGTTTGTTTTTTTAAAGTTTAGTTAGGCAGATTAAATCATATTCATAGAAGTGAACCTATATTATGTGAGTTCAATTTCTTGATTGTAGACTATACAAAACGGAACAGGGGATGGCATGTGTTTCCTAGTAGTGATTTAAATACTGTAAAGGGTGATGAGCGAGAGAGGTGTTTTCGAAAGGAGCTGGCAGTAGATTCACAGAGTATAAGCATTTCAGCAGCTTTAAAAAATCTACACAGATATACAAGTCAATATTGCGGGGTGGGTGGGAGACCAGTCTCTGGAGACATATCCAAAATAGATATTGTCCCCCAGGGGCCTGAGGATACATCTCCCAGCCCGCAGCTAGGATCGATCAGTGATTTTTGAAAAAATGGAGAAAGAGTCAATTGATCTTCATCAGATTTATGAGACTCCTTGGAGGAGGAGAAAACCAGTAGAAAGAACACACTTAAGCTGAAAGAGCATATTGAAGGTGCTAAAAAAATTCTCATCCAATAGTGAGTCGAGAAAAAAGAAGGAATATCAAAGTACTGGGAGCGATTTACACATTCAAAGAAGAAAGTAAACACTATCAATTTGTCGCGACCACACAAGACTTAAAGAGGGGAAACATCTTTAATTTCACACTTGATAAAATAGGGATATCAGAAGCTGAAACCGTCAAAAAAACTTCAGAGTGTGAATGGTCTGTAGTGAGTCCAGCGGAGAAAAAAATACTCACCCCGAAAACAGTCGAATAGACCCTATCAATTCCAGGGGGGTGTGGAAAGCACTAGCTCCGAGGGGAATAGAGGTAGAGGGGCCCAGCAGAGAAAACAAAGGGGGGGGTTTTTAGCCAGAGAAGCACCAATCACCGATATTATGGTGAGGGGAGAACAGAAATGAAATTTAGTTCTATTAAAAACCAGATGCAAGATCAAAAACCTCTTTAAACGGACTAATAAACAGACTGGAAAGCAAAACCCTAAGTAAAGGGGCTATCTTTGTACCAAAACCCCCTTTCGATAGTGTACATGGGTCAAAGATTTACAGGTTATTTTATTAGAAAATTAAAATGAAAAAATTTTTCAAAACAACACCAGTAGGAGACAGTGGAGGAATTAGGTCTAGATGATACAGACCTGGAGTGTTTGAAGGCAGATGGGTCAGGCTGGATGAAACGCACAAAGCAGAGGGGGAGGGCCCTGTTACTAAACCCCTCACCCCCCCTAGGAAATTTCCACCAACAACAGTGAACCACTGATATATTTTAGTCTTGTCACCGATGAATGAGAAACCTACAAAGCTAATCCCGGGAAACAGTGGCAATACAAATATCACTAGAGTAAGAGGAGTATCAGAAACCTGGAGGGACAAATCATATGATCAAGCCCTCTGACAAAGGGGCGGAACTTGGTCATTATGGATGGGATAATAGACTCCGATTGTGCCGTAACCTCCTGGAGAGATAGGGACTGTACGGGACCTTGAATAGAATCCCACTACACGGTTCAGGGAGACTTGAAGGAGTTATAACTCAAGCACTCTCGTGACAAATGTGATCGTTTAGTGAATCTGAATTCTGATACCCAAATTTCCCAGGGTGGCCACTTTTTACAGTTCCACCAAACTCCATAAGGGGGACAAATCCCCTTAAGGGTCGCCCCTATTGATAGGATACGATAGTGTAACCCAGAATGTAAGCCGTATGTGGCCAGGTTCTCCGATTTTCGTCCAGACGCTTCCTGTATGTGAGAGATACGATGGATGTTTTAAAGAGGCTGGAAGGAGTCAAATAGATCAGGGCATCCTTCCTAGTCCAGTCTGTGATGTGGAAGCCTTATAAATTCGATACCTCTGATGCTGGTTGCAATGCTGTCGCCTATTTTTGACAATCTAGAGCTGCAATTCATGAAAAATAATGAATGGTAATCTCCTTTACGATTTGTATTGCGACATTAATGTTTTAAATTCAATGGCAAGTTCTTCCACCAGCTCAGGGGAGTGGCTATGGGAGCCCTGTGCTCCCACAATATGCTACTTCTTCCTGGGCTGGTGGGAAGAAAGAACTGTCCTTAAATGACCAGTGGAACTATTTACATCTCACATAGATGATGGTACGTTTTATAGATGAGTGCTGATCCTGTGGAATGGCACAGTAGAGGAATTAGGAATTGTGAAGGTATTGAATACATAACAACTATAGGGACTTTTTGACCCTCAGATGGCATGAGGATAGGATCTCATTCTTGCCCTCCATAGAGAAGACCTTGTCAGGAGGATAAGAACTAGATCTTTAGGAAAAACACGGCTACAAATAGCCTATTAGCCATGGAACAGTTGGATCTACGCCATCAAACGTGGTATCCCAAAAGGGACAATCCTCCGGGCGGAGGAATGACCGATATGTCGAATATATTAGGCAGCTCTGACTACGGGAGGAATTTCAGATAGGGGCTCACGACGTGACCATCCGCAGAGATGCCCATCAAAATGCTCTATCCAGAGAAGGGAAACTTCTGACACCTCGGAGTAGGGATGATCTTCGAAGATGTACGCATTCATTCGAACTATGAGCGCAAACACAGACAGGTTAAGGAAATCTTGCCACTTTTGGAGGTTGACTACAAATGGAACCCAGATGTGGGCCATTTGGGTGGGTGAATTCCGGAGGTAACATATCGCTAACGTCAGCGCAGGAATTTTAACAGACAACAATATCGGCTTCATAAGCCATCCTGGAAACTGTTAGTTGTGGACAACAGGCTTCCCAACACTACCACTGCGGACTACTATACTACTGGACAAGCGCGTTATGTCAGCAGGCCTTCCTAGCTAGCGCGTGTCCTAGATCCCTTACGTCCAAGAGCTTGCACCGATCTCCAGGCACATCTACTTAATCCCCTTCCTCTCCCCTTCCTTCTGGGTCAAGTCCCCCGACAGTATTTATGATCACAATTGTCCCACGTTCACAGCAGAGGGGGGTCGTCTAACCTCCTTTCCGACCCCCCCTCCACCATGTCACTGTGTGGATCCTCCCAATTATGTGGGCTAAAAACCATCCGCGGGAGTTCGTGTACGCCATTAGGAACAACATTAGGGATATGAAAGAAAGACGATCAGTTGTATTCCCGACATGTATGGGACAAACATGAGGTGATGCCCTCGCATTAAATTTTCAAGGTATTGAGTGGTTTCTCCGCCAATAAGGAGGGGGTGATTTTGACCGTTTGGTCACTCAAAGAGAGTCCCGGCTGGATCGGTTGGATGGACACCGAAAAAGCCCAGGGGTCGAATGACTCTATTAACTATGCTGCTTCTATAGTCCCTAGAGCTATAGGCGATTATGATTGCTTCTAAATGGATTTATGAGTATCTGATTCTGTGTGGATCTATAAGCACTGTAATGCCATATAGAGGTGCTAGGGACCCCGTGTACGGGAAATGGGGAATGATTAGGGAACAGTTTCCTTATCTACATGCCGTGATCTAATTGAATACTTTACTCTATAGGCTCTATTTTGGGAAATCTTTTTTATTGCCTAAGCCATGGGTCTAATATTCATGATCAAAAAACCGCAAGCAGTGACCCTGCCAGTTGAAGGGATGCGTTTCTCGCCGCATTATGTGATCCTCGGTGGAGCGATTACATAATGGTCTAGGTGATCGGGCTCGTCTAGTGTCAAGGACAAGGGGTGGGCGCTTTGATTGGAGGACCCGATGGAGTACCGCCCACAGGAGGGGGGGCTTCTTAAATTAAAATCAGCGGCTGCGTCGCGAGGCGCGTACGGCGCTACAGTGCCGGAGAAGCAGACACGGACTGTGATGCTGAACTCTACCATGTGGTAGTACGGGCGTCTGCTCTGCGGGCATATAAACTGTGTGAATGTGCCTGTAGTTGTGGTGCCTCTGATGATGCTTTGGTCATAAGGGCCAATGCTGAAACGGTAAGGCAGGGATACAAGAATAGGCCAATTCACTGGTATGCATGAACCTTGCAACCAGCTATCAATTTTGGACACGCAATCAGCCAGATTAGGGCCGAGACGGCAATTTCAGTCTAGTGTGAATCCCTAAACCCTGGTGGCTAGTCTAGCACCATACTACATACAGAGGGTTAAAAGGGTTCACACTGGTTAGCTAAGTCCAGTAATTTACACGGCTATTTAGTTTAGCCCAGGTTTTAATATCTTTGTTATATAATAAAGTTTTGTTTTTTAACGTTCTAGTTAGGCAGATAAATCATTTAATTCATAGAACGTGAACCATATATCTATAGTTGCGTTTATCATACTACAGTATGGCAGTATATGGGGTTTTACTCCCCATTCATACAATGTGCAATTAGCACATTGTCATGAATGGGTTAAAACGAAGTAGCCCCGGGTATCAGAACACCCGAAGCTACCATGCGATGATCGCCGCTCCCGTGATGTCATCGGGAAGCGGACGACCGCGGCAAGATGGCGCGCCCATGATCGAGAAAAAAACACCCGCTAGCACCGATCGCGTTACCGTAAGCCTTTGCTGCAATATGCAGCAAAGACTTACGGCTAGAAGAGGGCTCGGCCCACAGCCCTTCATGCAAACGGGACGGCGCGGCGAGGCCTGAAGGGGGAATGATCTATTCAATGATGTTAAAACACAGAATATACTGTACAAAAGAATGCACGCAATAACAGGTATCACTAAACTGGTGTAGGCCTTAAGGAAACCACAGTGTATTCCCTTCTTCCCAACAATAACCAATGTAAATAAGGAAGCTTACTAATGGCATATGTAATGAGTTATTCCCCTGAAGCAGAATCATACCACCTCTGAATGAAGCGCATCAATTGGATCTGACGATCCTCGCACTTTCATCCCCCAAGATCCAGTAATTAATTGAGCTTCACATCTGAATACATTCCCCGACTTTCAAGGTCGAGAGGCCTGTGTAACCCTCGAGGTCGGTGATGCTTGGCAAAGCTGTATCATTAACAGGCCCCGAAGTCTGAGGACCAGAGCTCTTTCCCATAATTCCTTTATGAGCAAAACAAAATTATCTTCCTGCTCTGTATGACAAAATAACCTGGTATGGAATTAATATCCAGTCCTGTAGCAAATCTCAATTTATTAAATAATTTATTATTAACTTTATTTAGGGATCAGAAAAAAATGTCAAAATGTCAACATTTCAACGACTCCTGGCCTGTTCCCTATATTATTAAATTATTCAATGTAACTGTTGTATCAGGCAACAGATTCTGAATGACAAACTCCAATAGCTAGAGGGAAGGTCGCACAGTCAGTCAGAAAGGCTGTTTTACTGCAACCATGTGCACGCGGGTACCCAATATATATGGGGACTTTTGCTACAAAACCCATGTAGGCAGTTTGTGGCTGCCAGGTGCCACACGCTAAAAATAACGGGGAGACCCTGAATGGCAAGCCCCATAGGATGAGGTGTTATATATGAAGACTATAAGTTCACCGTGGAGACAGGCTCTCCTGTTCCTGCATATAGTGAGATAAGATAACGTGAGCCTTTCAATGCATGATTTTTTTAATATTTAATATAATGTGGTCTGCTTGTTTTAGAAATTATGGACAAGCAATGAACTAAACTATGGGATAGTATAAATAAAGGCACAAAGCACCGAAAAGAAAAAAGTATCTGGTGGTACATGTCGGGCTCCAGGTAAAGTACTATCTATCCCTACCTTCAACACTCCAGTGTGAGAAGAGCCTTATGGGGCAGTGGACAATGGTTACAGAATGCAGAGTAGTAGAACTACTGCAGACCCAGTTCCAGCCAGTCCTCATATGGGACATATATATGACCATCAATCTAAGTACCAATAACAGTGCCCCTTTACACTTCCTTCCTTCCACACATAATTCAAGTGGATCCTTCCAAATTTTTTAAAAAGCCTTCCAGAGGAGGACCCAACACTTACTTAAAGGGGTTGTCCAGCTTGAAAAAAAAAAAAACCTGTCCCAGCGACCTGCACGCCACCCATCAGTGCTGTTTGTTGTTTGTTTACAGAGGGAAGTGCTCCAGTCCGACCACTTCTGCCCACATACAGCATTAGTTTCCTGCTTAGGCGCGGCGGAGTGGACTGGTGGCACGCCAGGGGGGCGGAAGTAGTTGACCAGAGTGTGCTTTGATTTCCTTTAGGGAGCCTTATAAGTATCTACATCAGCAGAATAAACAGAAACCCTTATATAGGTCCAGAACTTGACACTAATCAGCTATATTTGTTATCCATGGCCTCCTGTCCAATCCTGGAAAACATATTTGCAACCTACAAACCATTGCCTGTGTGCAAGCACGTTGTCACTCCTATGGGATGAACACGGCGCACTAACATATACTTTATATTAAAGATGATGTCATTATATCAGGCCTACTTTATGTTAAAGTTAGGCCAATATAAAATGAGTGATACATAAACTTACGGGAGAACCAGAGTGTTTTCAGGGAAAATCTGGAAGTCGTAGAGCTGGTTTGCTGGGCAGTACTGCTCATGTGGGATTGGGCTTTTTCAGAGCCTTGCAAATGATTTGCCTGAGGAGCCAACACTAAAGGGACAGAATGCAAATAAGAAAAAAAAAAAATCATTAACAGGTTTATCTGCCCAGCAACCACAGAATTACCATGTCATTGTTTACTTCTTTTGAATTCAATACTTTATTTACAGTCACTTTCATAAAGTAGAATTACAACCCCCCACAACTATATTGGGGGCTGGAGACGGAGGTTGTCCGGTCCCAGATATCCAGTCTTTACTTTTACAATCTATTCCAGCACAATAAACTATATTCTATTATAAATCAGACAGGAAATTGTGTGTTTTTTTCCTTTTGTGGGGGACATGTACCAAAGACATACGATGATTGCATTCTCTGCATGTAATACAATATATTTCTTTAAAGAAAAAACGAGAGAATACATCTCCTGATCCTGCTGATAGTAAATGATCGTCTCCCCAAACATAACAATTCCCAACAGGACGACACAAAATACTCTTTAGGGACCTTCAAAGTGAATGAGAAAACGTATTCATTCTTCAAAACTTCCCTGCTGTACTCTGCGCTGAATGTGTCACCTCTACTCATTCAGGGCCGTGAGTAATATGTCCTACTAAAACCTTGCAGACAGCATCAGATCACACAGACCAAAACACTTCATTTTACAGACTGTGAGCTCTCACCCTAATGTTATGTGATCATGATCATATACAGATTTTTTATATATGTGACCGATGATCTGCCAACCGCTGCAGAATAGGATGGTGCTATATAAAGAAAGATATTATATTATGTGGAAATCAACGCATATCTGGCCCTTCCCAACTTATCCTCCATGGAGGTATTAAAGGGGAATGTACCGTAAGGACCCATACACTTGTGCAGAGAGAAGATGGAGAAGATGAGCCAGATTGTAATTGATTATAGGCAGAGGCGGACGAGCTGGGCTGTATGAATATTATTATATCCCTTGACAGTGGTGGCCAACCTATGGCACGCAGGCCCATCCGGTGGGCCACTCAGGCCATCGCCCCAATGTTCACCAAAACGGACACATCCACAAATCTTCCTGCATTCATAAGCAACTTAAGAGATTGCTGTCTCCCCCCCCAATGCATTTTAAAGAGAACCTACCACCACGAAGCTAACTTAAAGGTAGATCGGGTGGTAGGTGGATGTAACGGGACGTGAGGGGAGCTCTTTTAGAGTAATCATAAGTCCCCCGCAACTTTGGGGAAACTTTATAACTAATATGTAAATTTAGTTAGGCGGCTACTCCCAGCCCAGGAGCCACATTCTCCTACTACCTGTTGTGTCCGCGCGCAGCTCTCGTAGCTGCGCGGCCACTCGTCTGACAAGCCGGCTACTACGCATGCGCAGTAGCTCCGGCTCGGAGATGGGGAATGCTCAGGCAAGCGTTCCGCGCATGCGCAGAACGCCATCATATCGGAACGAGGGCGCGCAGCTAACGAGGAGCTGTGCGCCGGACACAACAGGGTAGGAGGGAGTAAGGTGGATATGGGCGTGGAGAAGTAGCCCGCCGTGTGTAGGTTCTTCCCAAAATGTTGCTTTTAGGGTATTGTAGCAACAATAAATGCATTGACCCCCACACAAAAAGTAGAATTTGTGACATATACAGCACTTTCCAGATTGCATAAAGATTCAGAGACGAGCCCCGTAAAACTTGCGTGCAGTTCATAATTGACACACCACGCAGTGGCTGCCTTCGTTCTGCAGGCAGTCAACCCGCAATCTGGGCATTGCCGTGTGCCATAGGTCTCAAAGCCCGATGTGCCTCATGGGGGGCTGAAGAAATGACCTTCACCTGTACAATGAATAACAGTTAATTTAGATTCAAGAGACAAAGCAGGTTGGTGTTTTGAAGTCAACGATTGCTTTGTACAGTCACTGCGCGGTTACTTCTCCATTGCTTGTGGCAACCATTCTCAATGCTGCACAACAGCAAATATGAAAAAAAAACTCAGCATGCATAGTGGTGTCAGACTTGCTGATGATCAATCAAGAGGGCATTGGCCTTCATTAGTTCCTATTTAACAAGTAATCATGTGCGTATGCTTTTATCCACATGCACTGCAATTTAGCTGTTATATAGAGATAAATCACAAAACAATGAATTCTAATTTTGTCTTGTTCAATCATAGGTTGTATTTACATAAACGTAGGGAGCTCAAAAGATCAAATTATATTTTTTATGCCTTGACAAAAAATTTACAGGGGTGCCTTTATATTATTAGCAGTATAAAGATTTTAGCTTCCACTGCTTCCAATAGACGAGGTACAGACGGTGGCAGCTGTTCCATGGGAATATTCGGAGCAGGCTACATTCTTGTTCATGTCTGTGTGCCGTGGGAACTTACTTTGTAGTGTTTGCTCTCTCCAACGGACTGCCCAATTAACTAGATAATAAGAACTCATAACATTCAGTTCCAGCAAGACAGAGTCACAAAAGGGGTCACTTTTCTTTCTTCAGACTACCTCAAGATTGCTTAAAAGGGATGTGTAGCAAGAAAAACAACATGAACAAAGAGATATGATTATTTGACCAATGCCAGACGCATTAGTATAATGAATATTAAAATAAGAGCATTTTTTGCTCCCAATGTTAATTTTGGGCGACATGTGCATTTTATTAATATATACATCGATATTAAAATATCTATATCTATGACACAACCTAAAAAAAGCATCAGCAAATGGGCATTTGGAAAATTAAACAAAAAAGAGGACATAGAGATCAAAAAATCTCTTCGTCTATAACTTTGGAACTAGGAGGCTAGGTTTACACCACATTTCGGGGAAGAGTAAGAACTTTTCTTTGTAAGTGGATACTACACCTGTAAAGGAAACCCTACCACTTGAGAGTGGCAGGTTTCCGATGTGCATACCGGGCACCAGCTCCAGGGTGAGCTGGTGCCGGGAGCTTAGTTTTAGTGTTTTAACACCGCGGTATCGGGTTTTTAAACACTTTTTAAACTTATAGCTGGCGGCAGGCGGTACGCGCTCGGCGCTTTACCATCGCGGAGCTCTCATTCACTTCTTAGGTAAGCCGCGACGCACGGTAAGACCGAGCGCAGTACATGCTGCGCCGGGGCTATAAAGTTTAAACGGTTTTAAACAGCGATACCGCGGTTGTTTAAAACACTAAACTAAAATAAGTTCCGCACCAGCTAACCCGGATGGTGCCCAGTATTGCCATCAGAAACTGCCACTACACGTGTGGAGGTTTCCTTTAAGCTATTTTTAGTCACATGAATTGAATAGAGAGGTGTAATTGCGACACTTTGTGAATAACTTAAATAATTAAACAGGATCTTATGCCTTTTTTTTTTTTTTGTCCTCCTTTCGTCGTAGTGAGCTGTCTATATACAAAAGAGATATAAAGGACAGGAGGCTATCGAATACTATTTTATAATTCTATCCCGGGACTGTCGTAAAGTAATGAGGGACCATTATCCAGTTCCTTTCTCTCTAACGATTCAGTGGTATACAGAACAGAAAGTTGATTCACACAAAAAAAAGAGAAGAAAAGGCAGGAGAAAAAGATGAAAAAAAAACGGTCAGATTGCTTGAATAAATATAATATAATGTACTATTATCTTCTGTCTATGATTATACAATTTTGTACCAGTTTAGTTCACTTTAAAGGGGTTTCACGAATCAAAAGATAGGGCCAACTTGCCTTGATCGCCAAAAAATCCAAAAAATCTTGTGAACCTGTTGCTCTAATAACAGTTATTAGTTCTTTCTCGGTATGCTGAGGTAACTGTGGTGGGTACGCTGAGGAAGGGTGAGATTTGGTAGCTGCTAGATAAAGGACAGGGTGCAAGGACCACACAAGCCGGAGATGCAGTCTCCTATCCTCTGTAGTCAGTGGATGGACCTTGGTCCAGCCATCTGCCACTGACAGGGCAACAGTGGGCCACAGGTATAGTGCTTCCAGCTGTCGGGTGCAAGTCTGACAATAATCTAGTGCAGGTGGGAGCAAGACTTCTCTGTCTGTGACTGGCGGAGTTAAGATGGACGCATTCGCGTCGCACCAGCAGGCGATTTTGGCGCTCCTCCAGACTGCTGACACTGTCAGGTGTGAATGTTGGAGCATCAGAAAACCGCATCAGCATCTGGAGGCAGGGGAACTGGTGCGTGAATTGCATGGTGGAACAGCGGCCTTCATACCTCTGTTAGTGAAGAGTAAAACTGTATGGGGAGTTATTTGTAAATTAATCAAGTAGAGATTTAACTTTTTTACGTAATATAAAAAACAGTTGTGAGCCGCTTACAGCAGTAAGAATACTTTCTTGTCTGTGTTTTTATTTCTTGCTTTCAATGAGAACATGCACTGCCTTTAAATAACCACAAACCAGATTGCATGAGTAGAGATGAATACAAGAAAGGGAACAGTGACGAACGACGATCCGCCTGTGTTCTAGCCAGTGCTGCATATACTTACCCAAAGTACATAGACACAACTATACATAGTACAAAGAGCTGCGTGATATGCAAGAGGCCTAACTGGTAGTAGAAGTACAACACTATTATATAACATACTAAAAGGGAAAAGCTTTACGTTTTATTCCGTGTAGTACATGACGAGCTGTCACCATCCACCATGATGTGAATATAGGCCCATATTGATTGCTATATGGGTACATAAGATGTCATGTCATAAATCGTAAGAAACAGTATAAACTGGATGTGAAAAGAAAATAATAGTAGATACAAAAAATTAGATGGTGCAAAGAACAAAGCAAAGGCAGTGGGTTTTAGATTTTTCCAATCACAACAACAATCTCCGCTCTGCACATTTTATCATTTTCGTCTAATGACATACACATGTAACCCGATACAGCTATGTGATATCTAGTTACACTCCCTATGAGCTGTCACAGCTACTCCCTAGAAGATGGAATCCATTATAAAACAGCAAAATACCATCGCCCACATTATGAAACCAAAACATCAAACCCTCTACGCTTACAGTCAGCTTCAGCTAGGTGAAGGATACAGTCAGAGGCTTGATGGATAAAATGCATTATTAAAGCAGTTTACGAGCAGAACGTTCTGCTCTTCCTACAATGTTTTATAGCAGGATCCATATTGTTTTACATCTGTTCATTGCTTAGTTACTTTCACAACCTGGAATTAATGGACACATTCCAGCCAAAAAATTTCCAAAGGAAAGTCTCATCTGCGCAGCGTTAGAAGAATTCTTAAAATAACAACTCTAAGGAGTGGCGACTCACTCAGTTATGAAATCAGACTAGATCGGTGGGCTTTTAAATGACAGCTCATCATAGGCCAGCCAAGCAGGACACAACAAAAACCATGTTATAAGGTGACACCATTACTAGCTTATTCACGTAGGTATGTGAAATATCTTTTCTAGATATGACACTTATGTAAAGTCTCCTCAAAAATCATATGCAAATGAGCAGAGAAGAGTCAGCTATTGCGCGAGATGTATCAATTTTAGAGTCTAAAAGGAAAGGGTCACTTTAAACGCCCCAATATATTCTTCTATAGTCACACAGTTGTTGTTATATTAAGATAAGAATTTCTCTCTCAGAACACCTTGGGCTTTGGTTCTGGAGTTGAACTGCAATTAAACAGTTAACGAAATTAGACCTACAGATAAAGATCCATTACACCTTTTATTTAACAGACGATAAGTACTTATCTGAAATGCATATTCTAGGATCATAGAAACCAAAGATACGGTGTCCTCCTGCAACCTCTTAAAGTAATTGATCTCTGGCCAAAGATTACTTTTCTGCTCATTTGCATAGATTGCAGTGGATTTTTTTTTTTAAGTTACCTTGGCACGCTTTCACATTTTAGAATGTCCTTTTTCTTAAAGACATCTCATAAACTAGGAGTACCCTCTGGTAGGGTAATAGGGTCATATATGGTGACAGCTTCCCTTTAATGATGGAGATTGCAGAAGATTCTCGCAGAAGAGGTTTGGTGGGAGCAGACCCCTTTCTAATGTGTATGGATACCTACTTACTCTTTGTCCAGTTAAGGATTTGGCAGTTTTATTTAACAACGTCCAATAATTTTTCTTTTAGATAGGTAAAGCCTCTTTCATTGTTTTTGGGAAGCATATTTTCCAAATCCCCATAATAAACACATTCACGTGTATGGGGGAAGGGGGATGTTTGAGTCTGGAGATCTCCACTACCATATGTAAACTTCAACCTAGTAACATCACACCCTAATCAGTTTTGGGATTTATAGAGAGAACTGCAGGGATCTGTGACCATGTTGTAATATTTCTCAGCAATGCCCTTAGTACATGACACTTGCCGAACCACTATGCAGAACCAGCATTTCCACTTTTGATGGAATTCTTCTCACATTTTTAGGCTGGAGCATACAGGGTAATCTTCAGTATTTCATGGTTTATCATGATTTTTGCTCCTTTACAATAGGTGTTTTTTTTATGAAACTTGTGCCTCATATCAATGTCTTAGATTGCTGTGCAGTCATATTCTAAAGATTAGGGACCTCCTACCATTACGCTCTAGGGTTCTGAATTAAGAGGAAATCTACCATTTGTTTAATGCACTGTGAATCCAAAACATACCTAAGATGCTGCAGCTACACTGATGCAGAAACATATTTTGTTTAAACCCGAACCAAGAGGTTTTGCGAGAAAAACATAAAATATGTAAAGAGCCTGTCGTCCTGTCGCTTGCCCCAGCGCTCTCCTCACTCTAATTATGCACTGCTCCAGCCATGCCCTGCCCAGCATAAGCAGAGAATGATGAAAAGTCAAGTACTCCCCAACTTCAATGCGCATGATCCAAACCAACAGTGCATACCATAGGCAGAGTGCAACTGGGGTGTACTACTGAATCACTGAGAGCTACAGACTGAGGAAGGTATATTTATTTTTTTATTGTAAGCTCAGTGGGAAAAAATTCAGGGCAGTTTGGGACACCAAACCACAGTAGTGGGTGCTTTATTGTTCCAAATCATTCCAACAGCATCCCTTTATAGGAGTTTGGAGGCGAGATACCAGAGCCCAGCCAGTGGGAACCTAAACCAATGAATTCATAGGTGGTCCCTTTATACTTACCTCAGTCTGGAGCTCCTGTGTCTGTGCACAGTACACAGTGAAAGCGGTCACGACCACCCGTCTCACAACCCGTGCGCCATTGGTAACAGCGCTTGTGCAATGAAGCCAAGACATAGTTGCAACACGGGAAGCAAACACAGATGAGGCACACGGGACAGCTTGTCTAGGACAGTTAAAGGGTTTGTTGTGTTTTAAATAGTGGGCACAGAGGGACGATTTAGAGCATAAACCACGGTCCATAAGGATCTTTGGCCGATGTATTGTCTCAAATCACCCTGACCGGCCCCTTTACGCACATCTGTTGCAGAATATCTGTCCAGGGATGAGCGGAAATATCTAAAAAAAAAAAAAAAAAATAGCAAGGATAGTACGAGGAGTCTATATGTAACCAAAATACATTAGCCTTGTGTGTTGACTTGTTGCTCGATGTTTGAAAAAGTTCCAGAATAGTATTCCCAGTGTGGGCTCTGGAACAGGGAATTCCCTCTATCATAAGAGTAAAATCAATAAAAGAGGGTTGTGTTGTAGAGGGCATGTCCAGTTTTATGACTTTGCTCAACTTCGCTCACAGAGAGACTCTCACATGTGGGATAAATTACAGGGATTAAATGCGGCGCAGCTACCTGTAATATCAACTTCAGCGTTGGCAAGTGGAGGAAGTTGGGAGATGTGAACGCATTGAAACTCCAGCATCCACCTTAGTCACCCAGGTTTCCCCTGTAGGAGCTGTGATGAAAATACAGACCACACTGAAGAAAATGAGCAAAGAAACAAGTCAGAAGAACAGAACCAGTGTTGAGACATGACAGACCTGCCCTGTAATATGGGGAATCAGGAGGAGCATAGTAATAGATACCCCAGGAGGCCCATAGATTACAGTGGCAGATGGAACACAAGACAATCGGGAACCATACTGATGCAAGCCATTCACCATTTCAGAACTGCTCCAAATCTCATGTCTAGGTAGATAATACGTACTCAGAATTCGAACCACAAATAAAAGCGGTTGCCAGAAGTAGCAAAATGAGGCTATGCCTGGTCCCACTGTATGAACATACCCTAAGAGAGCAAAACTGGCTTTGGAGAACCTGTCAGTCCTGCAATACACAGTGAACTGGCGATTTGAATGGGCTAAAGGGATTCCATGACCAAAATTTACCTCAGTAAACTACTAGCCCTCAGAGTAAAATGTCCTACCTAGAATTTCCTCTCAGCCATTTCCTATTAAAAAAAAAATAATAAAAAAAAAAAAAAAATCACCTCTAAACTCACTCACAAAGTGCTGGGAAAGAGTCAATTTCGTTTCAGGTTGCAAGGGGAGTGTCACTTCAGCGCCCTAGTACAGTACCTAGAACCGCTCTCCGATTCTGTATGAATAGGCATTTGAAAACGCGGAACTGGCTCTTTATCTGCAGCTTGCATTTCCAGTAGAAGTTTACCTGTCTGTTATCTCTGGTTTCGAGCTTGGATTGGTAAGAAAAATTAGATTTTGTATTTAATATGACATCAAAAACATGTTTCGAAGCAGAGATAGAGCTGAAATGGCACTACCGCTCCTAGCTCTAAAAGGAATCTTTTCGATCATTTTTCAGGTAAATGGTTGTCTTTCATATAAAAGAGAGAATTCTAGAATGGGTATTTCATCCCCCTACTGAAGGTGCTAGCAGTTGGGATAAAATTTGTGACATGTCCCTCTTTCGTTCTCGGGTGGGACTGCAGGCACGCAAATATCGTACATACACACAGTTGCTAGAATCTTGTCAAACAGCTCTTATCATATGAATTGTCCTTAGGGACGTGTTCGATATTTAAAAACTGTTTCTTACTGTATGATAATTTTGGTTGGCTTTACCTGGACACTTGGTCTACACGTTTTATGGCCTTTTACATATCCAAAACGTTTAATGCGTATCTGGTTATAGTGCAGCGTTTTATCTGTCTTAAGAAAGGCTACAAGCTGAAACTGTAATTCCCTCACATGGATTACACATTTTAATCATGAGGCATTGTAAATGTGACGTTTAAATCTTCTTCTGGTGCACTGCAACTTCTCTATATGGACTGAATTGTACTCGCTTAAACCAATATAGATTCTAAATGTTACTCTGACATCGTAATGCTTTCATTTAAAAAATGAAATAATCCCACATAGCCAATTTCATAAATGGCTCTTTGTGAGTGGCGTCGATTCCAGAATGACAAGTTAAACGGCACATAAAAATGCGATCCATCTCCCGGTTATAACAGGGCAGGTTGTCAGGGGTGGCCTGTTACATAGAGCACAAGTATCACAAGCCCGTGTGTTGTGGAGCGAGGGTGAACATTTACATACGGAGCGCAGCGGGGGAGGAAGGGCTTTGTCTGTTCTGTGTGTACGCGTTTAATGCTGTTATGACCTTAATCCTATCAATACTGTAAACATTTAACAGGGACAAAACACAACGTAAGTGAACATAACGACCGGATATTCATTGAAGCATTCATTACATCTCTCCACACCAATCACAAGAAATGGAAGGAATGATCAAAGGTTAGTTTTCCATTGGGATCGGTCCCTTGAATGAGGGGACAAGCTATACATCCAGTGTGTGTTGGGGTTGTACAGTCCATAACACACCAATACTACATTATACATTTCGGATTTACCATCTAGGGAGGCAGCGCGGCAAAACATGCACGTAATACAGGTGTGAGCATACACAAAGACAATCCACCAGCCATGTCTAAGAAGCTGATGCCATTTTAAAGTTGATGGATAGCACTGCAAAGATATTGATCAATTCCCTTGTCTACTACCATTTCTTTATGCACTCTGAGCCGTTTGTGTAGGACATCTAGAAATGGACACATTTACGAGAAAAAGTGTTTTAAAAAAGCTCAACGGAGCAACGTTGGCTTTAAGGTACACATAGCACTGTAACAATAACCGACTGCTCCAGCCCGAGGAGGTAGTTGCCGACAGGTGACATTGGAAGAGCTGGGGCGTACATACTAATACCGTAAACCGGCAATGCCAAAAGCCTCAAGTGACGTCAGCTGAGCGTTTACGGCTAATTACATTTTTTTCTTAGTTTCATTATGCACAAAAAAACAGTTCATTTATTGCATAAAGAAACTGGCACATAAGTGCTGGACATCTACCGGCAGAACAGATCCTTCTCCTGTTTTTTTTCTTCCATACTGAAGCAAGCCGTCAATCTTGTATATTTACCTCCAGTTACTTTCAATAATGCAGATAAAAATCTCTCCGGCATGTGGTTTTATCACAGACTGACCAATTTTGGATTGTTTATGACCTCAGGGGGGTTTTCAGGTGAAGCTACCATTTAATCGGTAAAAAAAAACCCCCACAAACATAACACAACATTCTTAAGTGCTGCCATGTGTACTCATATCAAAAGCATACTGTATAATAACTACATTATATAACACACACACACACACACACCACGGGTGAGATGAGCGTAGTCAACTTAGGTTTGACGTCTTCTGTCGTCACATAACCTGGACAGGTTGCTTAATAAGGCAGCTTTACTACCCTTTGAACTAGGCAGTCGGTGGTGTCCCCGAGTGTCCATCCGTGCAATCACAGTCATGCTTAGTTGCGGGGCATAAGGTTTCCTGATGGCTTCTCTGTAACATGTCAGGGTTAGTGGAGATGCCTAAAGTTGGGTCTGCTCATTCCTATGTATGACCCTACAATGACGCTAAAATAAGCTAGATTTACAGATAAAATACTATGTAGGGGAAATGTAAAGTGTTGGATGAGGTCTCAGGGTGCAAGGAGAGGCAGAAAGTACCAACACATATATAAGAATACAATAATATGTATAACTTCGATATCTGGGAAACAACTTTTCAACAAATTCACTAAATACATGTCTCGTATTCCAAGATTCAATTCTTTCAAAATCAGATAGATACACTAAACAATAAAAAAAAAAAAAAAAAAAAAAATATACCTACAGCTTAGTTTTGTACACCGGCACCTCTGCATGAAAAACATAGCAATGAGTACCATACTATCTCAAAAGGAGAACCACCAAACAGAGGTCATTTTAGGGGGGCTTTTTGTGTGTCATGTATCTAAACTCACAATATACAGACAGGGAAACATCTTCACTCACCTCAAACGACTATCTAAGTACAGGAACTGAGCCATAGTATACAGAATATCTAAAACGGCAAGTGGAGACCCCTGGATCTACATAGCCTTAACGTGGTACGTCTCTCTATCCTAGAGCAGTGATGGCTAACTATGCACCGGTGCCAGAGGTGTCATCAGAGCCTTCTGGGGGCTCTCAGGCCTCACCAGAGATAACTCCCGGGATCTCCTACAGGCCCAGACAGTCCAGGACTTGCTGTGCACAGCGATATTTAAAGTGACAGCGCTACCGGGACTAGGAGGAGTGGGAAGGTGTGGACAGATCTGGATATCATTGTAAGCTGACTTGCTCCGGCCCGGCAATTCTTCGGTTATGGGACCCTGGAGGGAAGTTACATTGATGATCCAAATTTCTCTATTTTCTGCTTATTGGTGTCCTCAGGGCGCTGATACAATGAAAGGTGGACAGAGTAGGGAAGTGTAATCGCAAATGAAAATTTCTGTGTTGGCACTTTCGATAAATAGATGGGTCTTGGTGTAGTTTGGGCACTCGGTCCTAAAAGGTTCGCCACACTGACCTAGAGCCTCATCACAGGAAAACAAACTGAAGAGTAACCAACTGCCCTCTGTGTTCAGAGATAGAAATTAATTCTATTACAAGGAAAACCTACAGTTAGAATGGTAGGGGTAAGCGTAAGTACTGAGCACAGCTCAGGTGAGCTGGTGCCGGTGCTTACTTTCGTTGTGTTATTAAAGCGCTGTATCGCGTGTTTTAACACTTCGACGTGCGCGCGCCTACATAGTGCCGGCGATGTTGCGCGCGCCGGTCGTAGCACCGAAGCCTCTTTGCTCTAAAGTTTAAAAAGGTTAAAAACTGGTAATTAATGCTACCCCTGCAATTCAATGGTAGGTTTACTTTAAATGAACGCTTCTCCATACAGGGAAGACAAAATCTCTACTCCATCCACTATATGCGTTCCACGGGACGGGGCCCCAGTGCAAATGAACAGCGCTTGCTAATTAGAGTCAAGAAGAAGCTTCCATAATCCCTAGGCAGCGCATCAGTATACTGAGCCTCGGAGCCTTTAGTGCAGGGGGTAGGGAACTATGGCTCGGGAGCCAGATGTGGTCTTTGTTCACTGCATCTGGCTCTCAATAGCGATGGTGCTGTGTCGTCTTAGACTTATCACTGGACCCAAGGCAGCGATGTTCACCCTGCTACGTCCGCTGCGACCCTGGCACTTTGGCACATCGCTGCCACTGGTAGTCTGGGTCAAAGAGAAGAGCGTGAGAGCAATGCGGAGCTGGCTAGGAGCGCGGTAGGTGGACATTCATGTGCTGGGGCTACCTATCTACTGGGAGGCATATGACGGCTCTTATGGATAATATTTTAAATATGGTGGCATTCATGGCTCTCTCAGCCAAAAGGTTCCTGACCCCTGCTTAGTGTGAAGTTTTGTAAGCAAACTATTGCAATTTTTTGTTTTGGATTTGTGGTCCTATTATCTACAGAGCTACATGTGCGTTTTTTTCCTTTTGTGACTAATGGGAAATAATTGTGGGACATGCTAACTACATATGTTTGTACCTGGACTTCCTACCAAGTCAATAGGGATGACAAACACATGGTGCAGAGAGGCATAGGGCCTCAACGTAGATGCCAACTATACTGCTAGATGATATAGACTAAAAATGCTCTGATACCATTATTGGAAAAGTTAAAATAAAATACATTATAATTTTAAAAAATAAATAAAAAAATCTGACCTCTGGAATGACAAACTGGCCTGCGATCATCAGTGCCCCCAACAGATTATCTCGACCATCATTTCGCATCTCATAGATCGGAACCTGGAAGAAAAATAATGTACAATTTCCATTTTCAACGTTATGGTAGTTCATTCACTTAGTCAGGATTTAATAGACATTTCCTTTAAGGACATCGAATATCAAAATCACAGGATAAACCAGGGACACTTGTCATAGATCCTAGCACCGGGACTGTGGTAATTTCTTATATTTTGTTATCCAGGCCTCCTTCTATCTAAATTAATTTAAAATTTGCTAATGAGCAGAAAGGGTTCTGGGGGCCATATGAGAGCCCTCACATGTACATCTTCACAGGCTGTACAACTGTGTCATCCTCCCCCACAGACAGCCTGAGTAATCTCATTGCAGCAGATGAAGTTTCAGTTCAGGGTCCTTGCACACGGTATTGCCTGTGCTGCAGTACAGAGGGGCTCTGGTAACACCCAAAAAGCCATTCTGGTTCTGAGCAAATTTGAAAAGTGATTTTAGAAGGAGGAGACATGGATAACAAATATAGAGTAACTAGATCTATGACGTAGTGTCACTGGTGTATCATGCTTGATTTTGAGGGTAGATTCCTACAAGTGGATGTCAATCTTACTCAACCTGATTTCTTTGCACCTCTTCACTTCTTGCAATTTTTCCCTCATAGTAAGAGACACCTAATTTTTTCCACTCAGGCCATTGTTCCAGCACATAGTTCACCTGACAGAAAACAAGCATCCACCTACATTCCCCTACGATACAGTGTGCCAAGCTCAGTGCTATTTTAAAGTGACACATTCTGGGCTAGATTGTTCTCTGGAGCTCCTGTTGCAGGCACCGCATATTTTGTTTGAAGGGATGCTATAATGATTATCCGAATTTCCCCTCCTATTTCAACCTACCGATACTCTAGGATACCAATGCGATGAAAAATGCGGCAGAGCAATGAACAATAAATTATTGCATTGTGTGCAGTGTTGGCACTTTGTAATAAATACGGGGGGGTTTTTGTGTTTGGGCACTCAGCCTCAAAAGTTCCCCATCACACTTTTAGGTAATACACTGGCCAGGACAATATGGACCAGCATACATCTCCCCATTTCAAGGATCCTAAATGGTAAATATGCAACCTTCCAGCCTCACAGGAGAAAAGGTTGTACAATTAAAGGGCATCTACCACCAGGATGAAAGCAGTATGTAAAGTACCGAGGGGGTCCAGGCTTCCACAAGTGTTAATTTGCATACACAGTCTTTTCATCCTGGTGGTTGATGTCCTTTAAAATAGACGCTCACTAAGAGTAATATGCTTTATCATCCAGGTTCCCTGGAGCAGATGTAACAGCGGCATTGGATCTTTATTAATTGACAGAAGGTGAAGACATTGTAGATGCAAGACACAATATGCGATACTCCCGGAGTAACCTGCATGCTACTGCAATACATATGTTGGCGCATCTGAAGGACCCACTTTCAAATCAATCCTTTGGAAACAGAGGATCCATACACAACAATGTCAGTCAATACAACATCTGACCTACCTGGGATCCGGTCAGACAATGGTTTTCCCCAAGTTCTCACACATAAAGGACAAAGCAGAGCAGTGTAGGCCATGGTGTCTGTCCCATGTAAAACACAAAGCCATCGTAATGCTCATAGTTTTTCGTAGACAACAAAGAAAGGAAAGAATGACACTTCTGTACTCAATAATGGTACAATCCCCAGCCTTGTATAAGGCCACACTGAAATCAATACAAAAGTCCCTGTCTGAAAAATGTTATTATTTTATCCTTGACATACAAGTTTCCCTTAGGAACCCTCCGGATAAAACACGAAGGAAGGAAGGTGTTAAATTAAAAACATAAATATGGGATAAAAAGACAGCTATGTCCGACCCTCTACATACAAGAATACAGATATCAGGATGTGATCTACTGCTGCTGGAGATATATATAGACATGTTCCAGTCTTTGTACAGAGAAATCATTCTAGGACTACTTCTCTATCCCCATCTGTGCTACCACAGCTCCTTAGTGTCCACGTTAAGACACTGCAGGTATGGATAACAGAAGGGCAGTCGCATTGCGGACAATGATCATTGGTTATCCCAGCTTTTGAGGGGGAGGTACAATTACTTGTAATACTATCCTAGAATCCATGGGGAAAGAGACTTTCTGATTATAACAAGTTCATCTAAAAAGCTTTCATATGTTGCGCACAGAGGGGAAAGGGCTATATATAAGAATTTCAGCGGAATATTTCCACACTTTATACCTTGAGTCCGTGGCAATTTGGCCCAGTCGTAAGTGGTCATATTGCAGGAGTCAAGAGAGGGGAATACTCCAGTACAATACACACTTCCGCTTATTCTGCTTGGAAAGGCTATAAAAGAAGGAAAAATACATGAAAAATCATTAGGTAAATATACAACACAAACAAAAAGATAGAATAGAAATAGAAGATTCCTAATACGACACTCCTGTGCGCAATACTGGCCTGCTATCTACGGTCTAAAATACACAGCAGTCTCCATGGAGGATGGGCAGGAGTAGAAGTTCATGGGACTGCTGTGATTTCATGTGATCAACTACATACACAGGGTGCATTTTGGAAATGTAAAGGGCATTAGACCTTAGAGACATCACACTGGTCTCCGACAGCTGAGAAGGGGCATTGGGAGGAGTAGATGGGAGGGGCCAGCCAAGCAGGACACCCCCCCCTCTGATGCCAGGTAATATAAACAAAGTAAATTATAGGGATGTAAGGGTAAAAGAAGGGTGTCAGTTACTTGAGCTCTATTTATGCGTAACAAATTGCACTTCATAGTGACGTATTTATATTCCATGGCGTGACTGGGAAGCGGGGAAAAAATTCCAATGCAGTGAAAAAAAACACATTTGCGATGTTTTCTTGTGGACTGGATTTTACAGCTTTCACTGTGCGCCCCAAATGAAGGCCTACTTTATCTTTGGGTCTGGATCACGTGGATATCAAATGTATAGGTTTTATAATGTTTTCATACATTTAAAAAAATTAAAACTCCTGTACAAAATTTTTGGGGGATTTTGCCATCTTCTGGCGCCAAAACTTTTTTCATACTTTGGGGTACGGAGCTGTGGGTGGTGTCATTTTTTGCAATTTGATGCGTTTTCATTGCTATATTTGTATGACTGTGCGACTTTTGAGACTTTCATATTAATTTTTTAATATTTTTCAAAATGGCAAAAAAATGCCATTTTCGACTTTGGACGCTATTTTCCGTTACAGGGTTAAACGCAGTGAAAAAAACGTTATTATATTCTGATAGAACTGACATTTTCGGACGCGGCGATACCTAATGTGTTTATGATTTTTACTGTTTATTTATATTTGTATCGGTTCTAGGGAAAGGGGGGTGATTTGAATTTTTAGGTTTTTTTATTATAATTTTTTTTTATTTTTACTTTTACTATTTTTCAGACTCCCTAGGGTACTCTAACCCTAGTTTGTCTGATCGATCCTACCATATACTGCTATACTGCAGTATATGGGGATTTTACTCCCCATTCATTACAATGTGCAATTAGCACATTGTCATGAATGGGTTAAAACGAAGTAGCCCCGGGTATACAGAACACCCGAAGCTACCATGGCGACATATCGCCGCTCCCCGTGATGTCATCGGGGAGCGACGAGCCGTGGCAAGATGGCGGCGCCCATGATCGAGATAAAAACACCCGCTAGCACCGATCGCGGGTGTTATCGGTAAGCCTTTGCTGCAATATGCAGCAAAGACTTACCGGCTAGGAAGAGGGCTCGGCCCACAAGCCCTCTCCATGCAACGGGACCCGGGAAGGGGTTAATGATCTATTCAATGATGTTAAACACAGAATATACTGTACAAAAGAATGCAGCAATAACAGAGTATTCACTAAACTTGGTGTGAGCCTTAAGAAACCACAGTGTATTCCCTTCTTCCCAAACAATAACACAATGTATAATGAAGGAAGCTTACTAATTGGCATATGCTAATGAGTTATCCCTCTAAGCAGAATCATTACCACCTCTGAATGAAGCGCATCAATTGGTATCTGAACGATCCTCGCACTTTCATCCCCCAAGATCTGCCAGTAATTAATTGAGCTTCACATCTGAATACATTCCCCCGACTTTCAAGGTCGAGAGGCCTCGTGTAACCCTCAGAGGTCGGGTGATGCTTGGCACAGCTGTATCATTAACAGGCCCCCGAAGTCTGAGGACCAAGAGCTGCTCTTCCCATAATTCCTTTATGAGCAAACACAATTATCTTCCTGCTCATGTAATGACAAAATTAACCTTGGTATGGAATTAATTTATACAGTCCCTGTATGCAAATCTCAATTTATTTACATAATTTATTATTAACTTTATTTAGGGGATCAGAAAAAATGCTCAAAATGTAACATTTCAGACTCCCTGGCATGTTCCCTATATTATTAAATTATTCAATGTAACTGTTGTATCAGGCAACAGATTCTGAATGACAAACTCCAATAGCTAGAGGGAAGGTCGCACAGTCAGAAATGCTGTTTTACTGCAACATCGTGCAGCGGGTACCAATATATATGGCGATTTTTGCTACAAACCCATGTAGGCAGTTTGTGGCTGCCAGGTGCCACACGCTAAAAATAACAGGGGAGACCCTGAATGGCACAAGCCCCATAGGAGTGAGGTTTCTATATATGGAAGACTATAAGATTCACCGTTAAGAGACATGCCTCTCCTGTTCCTGCATATAGTTGTAAGATAAAGTGAGCCCTTTCGAATTGCATGATTTTTTCTAATATTTTAATATAATGTGGTCTGCTTGTTTTAGGAAATTATGGACAAGCAATGTAACTAAACCTATGGGATAAGTATAAATAAGGCACAAAGCACCGAAAAGAAAAAAGTATCTGGTGGTACATGCTGCTCCAGGTAAAGTACTATACTATCCCTCCCTTCAACACTCCAGTGTGAGAAGAGCCTTATGGGGCAGTGGACAATGGTTACAGAATGCAGAGGTAGTAGAACTACTGCAGACCCAGTTCCAGCCCAGTCCCTCATCTGGGACATATATATATGACCATCCATCTAACGTACAATAACAGTGCCCCTTTACACTCTTCCTTCCTTCCACACATAATTCAAGTCGGATCCTCTCCAAATTTTTTAAAAAAGCCTTCCCAGAGGAGGACCCCAACACTTACTTAAAAGGGGTTGTCCAGCTGTGGAAAGAAAAAAAACCTTGTCCAGCGAACCCGCACTGCCACCCATCAGTGCTGTTTGTTGTTTGTTTACAGAGGGAAGTGCTCCAGTCCGACCACTTCTGCCCACCTGATACAGCATTAGTTTCCCTGCTTATTAGGCGCGGCAGGAGTGGACTGGTGGGCACGCCAGGGGGGCGGAAGTAGTCTGACCAGAGTGTGCCTTTTGATTTCCTTTAAGGGAGCTGCCTTATAAGTAATCTACCATCAGCAGAATAAACCAGAAACCCTTACTCATAGGTCCAAGAACTTTGACTACAGTAATCAGCTTATATTTGTTATCCATGGCCTCCTTGTCCAATCCTGGAAAACATATTTGCACAATCTACAAACCATCTGCCTGTGTGCCAAGCACGTTTGTCACTCCTATGGGATGAACACTGCCGCACTAACATATACATTATATATAAAGATGAATGTCATTATATCAGGCCTAACTTTATGTTAAAGTTAGGCCAATATAAAATGAGTGATACATGAACACTTACGGGAGAACCAGAGTGTTTTCAGGGAAATCGTGGAAGTCGTAGAGCTTGGTTTGCTGGGCATACTGCTCATCGTGTAGGATTGGGAGCTTTTTCAGAGCCTTGGCAAATGCATTTGCCTGAGGAGCCAACACTAAAGGGACAGAAATGCAAATAAGAAAAAAAAAATCATTAACAGGTTTATCTGCTCCAAGCAATCCAAGAATTACCATGTCATTGTTTACTTCTTTTGAATTCAATAACTTTATTTACATTCACTTTGCATAAAGTAGAATTACAACCCCCCCACAATCTATTTATTGGGGGCTGGAGACGGTAGGTTGTCCTGTCCCAGATATCCCAGTCTTCACTTTATTACAATCCGATTCCAGCACAATAACTACTAATTCTATTAGTAAATCAGACAGGTAAATTGTGTGTTTTTTTCCTTTTGTGGGGGACATGTACGCAAAAGGACAATACAGATGATTGCTAGGGGTTCTCTGCAGTTGGATATATCACCAATATATTTTTATATTTTAATAATTCTGAAAAACCAAAGTAGAGAATAATTTAAAAAAGAAGCAGGCACCTCTCCTGATCCTGCTAGAATAGTAAATGATTGTCTTCCCCAAAACATAACAATTCCCGCAGACAGGACAGCACATACAATAAAATACATCTTCTTAGGGACCCTTCAAAGTGAATGAGAAAACGTATTCATTCTTCACAACCTTCCCTGCTGTACTCTGCTGCTGAATGTGTCACCCTCTACTCATTCAGGGCAGTGAGTAATATGTCCTACTAAAAAACCTTGCAGACACATTGCATCAGATCACACAGCCAAAACACTTCATTTTACAGACTGTGAGCTCTCACTCCTACTGTTTTATGTGATCATGATCATACAAGAATTTTTTTTATATATGTGACCGATGATCTGCAAACCGCTGCAGAATAGGATGGTGCTATATAAAGAAAGATTATTATATATTATGCTGGAAATTCCAACGCATATTCTGGCCCTTTCCCAACTTATCCTCCATGGAAGGTATTAAAGGGGAATGTACCGTAAGGACCCATACACTTGTGCAGACGAGAAGATGGAGAAGATGCGCCAGATATGTAATTGATTATAGGCAGAGGCGGACGAAGACTGGGCTGTATGAATATTATTATATCCCTTAGAATATGTCTGGAATTCAATGCCTCCATATGGTACTAGAATCAAGCTTGGGGAAAGGAGGATGTGTCCCTTCTGCCTGCTTTCAATCTGGGTCTCAGGACCTTCGAAGGTCCCAAATTGGCTATTGTGTATAAAGGGGAATTGAGAGCAGGAGCAGATGTACAAAGATTTCATGGTGAAAGCCCTTCTAACTATAAAATTTGCTGGGTGGTTTCAATTGCCATTGGCCCCGGGCTACCGCGGAGAGGGGAGGGATGAGCTGTGCGAACCTGGGCTAACATATAGTAGTGTGAAAGTAGCCTATAGGGCAGTGGTGGCGAACCTATGGCATGGGTGCCAGAGCTGGCACTCGGAGCACTCACTGTGGGCACCCAGACCATCACCCCAGCACAGAGTTTGCAAGGTCTCAAAACCTCCACCTGCAGTCCCTGGCCACCCAGGATGTGCTGTGATCAATGCTATTTTAAAGCTACACATCCTTAGGTGCCTGGGACTATAGGAGGAGCAAGGAGGTGCAGACAAGGCTACATTATTATTGGAGCTCCTTCTCTGAGCACCCGAATTCTTACTGTTCAGGGGCCCCTGGAAGGAAGCTCCAATGATAATCGGAATTTCTCCTATTTCATTCAACTGTATTGGTGTCCTTAGGACACAGATACAATTAAAAGCTGCCATGTTGGCACTTTGCATTTAAATAAGTGGGTTTGGTTGTAATTTGGGCACTTGGTCTCTAAAAGGATCGCCACCACTGCTATAGGGAATACTATTTTCTCTGCACTAGTTGTTCTAGTAAGTTACATGACACATAGATGGAGCTTGTAAGCTGTTGATTTTGTACAATGTTCTTTGCCAAACCACATAAGTGGATAATCCTGGATACTGTAGATTTGGCTTCAGGTTCCTATGTCAGTGCTGCACTCCAGGTTTTGTTGTATCGTGTCCAGGTTGTGTTACATAATCCGTGTAGTGATCACATGTTACAGCAGTAATGTATAGAGTTACGCTGTACTGTGACCGCGCGTGCACACACATAACCTTCACTACCCGTCATATAAACACTGCAGTATAATCCGGTCATAAACCGGACTGGAGAAACGTGACTGCACATACATAGAAAGCACCAACCCTTGTGCCCCTAAGTCCTCATAATTCTGTGTGTTTTTCTGTTTGTAAGAAAGTTGGTTGACAAGTTTATGTCTAGCTATATTCTAGCATATTATGTATAGCATAGCTACTCATCTGACTGTAAACAAAGGACTCAACAAGAAAACTTTATCCCCAGTAGCCCAAGATGCGTGTTAGGACATGGTATTGGGGACTTCTAAGCTAACCACAGGGCTTTGGCCTGCCCTCATGATCACCACTTCTGATGTGTTTGCTAATAAATGCTGCAATTCAATGGCAACGGGAAACATTTACCAGGACTTATAAGCCAGTTTTTTGTAGTACAAGCCCCAAAATAATAGTAATTCCTTGAAAACTGACAGAAATTTTGATTATTTCCACCATTCACCACCTCCACACCAAATTGGCGAGGTGGCTTGCCCAGCGGCACAGTGGGCCTAAATGATCTGCCAATCAGAGGAAGCCAAACCTAACGCTACTTGTGTGGTATTCACACCAAGCTTCTACCGTACATCATGTTTGGGTACAGAGACATAAAATCAGTAGGCATAATGTGCCTGGTGTATTTTAGGCAGAAGCTATAACAAATTCATTTCAGTCGTGTGATGCCAAAAAAAATAAAATAAATAAAAATCATGAGGTGGCGACATACAAGACCTATACAAATATTGTGCAAAATCTTATCATGAAACCGATAAGAACGTGGCAAGTCCAGCGCTTCTACAATAACAGTTTATACTGATTAACCACAGTTTTGGCTCAACACCACAGAAGTCAGATGCAGAGATACATCACTGTACGGGGGAACATCTCCGATCATACCGCTGGACTTTGACGGCTGCGTTTATTACACCCTGCCTGGCGTAGAATAAATTATGTGCAGCACCGTACCTGATACATCAAATGGCTGAAGCACGAGCGCCGGCGTAAAATAAATAACCCCCAATGGATCGGGCCTAACAAAATGAGCAAAACACTGCATGACAAAACAGGCAGATACAAAGAAGGCAACCATGCATATTAAGAGCATTGTCTGGCCATGGTCTAGCCTATCATATTACCATGCATATTACCATGCATACTACTATGCATATTAAGAGCACTGTATCTGGCCTATCAAAATGAGCAAAACACTGCATGACAACACAGGCAGATACAAAGAAGGCGACCATGCATATTTAGAGCACATATCTCATTTGTCAATTTCACAGATGAAGAAGTTTATCAGCAATTTCAGTTTGATAAGCGATCCATCTTACATTTATATGGAATGCTGAAAGATGCCTTAAAAACACAAACTGTAATAAATCAGAAAGAACCATGTGCTATACCAAAATGCGAATTTAATTAAAATTCGCATTTTGGTATAGCACATGGTTCTTTCTGATTTATTATTGTCGTTGCAGCGGCTAACAGCAAGTTATCTATGGGTGTGAGAGAGTGAGACAGACAGACTGAGAGAACAAAGTCATCCCCCCATTGGGAGATGGTGGGGGTAGGGAGTAGGGACAGAGACACAGGTGACACGTTGTTGCTTAGTGCTCCATCCACCTTCCCCCCCCAGAGCATTCAAATAAACTTTATTATATATAGTGAAATCCTGGGACTGCCCCTCACAATCTACATAAACATGTGACTTATGACATAAGAGAACACATGATGCCATATATGTCCTTTACATAAAGCTGATGATAAAGCTAGAATGTGCAACTAAATATAAAAATAGTCTTTAGTGATGGGGGAAGTCTTGCAGAGTCCAGCTACAGCTGTCATTCACAGAGCTGTACAATGTCTATTCTTGTCAGAGGTCAATGACCTAAGACAGCCAGCACAAGGCAATAATTGTGTTCACATAAACTTATTACTTTATTATTTTATTTGCATTCACATTTCCTCCTTTTGAACACATTTATTGCCTCCTTATGTTGTTGCACCCAAACAGCTACTTCTGGCCGGATCCCCCGGACCAGGACACTCGAACGTCATTCACCAGTTGGGCCACAACCTCATAAGGAAATACTAAAACTCTGGAACTCTTGCAGACCAGTTATTTCACTATATCTAAGGGATTGTATCAAATACAGTATTTAAGTAGGGTGATCTTCTTATGCGGCGCCAAACTCCAGAAGTTCAAGGGTCACATCATCTGACTTCAGAAAGCTTTAATCATCTCCCCTTGGACTCTGCTGGGCTTGGACCACTTTGGACTTGTACTGTTTCAGCATCTTCAGCTGTTGCTTTAAATTACCTTACACAAAAGCAAAACACAAGCTTAAAAGACAGCAAAAACAGCAAAAATACATATCCCTACAATCAATACATTTAAAATATCAAAAATTGATTAATCCCTCAAGGCCACCACCAGTTGACTAAACAAACTAAGACAGGACGGTCACTAGAAATTCTCATCCTCTACTGAGTTAGAAATTATGGTTGAATTTTTTTTTCCTTAATCTTTAAACTTGCTCAACATCATGTTAGACCCATAAAGACCAAAAGGATCTATATATAACTGATAGAACCCACCACCTGGCACATGTCATACTACTAGAAAAGACACTACTTTTAACAATACTAGGCCAGGTCCCAATAATTTAACAAAAAAACTTCCATAAAAAGGAAACACTTATAATGATAAGTATTATATTTTACTATGGTCACATGATGTTCAACAAGCTTATAGCCTTAATACTCCCATATGAAAAGGAAAAAGGCTGACAGATAAACACTATACATCAGACCAGGAGACGTCTAACAACTGGTTCTCCTGATCCAAATACTTCACATTTCTCATTTGTTAACAAACATTTGTCATTGCCTCCTGAACTCCAAGCTGGATGGTCTAATGCAGTCTTTCCACCTTCCCACTTCTCTTCAGACTAAGGAGTGTGGAAAGCCTGACCTCTATATCCAGAATATTTAAAACATTCAGTTTTGAGTGAAGATTGTACCTTTTCAGTAAACATAATATCTTTATCACTCTTCCTGGTACATCTACGTTCTGTCCACCTGAGAAGAGATCTGCACAGACCAGAACATCCTTATACTCACCAACCCTTGACAGTCTCAAGTTACCCTTTGCAGTCGCTGAGATGTGTAAGCTGCTCTCTCCATGTGCCTTTCTGTAACTCACACAGTGTTATAAGGTTATGGCACACACATATATCATTGCACAAATCTGGCAGCTTTGCTAGATCCCAGGGTGACCCATCATCATGCAAAATCGCACATATTCCTGGTCCTGACACTTGTCCCTCCATTCTCAAACTAAACCATTATGGAAACATAGTTCTAGACAGGCACTATTTTATTCCTGCTCCCATCACTCCAAGATACACTGAAGGCCTCCCAGTGCTTCCTCTCAGCCAGTGGGATCCATCCTTGCAGCTCATCTAACACGACTACAGGACCTTTATCCTTAACAGTCATGAAGAGACCATATCCTATAGGAAAGGTAGAGCAGGGCAGTAGCCTTAGCTGCCTCATCAGATAACATATGTGTGCCCACTCCTTGATAATACACAATACAGAGGCAGTGTCAGGATCACAACCACTCATCAACATTCATTATGAGATTTCCTGAGGACCCAGCAAGGTCTTACATCTCCAGGCTTGGCCATAACCACAATACTAAAGACACCTCTTACCAGCTTACATGTATCAGCGATGCCCTCAGCTCCTCCTGTGATGACAGGGCAGGAGTGGTTTTCTATTCCAGCTGTCAGGATGGTAAGAAGATCTCTGATCCAGTAGATTCCTCAGGACATAATCTACAAGACAACCTAAAGTATCAGTTAGACAATGAGCAATGTAGTCACCTGTGTACTATGAGAATTTCCTGTGACCAGTCTGTATTCTATCCCACAGTCCCATACGTCTGTCATTCCTTATCTAACCATATCATATCTCCCGTCTTTTTGGACCCTGAATATGTAATATAGCGGGGTACAAAACACACTACTATGATATAAAAACAGAATTAAATAAAGGAAGAATTTCATACTCAATGAGACAGACAAATGTTCAATAGGAGACTGCATATCTCACTAACTTACAACTAGACTAAAACATAATTGATGATAATATTTGTTTGTGGCCTTGTAAATCAATATAAGAAGCAATTTGAATAGCTCAGGTAATAAATAAGCAAAAAGTGGTATATGAACAAATACAAAGTAAACATTTAGTGAAGATGCATAGAGAAATTATTCTTCCACAATAGTCTCAGACAGACTCTATGTTGCTATTTCTTTATGATCCACACACAAGTAAACTTCGCACCTTTTGTAGACAACAAATAAGAAATACAAATCACTGTATGTGACATCTGTCTGACACCACAAGGGTGACACCAGAAATGACACCAGAAGGGTAGTACAAAATACATTTAACATAAATAGACAATGGGCCCAAATAACACTTATGACAAATTTATCACTGGAGCTCCAACTACAACTGCGCAGAATTAACACATAAAACACTTATTTGTAGATCACATATAAACAAATAAAACAAATAAAGACATTGCCAATATCTTAATTGCAAATGTATTCTTATAATTTACTTTATACATTGGATGACCGGGCAGACCTTTACCCAGGCACCAAAAACCATAAGTAATACAGTTCCTAACATGAACAATAATACATTAACTTTACACTGAAGTGACATTTAAAAAGACTCCAAAAATGTGACATAACCTATTCTTAGCCCCAAATGGTCACAGATGTCACTTTGCTCCTGTCAATCAATTGACATGGTTTTTCCCAACATTCCACAGCATGCACCTAACACCAAAAGCAAAGGCATGCACCTAAAAATAGGAACAGCAAATTTTTACATCCACAAAAATGCACATGCACAATTACACAAAAACAGACGAAATGCACACAGAATGCAAAATTGAGCTCATTTGTTGTCACGTGACCTTGTACCAGTTAACCAATTTGAAGGATATCCGTTAGATTTTACATCAAACATTTTCAACATATTGAAATTACAAATAGAAAGTTTTCTCTTTTAACTCACATTACCTGGAAAAAAAACATAAACTGGTTAATTCACTCATACTATTTCCAGATAAGGCACAATTCTTAAAGTTGTTAAAAGTTACTGTTAGTTCATTATGTCTAGCTCTCCAAATCACATCACTTAAATCTCTAGCTCCCAAGGGCCGCATCTTTTAACTGCCTTCTCCGTACATTGTCTAGTAACTATCTCTGCTGCCGTAGCTCCCCACTCTCTGTGGTCTTTCCTGCATTAGCTTTAGACCCCGATATTCCCATCCACACCTGACCTTACAGGCGCAACTAATTAACTACCGGTCCGCACCTCACCTTACTACACGTGCCACTACAGTAATTAAACAAAAGAAGTTGATCAGACTTCTGATATCGCAGGCCAAAACGCGATCCCTCACCTGAAAAAATCAGTAACTATCACCGGGTGTAGAAAAACCAATCTGCACCCTACCTTCACAGCCAACCTGATTTCCACCGGATCAAGCGTCTAGCATCAACTTGTACACCGCAGCTGGTTAAACTACCACCAGAATCTGCTAGGCTCCATGCAGAATGGCCGTAAACAACATCAATTAGTTACTTAACATATGCAGGAGCACTCAAAACAATATATCATATGTTACACTGGCCCTTGGAGCATTACCTAACTCATACTCCAGTACTTCTTAACAACAACATCAGTCCCACAACCTAGGAACATCACACAGTCAGTTTCTTATTCTAACAACAACATATACAACTGTACATACACTCAACCCATAGAAAACTATACTTCCTACTAAACATCAAGAAAACAACACCTGGACAGCAGCTAATACAATTTTGTCAATTGTCTTACTCACCAGTCCAATGGTGTGATTCCCTGTTGTCCTGTTAGCCACTGCCCTCCATGGATTATTTCTTTTGGTTCCTTCCATAACCGCGGACGATAGCCCCCAAGTAATGTCGTTGCAGCGGCTAACAGCAAGTTATCTATGGGTGTGAGAGAGTGTGACTTTGCAGGATAATCAGTAACCAGTACCCTGAAGAGATAATATTGGAGACCCCCCAGAGTAAACAATAATACTGTGGAACCCCAGAGCAGAGAGAAGAGGGGAAAAAAAATCTCTCCTGACCTGGCTCCTCTTCTCCATATATTACACTACAGCCTCTTCTCTATGTCCCATGCTGGTTGTATGCATTGGCATCAGGACCCAGAGCAGAACTGTACCAGCAGCAGGAGAGGACCCGGGAGCAGTACTGTACAGCTGGCAAGTACTTACCACTACTGGGTCCTCTACTGCTCCTGAAACCAGCACATTCACCCAATGTCAGGACATAAAGTGGAGCAGCAGGAGAGGACCCAGGAGCAGTACTGTACAGCTGACAAGTACTCACCACTCCTAGGTCCTATACTGCTCATGACACTAGTACATTCAACCAATGTCAGGACACTGAGTGGAGCAGCAGGAGAGGACCCGTGAGCAGTACAGTACAGCTGACAAGTACTCACCACTCCTAAGTCCTCTACCTCTCCTGACACCAGCACATTCAACCAATGTCAGGGCACAAAGTGGAGCAGCAGGAGAGGACCCGGGAGCATTACAGTACAGCTGACAAGTACTCAGCACTCCTGGGTCCTCTACTGCTCCTGACACCAGCACATTCAACCAATGTCAGGACACCGAGTGGAGCAGCCGGAGAGGACCCGGGAGCATTACAGTACAGCTGACAGTAATCACCACCCTGGTCCTCTAGCTTCCTGACCCAGCACATTCAACAAGTTTAGGACACCGATGGAGCAGCAGGAGAGGACTCGGGAGCAGTACAGCTGACAAGTAAAAGAGGAGAGAAGGCAGCAATCCAAAAAATCTGTAATATTTCAGATATAGGGTGCACGTAGTCCGGGGTTCTGGTGCTCAACAAAACCTCGTAGAAACATAATGTTGGAGAGACCACAGCACCGGAAGGGTAAAGTTCCACGATTTCTTATTATAATTCATCCAGGTAAAAATGAATTATAAATAAAGAAATCGTTGGAACTTTACCCTTCCGGTGCTGTGGTCTTCTCCAATCATTACAGCTGACAAGTACTCACCACTCTTGGTTCCTTTACTGCTCCTGACACCAGCACACAACAATGTCAGGGCACAAAGTGGAGCAGCAGGAGAGGACCTGGGAGCATTACAGTACAGCTGACAAGTACTCACCACTCCTGGGTCCTCTACTGCTCCTGAAACCAGCACATTCACCCAATGTCAGGACATAAAGTGGAGCAGCAGGAGAGGACCCAGGAGCAGTACTGTACAGCTGACAAGTACTCACCACTCCTAGGTCCTATACTGCTCATGACACTAGTACATTCAACCAATGTCAGGAGCAGCTGACAAGTACTCACCACTCTTGGTTCCTTTACTGCTCCTGACACCAGCACATTCAACCAATGTCAGGGCACAAAGTGGAGCAGCAGGAGAGGACCTGGGAGCATTACAGTACAGCTGACAAGTACTCACCACTCCTGGGTCCTCAACTGCTCCTGAAACCAGCTCATTCACCCAATGTCAGGACATAAAGTGGAGCAGCAGGAGAGGACCCAGGAGCAGTACTGTACAGCTGACAAGTACTCACCACTCCTAGGTCCTATACTGCTCATGACACTAGTACATTCAACCAATGTCAGGACACTGAGTGGAGCAGCAGGAGAGGACCCGTGAGCAGTACAGTACAGCTGACAAGTACTCACCCCAATAGTCCTATACTGCTCCTGACACCAGCACATTCAACCAATGTCAGGCACCAAGTGGAGCAGCAGAGGAGGACCCGGGCGAATTACAGTACAGTGACAAGTACTCCCACTCCATCGGTCCTCTAGGGTCCTGACACCAGCACATTGACCAATGTCAGGGACACCGAGTGGAGCAGCAGGGAGGACTCGGAGGCAGTAACGGACAGTATAACCACTCCTGGTTCCTTGACTAGCCTGACACCAGCACATTACAAACCAGTCAGGACACCGAGTGGAGCAGCAGTACAGTACAGCTGACAGTACTTACCCTCTTGCCCTGGTCATTTACTCATCTGAGGACTGATTGAGTGAACTGAGAAAACAGGTCTGGGGTGAGTCGGGGACCGTTTTGGTGGAGTCAGGGACATTGAGGAGGCACTCAGGTGTGCATGACAACACCGCCCAGGAACATGAGAAGGTTCTATTACACAGTTAGATGGTCCAACACTTGTGGTTTTTTTAACTGGCTAAGCAGTAAGTAGCGTTACATTGGTGTTCCGAGTAGTCAATGGATATAAACACGGATTCAGGTCTTCTGTGGACCAACTGCACAGGGAAATAGATTGTGATGCATGAGGAGATATAACCGATGGAAATATCCCACTGACAACAACAATGGCCACAAAACATCTAGAGGAGTCTCAGCCATGGGGCAATCCCTACTCCTTGACAATGAGCTGATCAGAAAGACCAGTGATCAGCTGTGATCTGTAGGGGTTCTATGAATCCAAAATACTCAGACATCAGTAAGAAGTAGTTGCGATACACTCTGCATCTATGCTCTGTACTGGCGTACTTAGTCATATTTTACATCACAATTAAAACATTTTCACACATATGATCTGATATTGGAAAGTTAGGTGCAGTTCACGCCTGCATCTGTGCTTCCAGTTATACTGTCAGGCTTTAATGGACCTTAAATTAAGCGTTCCATATTACAGCAGGGAAAAAAAGATAAGAATATGCGTAAATGAATCTGTCAGAAGTGTGAACTTAGCCGTACAAGGATTTCATCACTGGTCAGGACTTTCTGGAAGGATTAACCCCTAACATGCAATGTACAGCCTGTAGTCTTATCAGCTACAAGAACTAAACCCCACCATCCCCTGCAGAGAACTCCCAGTTGTCCTGCTGGGAGTTGTGTAGTACCAGTTCCCTTACTTCAGGTACCTCATCGCATATGAGTTGCCCCGTGTGACACACCAGCACCGGGCTCGCTCACATGACAGTGGCGTCCACGGGACCGGAGAGGCTCTGGGCCTGGACAGATTTCTCTTGCGGGTGCTGGGGGGTCGGGTACCGAGGGGCATGGCGGGGCGATGCCAGCATGGCACTTCTCAGCAGGTCCAGGTGCGTGTGTGACAGGCCTCGGAGAGCCGGGACACGAGTGCTTGCGGGGGTGATGGAAGCTCTGTCCTCCTCCGCCATGCTGCTCCTCGATAGTCACACTAGTGAGGAGGAGGAGGCGCTCGCCCCCACGGTGTTGGAGAACACCCCCCCCCAGAAACTGCCCCGGACCCGAGCCACTAGGAAGAGGAGGAGGAATGGCGTGTGCGGAGCGTATCACGGCAAGCGAAGAGCGCCTGATAACACTAGATCCCCCTTACTCCATCAACTCTATTCTAGACATATCACAGTGGGAGCGCAGCTCCATTCTATACACTACAGTACACGGTGACGACAGTCCATAGCATAAGTTTTTGAGAAGGTGACCAAATATTATAATTTTTCACATGATCTGTTCTGCTGGTTTTTTATGTGCGTTTGTCAGAGTTTTTCTCACATTACAGAATACAAGTGCAATCTATTATAAGTACAAAAGCTTTTATGATAGAATGAGTTATTGGCAGCAATCAATATTTGCAGTGTGTGACCCTTCTTCTTTGGACTCTGAATTCTCCGGCAGAGCTTCAATCATTTTGATCCAAAATCCTGACTGATAGCCGTCCATCCTGCACAAATCAAATGGTTGCATTTTGTCACAATTGGGTGGTTTTTGTTGTCCAGCGTCTTTGATGATTGACCACAAGGTTCTCAAATGGATTAGATTGGGGAGTTTTCCAGGCCTGGACCCAAACTCTATGTTTGTTCCTGAGCCATTGTAGTTTATACCTTTGCTTAATGGCAAGTGCTCCATATGCTTGAGAAAAGGCATTGTTGTGCACCAAATGCTCTTGGAGGACATTCTGGTACCATTCTTGTATCATGGCTGTGTTTTTGAGGCAAGACGTGGAGAGAGCCGAGTTCCCTTGGCTGAGAAGCCGCCCACACAGATATGGTTCAGGATGCATTACGTTGGCTATGAGACAAACTGGGCTCGCTTACCTTTGTCTCTCCTGAAAACAACTGTATGTTCTCAGGATGCTCCCAACACGCAAGGGATTCACAGAGAAAAGATGAACTTTCACCCAGTTCAGCAGTCCCACTCCCTCCTTTTGCATAAATATCGTCTGTCCCTGATGGTTGGGTTCTGGGAAGAAGTGGCTTTTGTGCCCTCTTGACCACGGGCCTGTGCTCCAGACTCACACCTGCCTGCTTGCATTCCTGAGCAAGCTCTGCACTTCGGGAGCCCGATCCTGAGTCAGGGCCGGCGCTATGGGTAGCAAAGAATTTTCTTTCAATGCTCTTGAATTTGTTCAAGATATTGTCCCCCCCAGGGTTTAAGTGAGAATATCAGGTGCCATGATATATAAACTTACCAAGGGCAGTTTAACGTATATCTCCTTTCTGACACGTAGAAACATAATTTAATTCATATAAAAAGAGGGACTCCTCTTCTTTCATGGAAAAAGAGTGACGGTGTCTATGTTCACTGAGCCGAGATACACTCTATGACGTGGCGCCCCCCTCCAGATTCTAGCCATCAGCGCATGGAGGAGTTGCTGGCACCAGGCGCTGCTGCCTCAAGATGAATGAATATTGCACTTTATGTTACTACATTAGTTGAGAAGGCTAATTCAACTAATGATGCTGTTTTTTACCTTCTCTTGCAGATATCTAATACACAACTTCTCCTTATGCCTGTTTATTCATACGCAGATATCTTTCTACCAGTTTTTCGTGCTTATGTGGATTTAGAATTATGTGAACATAGTAATATTGGACATCATGTGCCTCGCCCATGTTCATTTCTTACCTTAGGATGTAGAAATTATGTTCGTGTGGAAACCTTTTTGCGCCTCAAAGTCAAATTTTTAGATTTTTATAAAGGTAGTTATATCAAACTTGCATGATAGTCGCTGTCTATAAATCTTACTGCACTTTGAAAATATGGCTTTGTTGAAGCCTTCATTCTTTTTGCTTTTGGATCTTTTTTTATAACTGCAAAATTGAACATGCTCTCCTCTATACGCGACAATTCAAAATGCCGGGCGGGAAAGGGTTACCCCCTTGGTTGAATATCCCGGGGAGATGCGATATCTTCTCCGTCTATTATTCTATCTTTCTGTTATCTAGTTTCTATTATTGACCAAATATTTCTCGTTTTGCTCTATCTATATTATAATCAACTTCTATGGTTTGTCTACTGTATTATCTTCTATTCCATCTCCTGTAGATAAAATCCTTACCCCGTTAAACTCTGAAGCCTTTCTCGACACGTTTTCACTTCCTATACACTGCATTTTACTGGTAAATCTGCCCGTTTCACTATAGTTTATAACTTCGGAACCTTAACATTCCAATGATTTTAAATTGTTTCTCTGACACTTTGTATTCGGTTAGTTGAAAAAATTTGGTGGTATTTTGCCTTATTTATGAGAAAAGTCGCATTTGTGTGAAAATTTTGAAAATTCCGATGTTCGAACTCAAAATGTCTAGCTTTTCCACCATCGTCATAACCGACAAAAACTTAATAACTAACATTCACTGAATGTCTACTATGTGACATGTTTTGTTAATATGCATATTCTTATTTTTGTAGGATGTTATGGGTTTGAACGTTATTGCGATTTTTCCATTTTCATAAAAAAACAAAATCCTTCTATGAGGACTGACTCGGTTTAATACTTTAAGGACCTAAAAAAGTAAAACCCCATAAATTACCCCCATATAGGAAGACACCACCCTCAACGTCCGTAACACAACGTGTAATTTTGAACCTTGTACCTTGTATTTTTACAGTGGTATAAACAAAATCGGAATGCATTTGAAAGTGCATTTTTTTTGATAAGAAGGTGTTTTTCAAAAAATGTACAAATTTTCAGTGGATAAATACCAAACGCTCCAAAAATTTGATACCCTATCCCTACCGACGTATAACAATCCCCACTATGTGTGGTGGGGAACCTGCTGTACTGGGCACATGGCCAGGAGCATCGAAGGAAGCGCAGCCAATTCAGAGCAGATGAGCAGTGTGCCACTTTTTTTGGAGTATACAATCTTTCTTTTTTTGGCAATTGGACATATAGAGGGCTTAATTTTGTGCCACATGAATACTTTACAAATATTTCATTTAGTGGGTCATAGTTATTGAGGATTATTAACTCTGAATGTATGGGTGAAAAGAAAAGTTGTCACTTGGAATGTTCTTTCTTTTGTATTTTTTTGGGGGGTTTACACCGTCACTAAAAATCCTATATATCTTTATTCTATAGATCATACGATTAACATTACACTCTTATAATAGCTTTTTCTTTATTTTACCGTTTCCTGATAAAAACTATATAGCGAGAAATTCATTGTTTTGCACCTCAAGCCATTTGTCGGAGAGTCTACTTTAGAACATTTTGGTGTAACAGAGCTAGGTTCTGAGGGCTAGTTTTGACGTTTGAGTGTTCTTTCTCGTGGTACCATCTGGCACATAACTTTTGATCACTTTTTAGAACATTTTTGTGCGCAGAGATTTATTAAAAAATGTACCTTTTTGGCGTGTTTTTCGGGTTTTGTTTTGACTCGTTCCACCGAGCGGTGTCCAATGTTTCTGAGTTATGTACAGCTTGTATACGAACGACAGCGATTAACCAAATATGTGGGGTTTTTTGCATTTTGTGTTTTCCTCACTTTTGCATGTCTAGGGATATTGTGTTAGTAGGGGACTTTAACTCTTACTTAATTCTTTTATTAAAATAGTTTTATTTAATGTCTTTTAACTTTTTTATTTATTTTCAGGTAAGCTGAACAAGCGAGCCACTGATCGCATGCTCGGGTGTTACAGCCGGGTCCTGCAGAAGGCACGGACCCGGCTCCCGAAGGCTGATCGCGCGGTCCGGTACCAGCCCTGGGGGGGGTCGATTCCTTTAAATGCCCCTACATGGCCGCGGTCGCACGCGTGGTACCGGTGTTAGGACACGCGATCGCTGCGGTGTTCTCTGACATCTCGATCGCGTGGTTTAAGAGGCAGGTGTGGGCGATAACACATAGCGACACCCGCAGTCTTCTGGCGGAAGCCAGGTGCCAGAAGGTTTGATAATAGTTACTGCAATTTGGGCTGGAAGACACCCCCGATGCAGTATCATTACGTCAAATGTGGAAGTGTTAAGTTCTGCATCTAGAATCTAATCATCTTAATATTCTATCTTCTATCAAAACTAAATTAATAATAGTTCTTTATATTATAGCGCCCACCAGATTCCGCTGCGTGCCCAGAGTGCCAGACAGTCTCGTCCATGGGCTTCACACTCTATTCACCTACCAGTCATTTTGGGTGTGGGAGGAACCTGAGGATCGGAGCGAAAACCCATGCAAAACCAAGCGAGACATACAGACTCTATGAAGATGTTGACGCAGCGCAGCAAGGATGTAATGCGCTTACCACGTGAGCCACCGTGCTGACCACTCAAGTGCCTAGATCTTATCTCCTATAAAAGCTTCTACCCATGATTACAGTGGCTTTACTCATACAAGGAGCCTCTTCGCTGACTTACTGCTCATAAATAGTTTATTTTGGGGCCCCCTTGTTTTGCCCAGCCCCCTGTCTAGAAACCTGCCCTGCCAAACTGCACAAACACTTTTAGAGAGACGGTCCTGGCGCTTTAGAGGGTCTGCGTAGGGGCCCTGGAGCCTTGGGGCACAACAATGGAACCTCTCCCCTGGCATTCTTGATGATGCGATACATTGGATGACGAGAGTTGGCAATGACTTTCGAGCTGGCGAAGGAAGAACTCAGTCGGACCGTACAATAGGGCAGCGGTGTATAGTACGCAGTGCAATGATGATGCGGATGATCCTTTAGTGTCTTTAGAGGGATACCCAGGTTAAACAAAATAGGAAACAATGATGCCAAGAGACCAGCTCTTTGACCCCCTTAAGGCGCAGGGTTTTTCGCTCCTTTCGCCTCCCTTCAAAATCCATAACTTTTATTTCATGTACGGTGCTGTGTAGGGCTTATTTCGTGCGTAGACCCCCCCCCCCCTTCTTTCCTGTAATGGTGATTATTGCCCCGCCGTGTATGGGAAGTGGAAACACGTTGTGTACCATGGTACAAAACAACGGTGTATGTCACCGGTGTGGCCTCGTTTTCGACCGATTCTCAGCTAAGACAGCACCAAAAGGTCTGTAGGACAGGTCCGGAGTCTACTTCATCTTTGGTCGACGATGCGTGCTGACCAGAACTTATACCGGTCTTACTTCCCGTTAATACATGTTTCAAAAGAATACACAAAGGTTGTTACGAAAGAGGGAAAAACACTTTGCCATCTTCTGGACGCTAAGTAACTTTTCCCTACCTTAAGGCCGGAGCGGTTGAGGGAGTCATTTTTTCGCAGAAATGAGACCTCCGTTTCCATTGCTCCCATCGTGGAGGGACTGTGCGACATTGCATCAATTTTTGCTCCCGTTTTTAGATGATGAACTGATGCACAAAGTCGCAGTTGGACCTTTGTGCGCCGAAGTTCAGGAGGTCACCGGCAGGCCATAACGCGTTTTTATATTTTGATAAGAGGAAGGGCACACTATGATGTTTGCGACGTTTTCAGCGGTATTAGTTTTTTAATCTCGTTCTAGGCGCGTAAGGGGGGTGATTGAAGTGTTATGAATTATTTTTATAAATTTTTTTATAAAAGGCCCCCGACCGCCGGTTGCATTAGGCGGCTGGGGTGTCTTATGCAAATGCAACATGACCCGCGAAGCAAGTATGAAGGGGACTCAGCCATGAGCCTCTCCACTTCAGTGCTAGTGGTCGCTCTTCATACTGGAGGAGTCCGACAGTATTTACCAGAACACCCGCACTCGTGTGTACTGGAGCAATTAACTGAAACAAGGTTAGAGCTGTCTCGTTTTAAGGCCGGCGCCCCGGCGCTGGCGTTTGTCATGGCGTTGCAAAAGGAAAGAAATGAGTCGCGCCACGGGGCGGGGTCGCGTGCGCTATCGCATCGGGGCGTTCTCTTGGAAAACGATTTCGGCCGGTCCGATCAGAGGAACGATGCAGCGAGAGTGACTACGCATTAATTACACGCAACAACCGGGCGGCTCGTGCTGTCGACTCCAGCGTTTCACATTGAGGCCACATGACACCCGAATTCGGAGAGGAAGTAGGGCAGCTTGATGAGACATGCGTCTAGAGGGTGGTGGTCGCTTGTTCCGAAGCGGTGACTGTTTCTGCACGTTTGCCAAATGTTGCGGCGTGCACGTAAGACAGGAGATAGCAGAGGCGCCAATGTTATTGGACGTGCTCGCCTCGGGTGCGCGTAGCTATGTAGCATAGTTGAAGGAGAGTTTTGGGTTTGAGAAGGCCAAATAAGGTTCATAGTCAACTGTATTGGTGTCCTTAGGACACAGATACAATTAAAAGCTGCCATGTTGGCACTTTGCATTTAAATAAGTGGGTTTGGTTGTAATTTGGGCACTTGGTCTCTAAAAGGATCGCCACCACTGCTATAGGGAATACTATTTTCTCTGCACTAGTTGTTCTAGTAAGTTACATGACACATAGATGGAGCTTGTAAGCTGTTGATTTTGTACAATGTTCTTTGCCAAACCACATAAGTGGATAATCCTGGATACTGTAGATTTGGCTTCAGGTTCCTATGTCAGTGCTGCGCTCCAGGTTTTGTTTGTTTCGTGTCCAGGTTGTGTTACATAATCCGTGTAGTGATCACATGGTACAGCAGTAATGTATAGAGTTACACTGTACTGTGACCGCGCGTGCACACACATAACCTTCACTACCCGTCATATAAACACTGCAGTATAATCCGGTCATAAACTGGACTGGAGAAACGTGACTGCACATACATAGAAAGCACAAACCCTTGTGCCCCTAAGTCCTCATAATTCTGTTTGTAAGAAAGTTGGGTGACAAGTTTATGTCTAGCTATATTCTAGCATATTATGTATAGGAAATATACCGTATTTTCCGGACTATAAGGCGCACATAAAAGCCTAGGATTTCCTTAGAAATCCAAAGTGCGCCTTATAGTCCGGTGCGCCCTATGTATGGAGGAGGGCAGCGGACCTACTTACATAGGTCCCCGCTACCGGAGACAGGGCCCCCAAAGATCTCCAGCGGGAACTGCAGACACGCGGCGACGACAAACTTCTGCCGCGTCGGCTGCAGTTCCCACTGGAGATCTGCTGTCTCCGGTACGTAGAGGGGATCTATGTAAGTAGGGTTCGTGCCCTCCTCACCTGAACGGACCCCCGTCCCCGAGACGCTCCACCTCTTGCCGCTCTCACCTCCGCTCCGTTTTCTGTCACGCTGCCGGACCTTCGCCACCACGCCCCCGGCCACCCTGGCCTTATGTACGTGTGCGCCTTAATATGGAATTTTTCCATATATAGGGCGTTTCTAATAATGCGGCCTATAGTCCGGTTGCGCCGAAACGGCCCGGAAAGGGAAAATACGGTTATTGCTATTATTTCTAACACAGTTACTGATTGACTGTAAACAAAGGACCTTTTCTCTCACAATGAAAAATTTATCCCAGTAGCCCACGATTTGAGGTGTTTAGGACATGGTATTGGGGACTTCTACGCTAACCACAGGGGCTTTGGCTTATGGGTGGGAAGCCTTACCATAATCTATAACCAACGATACTAGAGCCTGCCCCATGATCAACCACTTCTGATGTGTTGGCTAAATAAATGCTGCAATTCAATGGCCAACGGGAAACATTTACCAGGACTATAAGCAGTTTTTTTGTAGTACAAACCCCCCAAAATTATAAGCAATTCCTTGATGAAAAACTGCCCAGAAATTTTAATTATTCCACCATTTCACCACCTCCACACCAAATTGCGAGGTTTCTTGCCTAGCGGCACAGTGAGGCCTACCTAATCTGCCAATCAGGGAAGGGGCCTAACCATAACACTACTTGTGTGGTTTCACACCAAGCTTCTTACCGTACATCATGTTGGGTTACCGAGACATAAAATCAGTAGGCACAATGTGCATGGTGTTTTTGGGCAGGAAGCTAAACAAATTAATTTCAGTCGTGTGATGACCAAAAAAAATAAAATCAAAATAAAAAAAATCATGAGGTGGCGACATAAAAGACTATACAAAACATGTGCAAAATCTGATCACCGAAACCGATAAGAACGTGGCCAAGTCCCAGCGCTTCTAACAATACAGTTTATACTGATTTTTTAAACCACAGTTTTGGCTCAACAAAACAAAGTAAGATGCAGAGATACATCATGTACGGGGGAACATCTCGATCATACCGCTGGAATTCAGACCAGTACCTACAGCAATTATATTGGAGACCCCCAGAGCAACAATAATACTGTGGAACCCAGAGCAGAGAGAAGAGGGGAAAAAAATCTCTCCTGAACTGGCCTCCTCTCTCATAATTACACTACAGCCTCTTCTCTATGTCCCATGCTGGTTGATGAATTGCATCAGGACCGAGCAGAAAAAGTGTCACCAGCAGCAGGAGAGGACACGGAGCGTAAGTTACTGTACAGCTGACAAGTACTTGACCACTCCTGGGTCCTCTACTGCTCCTGAAACCAGCATATTCACCCAATGTCAGATCATAAAGTGGAGCAGCAGGAGAGGACCCAGGAGCAGAGTGCAGTACAGCTGACAAATACTCACCACTCCTAAGTCCTCTACTGCTCCTGACACCAGCACATTCAACCATTGTCAGGACACCGAGTGGAGCAGCAGGAGAGGACTCGGGAGCAGTACAGCTGACAAGTACTCACCACTCCTGGGTCCTCTACTGCTCCTGACAAAAGCACATTCAACCAACGTCAGGACACCGAGTGGAGCAGCAGGAGAGGATCCGAGAGCAGTACAGTACAGCTGAAAAGTATCACCACTACTGGGTTCCTATTTTTTTTATACTGCTACTGACACAGCACATTCAACCAATGTCAGGGGACACGGAGTGGAGCAGCAGTACAGTACAGAGCCAAGTACTTACCTCTCGGCCCCGGTCATTTACTAATTGAGGATGATTGAGTGAACCTGGAAAACAGGTCTGTGAGTCAGTCGGTGACAGTTTTGGTGGAAAGCAGGGACATTGAGGAGTCATCCAGGTTTGACTTATTGGACACACCCCCAGGAAACATGAGAAGGTTTCTATAAACAGTATAGATGGTCCATACACTGTGTTTTTTGTAAAGGCTTAAAGCAGAGTAGTGTAGAGTAGTAGTAAGTAAGTAGCGTTACACTGGTGTCAGTGTACGCAATGGATATAAACAGATTAAGGTCTTCCTGTGGACCAACCGCCCAATAGGAAATATATTGTATGCAGTGAAGTAGTGATGAGATTATAACCGAGGAATATCCACTGACCACCAACAATGGCCACAAAACATTAGACGAGTTCTCTGCCATGGCAATCCCTACTTCCTTGACAATGAGCTGATCAGAAAGACCCGAGTGATCAGCTGTTGATCTGTAGGGGTTTCTATGAAATCCCAAAAAATACTCAATCACATCAGTAAGAAGTAGGTTGCTATAAACACTGCATCTATTGCATCTGTACGGCGAGCATCGTCATATGTGCGTATCACAATATAAAACAGATTTCTCCACTATGATCTAGATATGGAAAGTTAGGTGCAGTTCACATGCTCTGCTTGCCTTCCATTATACGGTCAGGCTTTAATGACTTTCATTAAGTGTCATTATTAAGCAGCGGAAAAAAGATAAGAATCTAAAGGAATCTGCAGCAAGTTGATGATTAGTCCTACAAGGATTTCATCAACTGGTCAGGACTTGAAGGCTTAACACCCATAACATGGCACTGTACAGCCTGTCCTTACGCTTACAAGACTTACACCCCCACCATCCCCTGCAGAGAACTACCAGTGCATGCTGGGAGTTGTAGTGTCCCATCTCCCCATATATATCATTCTGGACATCTGCCGAGGTCGCCCCCGTGTTGACCACCAGCACCAGGGCCTCGACTCACGATGCAGTCAGGCTGTCCGAGGACCCGGAGAGGCTCTGGCTCTTGGACACTTTCTCTTGGCGGTGCTGGGGGTCCGGGTACCCGAGGGGGCATGGGGGGGCCGGGGGTGGCCACATGGCATCCTGCTCCAGCAGGTCAGGTGGTGTTGTACAAGAGCCTTGAGAGCCGGGACACGAGTGTGCTGGGGGTTATGGAAGCTCTGTCCTCCTCCCATGCTGCTGCTCCTAGGGCTAACGACACGTGATGAAGGAGGAGGCGCTGCCCCCAGTGTGGTTAAACCCCCCCCCCAAGAACAACGAGCCCGGCCCCGAGCCATGATGAAGAGGCTGAGGGAGGGGAACGCGTTACACGGGTCAAGATGGAGAGCGCCACTGATACAGCAAGTCCTACTCCAGCAACTCATTTAGCATTTCACAAGTGAGGAGGCAGCTCCATTCTATTAACACTTCGCTCACAGAGGTGACTACAGTCATGACATAAGTTTGTGGAATGACCAACAAAATACTATTTTCACATGATCTTGGCCCTCTGGTTTTTATGTTTGTCAGAATGTTTTTTGATCACATACAGAAAACAAGTTGCAATCATATTAAGTAACAAAGCTTTTTATGATAGAAGTGAGTACTGACAGCACAGTCATATTTGCAATGTTGACCTTCGTTCTTCTTCTAGGACCTCTGAATTTCCCCTGGCAGCTCTCAATCAACTTCTGGCCCAAATCCTGGACTGATTTAGCCGTCCATCTTGACACATTCAATAGCTTGCATTTTTCCAATTGGTGGTTTTGTTATTCCATCCGTCTCGTTGATATGACCACAAGGTTCACATGGAGATTAAGATCTGGGAGGTTTCACAGGCCATGGACCCCAAAATCTCTGTGTTTTGTTCCCTGACCATTAGTTATCACTTTGCTTTATGCAAGTGCTCCATCATGATGGAAAAAGGCATGTGTTCACCAAATGCTCTTAGGACATTCTGGTACCATTCTTTTTATGGAGTGTGTTTTTAGTGAAGACTGTGACGAGATCGATTCCTTGGCTTGAGAAGCCCCCCACACATGAATGGTTGCAGGATGCTTACATGGAATGAGAGCAAGACTGGTGGTATCGCTTACCTTGTCCTCTACGAACAAAGCGTTTTCCAGATGTCCTCCAAACAATCGCAAGGGATTCATCAGGAGAAAATGACTTTACCCCAGTCCCAGCAGTCCCCTCCCTACCTTTTGCAAAAGATATCGGTCTTGTCCCTGATGGTTTTTCTGGAGAGACAGTGGCTTCGTTGCTGGCCTCCTCCTTCACACCAGGCCTTGCTCCAGAGCGCATCACAGGCGGCAACTCACACCTGCCTGCTGCCATCTCCTGAGTCAAGCCTGCAACTGCTGGTTAGCCCGCTCCTGAAGCTCTGGCCGGCCGCTATGGGAGCAAAGAAGAAAGGAAACTCCTCTTCTTGTAATCATCTTGATTTTGTATGGTCCAAGATATTCAGTTTAAAGTGAGAATATCAGGTGCCATTCTTATATAAAAAAATTACCCAGCAGGGCAGTTTAACAGTTATATCTCAGTTTTCCTGACACTTAGAAACTAAATTTAGATTAATATCAAAAGAGGAGACTCTCTTCTTTCATAGGAAAAAAAGAAGTGAGGTTCTATGTGTCAGAGCCAGAGATTACAGTCTCTGACGTCGCCCCCCTCCAGATTCTTAGCCACTCCGAGAGTTTGCTGCACCACAGGAGACTGCTGCACCTCACAGATAATGGAACCATATTCCACTTTAGATATGTTACTACATTTGAAGAAGGGATTATATCAACAAATCATGTTTTTAACCTCTCTATGCAGAACCTATATAGAACACCCTTTATCTCTTATTGCCTTTTTTATTTATAAGCAGATATCTAGTTAATACATTTTAGTAGATATGTGATTTATTTGTGACATTCATGAATATTGGACATACTGTGAACTCTAGCACAGTTCATTTTAACATTAGTGAGATGTGAATGTTAAATATCAGTGGAACACATTTTTTTGCCATCAAGTCAAATTTTAGTTATTTTTTATAAAAATGTTTCAGTTTGAATAAAAATTGCATTTGAAAGCGCCTATGTCTAAAAAATCTTTAAACCCCTTAGCGCTCTGACCGCCGTAGAATGTACTGACGCTGAGTCCACACGATAGCGATCAGAGCAGTACAGCTACTGCGCAGAGACGATGCCGGTTCAGCGCTGTTATAGCAAGCCGAACGGCAATCGTAGCCGGGGGATTTCACCGGTAATCTACCGTTGCATCCCGGCTAACACCCGCGTCGGAGTGGGCTCCGATAGCGGGTGTTTAACCGTTTAAAGGACAAGTCACGCGACCGCGGCATTTAAAATGCCCTTCTGGGGGTTCTTTACCCCAACGATCGGGCGACCCCACCGCCACCGTTTTCGGGGGGGCGCGAGTCGTCGTTTTGGCACCTGCTGGGTCCGACGGGACACCCCCCAGAGAAGGCCTGAGGGTTTACCTTTAAGTGGCGTCTGTGACGTCATCTTAAAGCAAAGTGTCAGCCTAGTCGTCCGATCTGATAGGTGGCACGATAATTACCATGCAATACCATTAGGTATTGCCGAGTATTGCAAGAAACAGCAATCATGATTATGTGCTTGTTCATATCATCCCATGGTGGATCATGTAAAACAAAGTAACAAAAAAATTTTTTCAATAAAAAATACTTTATAAATCACTAAAATGACCCATAGCCCAAAAACATATAACAAGGACCAATAACGCTCAAAAAGTTAATCATAACACAAAACCCCACAATATATAGTATCAACACGCAGTCACGCGTGTAACAATCAGCATAAATAACGATAACTATTGAACCCATATGAAGACGTCCGTGATCAAAAAAAAACTTAAAACCCGCCCAAAATATTATGCATTTATTTACCTATTATATCCCATAAAAAGACATAAGGATCAAAATATGGTTGAGTCACTAAAAAACCCTGTTTCTCCCAGAATGATATTGTTGCAACGAACAACATGTCCCGCAAAAAACACAGCATCGACCAGCTCTGTAGCCACAAAAACGTAACATGTTATCCACATGTGAAGACGCGATGCAAAAAATGATAGATTTTTTCCCCCATTGAGGTTTTTATTGGTACATTTAGTAAAACATAAGAAAAAATATTCATGTCTGGTATCCCGTAACTCGTATCGTACCTAGATTAAGATAACAGGATTATTAGGGCATAATACGGTTGTACACGGAAAAAAAAAAAGTAAAAATCCATACAGAATTGATGCTTTTCGAACTCATTGACCTCAAAAAAAGTTCCCAAAATTTCAAACAATAGGTGATCACCAACCCCAAAATGGCAACACTGAAAAAGACATCTCTCCGAAAAAAAAATGCCTCACTGACCCAAATAACGGAAAAGCGAAATTTTATAGCTCTTCAAAATGAGCAACCAGGGAAAATAAAATCTGGCAGCTGCAAGGGTGCTTTTTTTTTGCTCTTCCTTCTGCCGCTTGCTTGCCCCCCTAACACAAGTAACGGCACGTGTTGGGGGGTCCTGCACTCAGGAGAAATCGTAGAACAAACTTTTATGGTTAGTTTTCTCGTTAATATCTTTTGGAAATGGGTAATTTTCGCTAAGAATAACGTGTATAAACCGACAAAATTTGAACCTTCTAAATTTCACCCGCATTTCGATTCAATTACTATGAAGATCTCAAGGGGTTAACAATCTTGTAAATGTTGTTTCTGCAGTTTTGATGGGGTGAGATTGAAAATGGGTTGTGTTATATAGAGGGTTTGTTGCTAAAATATGTAAAAGTTTACTTTCAAACAGTATTTTATCCCCAAAATAGTCAAATTTCCGAAATACGGAAATCGCTATTCGATTTGTGTAGGCCGCGTGAGTACGGCAAAATAAATTATCCAAATCTTCAAAATTATTAAATGTAAAGTAGACAAAGGGGAACTGGTTATCTGCAAGTTATTTTAGGTGGTTAATCTATCGCCGGAAACGCGGTGGGATTTAGAATTCGAAAATGCGCAAATTTTGTCTAAAAATTCATCATTTTTTTCTTTTTTTGTAATAGCAAACGCAATCTTTATCAGGCCAAAATTTCCACTAACATGAAAGTACAAACATGTGGGGAAAAAAACAATCTCAGAACGCTTTGATCAAGTAAAAGTGTTCAAAAGTTATTACCACAGGAAGAGACACTGGTCAAATTTTCAAAAAAAAAGTTCGAGCCTAACTGCAAACAGGCTGCGCCCTTAAGGGGTTTAATGCAATTCTGAAAAATGTGGTTTGTTGAGTTTACTTTTAATTCTTTTTGCTGTATTTTGATTTTATTTTTTAAACGTCAAATTGTAAAAATTGCTCTCATCAATAACGCGACAAAATATCCGAAATGCCGGGCCAGGGAAAGGGTTAAAGCCCTTGGTTGAATCTCCGCGGTGAAGATGATCATCTATTTTCTCCTGTCTATATTTCTATCTGTCTAGTTATCTATCTTCATTATCTGACCAATATATATCTCGCTTTTTCTCTATCTATTTTAATCAAGCTTATATGTCTTTCTCTACTGTAGATTATCTCTCCTCTAATCCATCTCCTGTATAAAAATCTACTTTAAACCCCTTAACGCTGAAGCCACTTTTCACCCTCCTGACACGGCCCATTTTTTCAAACCGCCATGTGTCACATAAGTGGTTATAACTTCGAACGCTTTAACATATCCAAGTGATTTTAAAATTGGTTTTCTTTTCGTGACACTTTGTAGTTCATGTTAGTTGAAAAATTTTGGTGGTATGTTTTGCATTTTTTATGAGAAATCAGATATTTGGTGAAATTTTTGAAAAATTCTCGATTTTCGAACTTCAAAATGTTCTACTTTTTCCACACATAGTCATAACCGCAAAAAAATTAATAACTAACATTCACGAGTTTACTTTATTTGAACATGGTTTTATTAGGCATCTCTTGTTTTTTGTAGGATGTTATGGGGCTTTGAACGTTGCGATTTTTCACACTTTCATAAAAAAACAAAATCCTTCTATTGGGGACTGCTCAGGTTTCAAATCACTTTAAGAGCCTAAATAAAATTAAAACCCTAAATTACCCCAAATATAAAACTAACCCCCGCAACATACGTAAAACAATTATGAAGTTTGTTAACCCTTTAATTGTTTACAGTGGGAAAACAAAATCGGATGCAATTTTGAAATGACATTTTTTTGGATAAATGAATGTGTTTTTCAAAAAAAATGTACAAATTTTCAGTGGATAAAAATACCAAAAACGCTCCACAAAATTGATACCTATCCTCCCGCGTATTAACAACCCCCATATGTGGTGGTAACCTGCGTGTAGGGCATACGCCAGGCATCGAAGGGAAACTGCGCCATTCAGAGAAGATTATTGCCATGTCACTTTTAATGGCTATACAATCTTTATTTTGCAATTTGGACATATAAGGGCTTATTTTGTGCGACCATGAGATGCACTTTACAAATATTTCATTTAGTGTTTTGGTCATTAGTGTCGTTGCAGCGGCTAACAGCAAGTATCTAGTGGTGTGAGAGTGAGACAGACAGACTGACGAACATACAGAGAGAACAGAGTCATCCCCCATGGAGATGGTGGGGGTAGGAGTAGGGACAGAGACCGGTGACACGTTGTTGCTTAGTGCTCCATCCACCTCACCCCCCCAGAGCATTCAAATAAAATTATTTTATTAGTAAAATCCTGGGACTGCCCACAATTACATAAACATGTGACTGATGACATAAGAGAACACACTGATGCCTATATGTCCTTTACATAAAGCTGATGATAAGCTAGAATGTGCAACTAATATAAAAATAGTCTTAGTGATGGGGGGAAGTCTTGCAGAGTCCAGCTACAGCGGTCATCACAAACTTGTACAATGTCTATTCTTGTCAGAGGTCAAGACCTAGACAGCCAGGCACAAGGCAATAATTGTGTCACATAAACTTAATACATTATATTTTATTTGACATCACATTTCCTCCTTTTGAACACATTTATTGCCTCCTGATTGTTGCACCCAAACAGCTACTTCTGGCCGGATCCCCGGACCAGGACACTCGAACGTAATCACCAGTTGGGCCACAACCTCATAAGGAAATACAAAACTCTGAAACATCTTGAGACCAGTTATTTCACTATATCTAAGGATTGTATCAATACAGTATTGAAGAGTATGTTGTGATTTCTTATGGGCGCCAACTCCAGAAAGTTCAAGGGTCACATCATAGACTCAGAAAGCTTAATCACTCCCTTGGACTCTGCTGATCTTGGACCCAAATGGCATTGTACTTGTTCAGAGCATCTTCAGCTGTTGCTTTAAATGCCTTATACAAAGCAAACACAAGCTTAAAAAGACAGCAAAAACAGCAAAAATACATATCCCTACATCAATACATTTAAATCCCTAAAATTGATTAATACTCAAGGCACACCACCGTTGACTAAACAAACTAAGGACAGGACGGTCAACCAGATCTCATCCTCTACTGAGTTAGATGGTTGATATTCTTCCCTTGACCTTTAAACTTGCTCAACATCATGTTAGACCACAAAGACCAATAGGATCTATATATAAATGATAGAACCACCCCCGGCACATGTCATACTACTAGAAATACACTACTTTTAACAATACTATGCCAGGTCCAAATAATTAACAAAAAAAACTACTTCATAAATAGGCAACACTTGAATATAATAATTATTTTACCCTGGTCATGATGTTTAACAAGCTTAAGCCCAAAACTCCACAGAATTAAAAAGGCGACATATAAACATAGACCAGTTTCTCATCTGGTTTTCCTGATTTCTCATCAGTTGACAACATTTCTCATTAGTTAACACACATTTGTCATTGCCTCCTGAACTCCAAGTGGATGGTCTAATGCAGTCTTTCCACCTTCAACTTCTCTTCAGATAAGAGTGTGGAAAGCCTGAACCTCTATATCAGAATATTTAAAACATTCAGTTTTGAGTGAATATTGTACCTTTCAGAAACACAAATATCTTTACATCTTAACCGGTAAAATCCCTCTGTCCAATGAGAAGAGATCTGCACAGCCAGAACATCCTTATACTTACCACCCATGACAGTCTCAAGTTCCCCTTTGCAGTCGCTGAGATGTGTAAGTGCTTCCATGTGTCTTTCTGTAACTCACACGAGTGTTGTAAGGTTATGGCAGACACATATATCATTGCACAAATCTGGCAGCTTGCTAGATTCAGGGTGACCCATCATCATGTAAAACGCACATACTCCTGGTCCTGACATGTCCCTCGCATTCTCTCAAACTAAACCTTTATGGAAACATAGTTCCAGGCAGACACTATTTTATTCCTGCTTCCATCACTCCAAGATACACTGAAGGCTCCCAGTGTCCTCTCAGCCGTGGGATCCATCCTGCAGCTCATCTACACGACTATAGGACCGTTTATCCTTCACAGTCATGAAGAGACCATATCCTATGGAAAAGGTAGAGCAGGGGCAGCAGCCTCAGCTGCCTCATCAGAAACATATATGTGTCCACACCTTGATATTACATAATACAGAGGAGTGTCAGGATCTCAAACACTTCAGCAACATTTCATATGAGATTTCCTGAGGACCAGCAATGTTTAACATCTCAGACTGGCCATAACCACCAATACCAAAAGTACACTCTTACCAGAGTAATGTATCGGCGAGGCCCTCAGCTCCCCTGTGATGACGGGCAGGAGTTGTTCTCTATCCCAGCTGTCAAGATGGTAGAAGATCTCTGATCTAGTAGATTCCTCAGGACATAATCTACAAGACAACCTTAAAGTTTCAGTTTAGACAATGAGCAATGTAGTCAACCTTGTGTACCATGAGAATTTCCTGTGACCAGTCTGTATCTATCCCACAGTCCCATATCGTCTTCCTTATCTAACCATATACATATCTCCCGTCTTTTTGACCCTGAATATGTAATATAGCAGGGTACAAATACACCAAATGATACAAAACATAATTAAATAAAGGAAGGGTTCATACTCAATGAAACAGACACATGTTCAATAGGAGGACTGAATATCGCACTAACCTAACAACCAGACTAAAACATAATATGATGATAATATTTGTTTCTGGCCTTGTGAATCAATATAAGAAGAAAATTGATAGCTCAGGTAAAATAAGCAAAAGTGGTATATACACAAATATAAGTAAACATTTAGTGAAGATGCATGAGAAATCATTCTCCCATATAGTCTCAGACAGACCCAGGTTGCTATTTTTTATGATCCACACAAAGTAAACTTTACACCTGGTGTAGACAACAAATAAGAATACAAATCACTGTATGTGACAGCTGTCTGACATACAAGTAAGAAAATTAACACCAAAAAGGGGGTAACAAAAATACATTTCACATAAATAGACATGGGCCACATAACAACAATTATGACAAATATCACTGGAGCTCCAAACAAACTACACAGAATTAACAAGAGAACAGGTTATGTTGATCACAATAAACAATAAACAATAGCCATTGAAGATTTAATTGCATGTCTGAATGTTACCTTACTTGATCTGGAGCTTACCAGGCACCAAAAACATATATAAGTCCAACTATGACAATAAACATTGACTCACTAGATCATTTAACAGCACCAAAAAATGTAATAACCTATTCTTAGCCAATGTCAAGATCACTTGCTCTTGTCATAATTGGCAGTCCAATAACATTTTTAACACAAAAAATGACTAACCCGCTTTCTTACCAGCCCCGGTCGCACTTCCTGTCAATCGGTGGCTGGTCTCGTTCATTGCTAACTCCAGAAGCAATGGCATGCACCTAAAATAGAACGTCAATTTTTACATCCACAAAAAATGCACATGCACAATTAAACAAAAAACAGACGAAATGCACACAGAATGCAAAATTTAATTGAGCTCATTTGTTGTCCGTGACCCTGGTCCAATTAACCAATTGAAGGATATCCGTACATTTTACATCAAACATTTAACATATTGAAATACAATAGGCAGTTCTCTCTTTTAACTCACATTACCTGGAAAAACATAAACACGTTAATCACATTATACTATTTCCAGATAAGGCACCAATTCTTAAAGTTGTTAAAGTTACTGTTAGTTCATTCTGTTGTGTATCTCCAAATCACATCACTTAAATCTCTAGTTCCACAAGGGCCGACTCTTTTAAACTGCTCTCGTACATTGTCTAGTAACGATCTCTGCTGCCGTAGCTCCCCACTCTCTGTGGTCTTTCCTGCATTAGCTTTAGACCCGATATTCCCATCCACACCTGACCTTACAGGCGCAACTAATTAACTACCGGTCCGCACCTCACCCTTACTACACGTGCCCACTACGTAATTAAACAAAAGAAGTTGATCGAGACTTCTGATATCACAGGCCAAAACGCGATCCCTCACCTGAAAAAATCAGTAACTATCACCGGGGTGTAGCAAAACCAATCTGCACCCTACCTTCACAGCCAACCTGATTTCACCGGATCAAGCGTTCTTAGTCAAACTTGTTACCGAGCTGGTTAAACTACCACCAGAATCTGCTAGGCTCCATGCAGAATGGCCATAAACAACATCAATGAGTTACTTATCATATGCAGGAACACTCAAAAACAATCTACACTGGCCCTGGAGCATTGCCTAGCTCGTGCTCCAGTACTTCTTAACAACCTGCATCACTTTAACAACTAGGAACATCACACAGTCAGTTTCTATTCTACACCAACTAAACATAGACAACTGTACATTATACAAACCCATAGAAAACTATACTTCCTACTTAACACAGAAGACGAAAAACAACACCTGGACAGCAGCTAATACAATTTTGTCAATTGTCTTACTCCACCAGTCCAATGGTGTGATTCCTGTTGTCCTGTTAGCCACTGCCGGCCATGAATTATTTCTTTGGTTCCTTCCATAATCGCGACGATAGCCCCCAAGTAATGTCGTTGCAGCGGCTTACAACAAGTTATCTATGGGTGTGAGAGTGAGACAGACACTGACAGACATACAGAGAGAACAGAGTCATCCCCCCCATGGGAGATGGTGGGGGTAGGGAGTAGGGACAGAGACACAGGTGACACGTTGTTGCTTAGTGCTCCATCCACCTCACCCCCCAGAGCATTCAAATAAACTTTATTAATATAGTGAAATCCTGGGACTGCCCCTCACAATCTACATAAACATGTGACTGATGACATAAGAGAACGCATGATGCCATATATGTCCTTACATAAAGCTGATGATAAAGCTAGAATGTGCAACTAAATATAAAAATAGTCTTTAGCGATGGGGGTAGTTTTGCAGAGTCCAGACAGCTGTCATTCACAGAGCTGTACAATGTCTATTTTGTCTAAGGTCAAGACCTAAGACAGCCAGCACAAGGCAATAATTGTGTTCACATAAACTATTACATTATATTTATTTGCATTCACATTAGCTTATTATGGATTTTATTAATCATGAATGTATGGGTGAAAAGAAAATTGTGACCTTTGGTTTACTTTCTTTTGTATTTTTTGGGGTCTTACACCGTACACTCAAAATACTAATTATCTTTATTCTACAGATCACTACGATTACGGTGATACCTCATTTATATAGTTTTTCATTTATTTTTACACTTTTACTGGATAAAAAACTATAGAGGAAATTCATTTGTTTTTGCATCGCCATCTTTTCGGAGACGTAACTTTAATATTTTTGGTTGACAGAGCTAGTTTAGGGCTTATTTTTTTACGTGTTGAGTTGTTTTCTTTTCAGTGGTACCATTTTGGCGCACATAACTTTTTTGATCACTTTTTGAACATTTTTGTGCAGAGATTTATTGAAAAAATTACATTTTTGGGTGTTTTTCGGGTTTGTTTTTACGGCGTTCACCGAGCGGGTCCAAATAATGTTTCTGAGTTATGTACAGATTGTACGGACGCAGACGATACCAAAATATGTGGGGGTTTTGGCGGATTTTGTGTTTTTCTCACTTTATTGCATGTGTATAGGGAAATTTGTGTTAGGGGACTTTAACTTTATTTAATAATTTCTTTTTATTAAAAAATTCTGTTTATTAATGTTTTAACTTTTAATACTTTTACAGGTAAGAAGCTTGTTGAACAAGCGATCCACTGATCGCATGCTCAGTGTGTTACAGCCGGGTCCTGCCAGAAGGCACGGACCCGGCTCCCGGAAGAGGATTGCGCAGTCCCAGGGCTGCGATTGGAACAGCGGACCCCGCCCGGTAAGCGCCGCGGGGGGGCCGATTCACTTTAAATGCCCCTAACATGCCGCGGTCAGCGCGACCGCGGTGTGTTAGGGGTTAACACCGATCGCGGGTGTTCTCCGAAATCTCCGATCGCGGGTGTTAGAGGCAGGTGTGGGCTATAACACATAGCCGACACCCGCAGCTTCTGGCGGAGCCGGGGCCAGAAGTTTGACGTAATAGTACTGCATTTTGCGGGAACGCACCCCCGCGATGCAGTACTATTACGTCAAATGTCGGGAAGTGGTTAAAGTTCTGCATCTAGAAATCTCTATCATCTTTCATATTTATCTTCTATCAAAATAATTATAATTAATAATTCTTTATTTATATAGCGCACACAGATTCCGCAGCGCTGCACAGAGCTGCCAGATCAGTCTCTGTCCCCATGGGGCTCACAATCTATTCAACCTACCAGTAATTTTTTGGAGTGTGGGAGGAAACCTGAGGAATCGGAGGAAACCCATGCAAACACAGAGAGAACATACAAACTCTATGAAGATGTTGACCAGCGCTGCAAGGATGTAGTGCTTACCACTGAGCCACCGTGCTGACCATCAATGTCCCTATGATCTATCTCCTATAAAATTCTCCCATATTACAGTTGGTTTTACCATACTAAAGGAGCCTCTTGCTGACTGTGACTGCTCATAAAATAGTTTTATTTTGGGGCCCCACTTTTAGTTTTGCCCAGGGCCCCACTTCGTCTAGAACCGGCCCTGCCAAAGCTGAAACACTTTTAAGAGACGGTCCTGGCGCTTGCTGGTCCTTCTTGGGTGCCCTGGAGCCTTTTTGGCAACAATGGAACCTCTCTCCTGGAATTCCTTGATGATGCGATAAATTGATGACTGAGGTGCAACCTTTCTAGCTGCGATACTCTTTCCTATTAGGCCAGTTTTGTGCAGTGCAATGATGACTGCATATGATTCTTTAGTTCTTTAGAGATAACCATGGTTAACAGAATAGAAACAATGATGCCAAGAACCAGCCTCCTTTTAACCCCTTAAGGCGCAGGGTTTTTTCGCTCATTTCTCGCTCCCCCCCTTCAAAAATCCATAACTTTTTATTTTTTCCATGTACAGTGCTGTGTGAGGGCTTATTTAGTGCGTAACAAATTTTACTTTCCTGTAATGTTATTTATTTTAACATGCCGTGTACTGGGAAGCTGGAAAAAAATGTGTAAAAATTGAAAAAAAAAACAAACGCATGTATGTCACGTTCTTGTGGCCTCAGTTTTTACGACTTTCACTCTGCGCTCCAAATAACACCTCTACTTCATTCTTTGGTTCAGTACGATCGCGGTGATACCAAACTTATACAGGTTTTATTACGTTTTAATACATTTTCAAAAATTAAACAAATGTGTACGAAAAAGGAAAAAAAAATTGCCATCTTCTTACGCTAATAACTTTTTCATACTTAGGTGCACGGAGCTGTCTGAGGGGTCATTTTTTGCAAAATGAGCCGACGTTTTCATTGCTACCATTTTGAGGACTGTGCGACATTTTGATAACTTTTTATTTCATTTTTTATGTGATGTAAAATGATGTAAAAGTCGCATTTTGGACATTTGGGCGCCATTTCCAGAGGTCACCAGCAGCAATAACCGTTTTTATATTTTTATAGAACGGGCACACCTAATATGTTTGTGATTTTTACTGTTTATTATGTTTTATATCAGTTCTAGGGAAAGGGGGGTGATTTGAATTTTTTATATTTTATAAATTTTTTTATTTAAAAAGGCCCCGACCGCGGTTATTAGTGGTGGGGGTTTACTGCAATATGCAACAACCCTCACCATTGTATGAAGAGGACTCAGCCCATGAGGACTCAGCCCATGAGCCCTATTCATTCATGGTGTGATTCTTACTTAATCATGACAGATCTCCAGAACACCCACACCTGTGTTACTGGAGCAATCACTGAAACGATGTTAGCTGCTCCTTTTAAGGCGCAGCGCGTGGCGCTTTGTCTGCGCTTGCAAACGCCGCTGGTGTTACGCGTTAAATTAACGCAAAACACCGGCGGCTCGTTCCCGATCGCAGGCGTTTCCATAGAAATGCCGATGCGATCAGGCCTAAGCCCGTCCCGGTGGGCGCGACTTTGTTTGCGTTCGCAAGCGCAGACAAAGCGCCACGTGTGGCGCAGGCCTGAAATGAAGTTGAAATGTGTTTTGGGGGGAAAAAGTTCATTTTCTAGGCAAATATTGACTTTGCAATTAATTGCTGTTAAACTGATCACTCTTTATAACATTCTGGAGTATATGCAAATTGCCATTATAAAACCTGATGCAGTAGACTTTGTAAAAATTAACATTTGTATCATTCTCAAAACTTATGGTCATGACTGTATTTTTCGATACAATTGGGGTTATTTATGATAATTCAGTAAAAACCAACAGTGCAATAGGGAAGGAAGAATGTCCTCCCTACAGCAACTCCATTGTAGCACTGACTGGAATGGAGTTGCAATAGGGAGGTTTATGATCCTGCTGCAGACTGTTGGTGTTGGCAGGATGCCCTGTACTACTACCGGGTACCAGGCTATGTATGGCAGGATGTCATGTACTACTACCAGGCACCGGGCTATGTATGGCGGGATGCCCTGTACTACTACCGGGTACCAGGCTATGTATGGCAGGATGTCATGTACTACTGCTGGGCACAGGGCTATGTATGGCGGGATGCCATGTACTACTGCCAGGTACCAGGCAATGTATGGCAGGATTCTCTACTGCACTGACTAGAATGGAGTTGCTTTAGGGAGGTTTATGATCCCGCTGCAGACTGTTGGCAGGATGCCATGTACTACTACCGGGCTATGTATGGCGGGATGCCATTTACTACTGCCATGTACTACTGTTGGGCATCAGGCTATGTATGACAGGATGCCCTGTACTACTGCCAGGCACCGGGCTATGTGTGGTGGGATGCCATGTACTACTGCCGGGCTATGTATGACAGGAGGCCCTGTATTACTCCTGGGCACCTGGCCATGTATAGTGGGACGCCATGTACTACTGCTGGGCACTGGACTATGTAGCTATCTGTGGCAGGATGCCATTTACTACTGCCTGGCACCGGGCTATGCATGGCGGAGTGCCATGTACTACTGCCGGGCACTGGCTGTGTATGGCAGGATGCCCTGTACTACTACTGGGCACGTGGCTATGTATGGCAAGATGCCATGTACTACTGCCGGGCACAGGGCTATGTATGGCAGGATGCCATGTACTACTGCCTGCCGGGCACCGGGCTATGTATGGCTGAATGCCATGTACTACTACCGGGCACTGGGTTAAGAGTAGCAGAATGCCATGTACTACTGCCGGGCACCGGGATATGTATGGCAGGATGCCAAGTGCTAGTGCCGGGCTATGTATTACAGGAGACCCGTACTACTTCTGGGCACTGGGCTCTGTATAGTGGGCTGCCGCGTACTACTGCTGGGCACCAGGCTATGTATGGCGGGATGCCCTGTACTACTGCCGAGCAACGGGCTTTGTATGGCGGGATGCTATGTACTACAGCCGGGCACCAGGCTATGTATGACAGGATGCCATGTACTACTACCGGGCTATGTATAGCAGGATGCCATGTACTACTGTTGGGCACCAGGCTATGTATGACAGGATGCCCTGTACTACTGCCAGGCACCAGGCTATGTGTGGTGGGATGCCATGTACTACTGCTGGGCTATGTATGACAGGAGGCCCTGTATTACTCCTGGGCACCTATAAGAGTAGCAGAATGCCATGTACTACTGCCGGGCACCGGGATATGTATGGCAGGATGCCAAGTGCTAGTGCCGGGCTATGTATTACAGGAGACCCGTACTACTTCCGGGCACTGGGCTCTGTATAGTGGGCTGCCGCGTACTACTGCTGGGCACCAGGCTATGTACGGCGGGATGCCCTGTACTACTGCTGGGCACCAGGCTATGTACGGCGGGATGCCCTGTACTACTGCCGGGCACCGGGCTATGTATGGCGGGATGCCCTGTACTACTGCCAGGCACCGGGCTTTGTATGGCGGGATGCCCTGTACTACTGCCGGGCACCGGGCTTTGTATGGGGGGATGCCATGTACTACTGCCGGGCACCGGGCTATGTATGACAGGATGCCATGTACTACTACCGGGCTATGTATGGCAGGATGCCATGTACTACTGCTGGGCATCAGGCTATATATGGCGGGATGCCATTTACTACTGCCGGGCATCGGGCTATGTATCACAGGATGCCATGTACTACTGCCGGGCACCGGGCTATGTATGGCAGGATGTCATGTACTACTGCCGGGCATCGGGCTATGTATGGCGGGATGCCATGTACTACTGCTGGGCACCGGGCTATGTATGACAGGATGCCCTGTAGTGCTGCTGGTCACCGGGCTGTGTATGACGGAATGCCCTGTACTACTGCCGGGCACTGGGCTATGTATGGCAGGATGCCCTGTGCAATTATTATATGAGATTCCCTCTTTGAAAACAAACAGAATGATGCCCATATTGTGCTGCTCGCCCTTTTCTTTCCAAAGTTATGGCATTTTCTGTTCTGAAAGTGTTTGACAAAAATCTTTCTCACAAGAGGAGAAGTGGGCGGAGACTAATGTCTGTCAGTCTCTGCCCTCAGGTTGAGGCCAGTTAGCTTGCCCACAGATCCCATAATGCCTTGTGTTCTCTCTTTTAAAGTAATTTAGCATTAAATCCATTTAGTTTCCCACAAGTAAATCCAATGAACACTGCACAGTGCACATACAGGATGTATATGGTGACCAGCCTGGCAGCTTCCATCACATGGAGGAGCAGGGAACATGTAATAAGTGGTAGAAATCATTAGTACATGAAGTCTCTGCCTGTGCTGTGTGAGCACTAAGGGTTAATAGCTTATCTGCACAGAGCTAATACTGCAATGACAAGGTGGGGGAAGGGAGCAGCATGAGGAGAGGAGAGAGAAAGAGAAAGTTTTGTAGACTCACAGACTGGGATGGAGGAACTAATTGGGAACGGGGAGATCTTGTACATTACTATTCTGTGCAGGAGACATCTGCATTCAATGTTCTGTACACATCCAGCTCTGCTATATTCACATGACCGCATGGTCACATGACCTCCTCCTCTGTTAGAAGCAGCTCCTCCCCTCCAATTAAACCATCAGAGAAACAAAGTGCAAACAAGCTCATAGGGCTTATCACCAGATGTAGAGTAGTGATGAGAATTCCGGCTCTTGTTAGTGAGCTGGCTCATTAGGCTCGATTGAGAAAGAAGAGCCGACTCTTCTGGCTCTTAAACGACCCCCTATTAAATATGTAATTAGGACAATTTTAAAAGTTGATATTAGAAAGACGGAGGCCATGGATAACAAATGTAAGAAGATTACCACAGTCATGTCGTTTTGCCCAACAGCTGCGCCGCTCATCAACATGATAAATTTCCCCCATGGTTTCACAGCTCTCCAGGACCGAGTATCAACAATGGGCCACATTTGAAGTGTTTGCGACACTTTTCTGTCTGACTTTGCACCGAAAAGAATGTGATTGCACGTGTATTTATAAAGCAGCACCGCTGCACTGTTCTTGCTACGCCACAAAATTCTGCACCTAAAGGAACGTTGCGCTGCAGAGTAAGACCGTGTGACTCATTTATTACTGCGACTTGACAGAATTGCGTTGCACCCTCTATGTTAAGGGTGGACCAAAAAAAGTTTAATGCACACTTTCCGAGCAGTGCAAGAGGCGCCAGGTTAATGAAGCCGTGCGCCAGCTCTGTTTAATCTGGTGCACCCTGCACACTCCACAGACAGACTGCACTAGTTTTGATAAATGTGGCCCAATGTCTACAACTTTGTATGGTCAAGTGTGCTTGGAATAGTTGAATATAACGCAGTGATTTGCACTTGTACATCTCCTGGATTAACACAATGTAATACAAAGGATATTTTATGAGATCAGGTTTAGAACACACTTGATAAGATTATATGTAAAGCCACCTCCAATTCCATAAAGTTTAGACAGATGATTGTTTTTCCAGTTTTTTTTTTAATTCAGATGACACTGCCTAAGGTTCTCATGACCCTCCATTCAACCCTATTTAAAGACTGACACATTTTATTTGTCTGTGCTTCCTGCTTGAATAGTTTTCATATAGAAATCGGCAAGAATAATTACCGCCACTTAGGCACTAGTGAGGGAACCACTGTCTGAGAGGCAGGCCACCGGGGCAAGATGTTCATTACAAATCAGAATATAATAAATATCTTTTATTAAGACACATGGACCAATCCTAATGGTGATGCCACACATGGAGTTTTTGGTCGTTTTAAGCATGTGTTTTCAGGCGTTTAAAAACTCATCAGTTTTTGACCGTTTTTCCCAATTATGTTAATAGATAAACAGGTTGTAAGCAATCAAGCTCATGTTAAACAGTCAAAAAACGGATGGGTTTTTAAACGGACTGAAAACGCATGCTTAAAAACAGACCAAAAACGCCATGTGTGGCATCACCATAAGACTTCTACAGGGTTCCGGACTGGAAGCTGGATACATATTAAAGGGAAAAAGGATCTAAACACATTGGGACAGATACATTAAAATGGCCTAAAAATTAGATTACTATTTTGTCTGATGTTTGATGATAAATCGGTCATATTCTCAGGCTACCTGCACACAAACGTATGCTTTTTACAGGCTCCGCTCACATACAGATGACAGTAGGAAGGTCCCAGCCACAAACACTGACATGAATAGCAGCTGTTCTGCAATATGTGGCTTTGGCAAATGGCTCATACACAGGATTATGGAAATCACAACCACGTATATGAGCCCTGTTTACTAGCCATTGAAACAGAAGCTAGCACAAAGCCAAACCGCATATATATGTGTATGTAGTCCTTATGGTGCTGCCACACATCGCATTCTTGGACCGTTTTTTAAACTGACTCAAAACGCATACGTTTTTGTAAGCTTTCCATGTTTTTGGCTGGTTTTAATCTGTTTTACAGCTGCCTACACTTCTAGAAATTAAGCTAAACAGGTTCAAGCCAAACCCATGGTAAACACTCAAAAACATAAGCTTTAACCCCTTAATGACCACCCTATTGGGATTCTACGGCGGTCGTTAAGGATACTTCTTCTGACGCGACAACCGAAGAAGATCTCAGGACACCGGGTCTTGCTGGTGCTGGTGTCGGGCTGTGATATCACTGTCCGATCCGGGGTGTTTAACCCCTTACACGCCGCGGTCGGACCCCCTGGTGAGCTTACCAGGGGATCCAATCCCTCCTGCCGCTGCCCCGGGGTCCGACGAGTGCCCCGATAGGACTCGGCTGTAAGAAGCTAAGCATGCGCGGCATGCTCAGTTACTTACACTATACAGTGCAATCCAAGTGTATCGCAGTGTAAGGGCTTGAACAAGCGATCGGATGATTGCGTAAAAAATATTTTAAAAAAAGTAAAAATCATTTTATAATAATAATTAAACAACTAAAATAAAAGTCCCATAATCTCCCCAGTGGCACATAAATTGCAAATAAAGTATATAAAACACAAAAACACCAAAAAACTTACATATTTGGTATCACCGCGTCCGTATTAATCTGTACAATAAATCTTAATCAATATTGAACCTGCTCAGTGAACAACATAAAAATAAAACAAGAGAAACTTCCTGTAATACAATTTTTCATCAAAAACCATCACAAAAAATGTTCTAAAAAGTGATCAAAAAAAGTTATGCGCTTTAATATGATACAACTGAAAAGAACAACTCTTTTCACAAAAAATAAGCCCTCAACCAGATCTGACAACAGAAAAATACAGAAGTTATGGCCCTGAAAAGTTGTTTGAGAGTAAAAACAATGCGATTTTCTAAAATATTGGTTTTGCTCAGTAAAATTGATAAGAAAACCTATATAAATGAGGTATCACCGTATTGTATGGGGTATCGTTACACTCGGGAGAAATTGGGCATCAAACTTTGCAGAGCATTTCATCATTTTATTCATTATCAAACTGTCAGTTTTGGCCTAAATTAATGTATTTTCCCAAAAAATTCTAAAGTTTCTAAATCGCAGGTTCATATTGTTTAAACCCATGTAAAACACTTAAAGTGTTAATAGAAGTTGTTTTACATACGTTAAGGGGTGAAGTTTCTATAGTGGGGTAAGTTATGGGGTTTTAGGCTTTTCAAAGTCACTTGGAAGCTGAGCTGTCCCTAAAAATGTGAGTTTTGGCAATTTTCATGAAAATTAGAAAAATTGCACCTAAAGTTCTGCACCTCATAACATCCTAGAAAAATGACAGGACGCATAAAATATCATCTCAACATAAAGAGGACATTCCATAAATGTTAATTATCAAGCTTTTGGGGTAGTTTTATTTCCTCTCTGGAAAGCAGAACATTTTAAACTTTGAAAATGAAGAGATTTAACACACTTTTGACAAATTTTTATTTTTTTTCAGAACGAAACGCAAAACTTATCACTTAAATTTTACAACTAACATGAAGTAGAAAGTGTCACAGGAAAACAATCTCAAAATCACCTGGATATGTTAAAGCGTTCTGAAGTTCTAACCAATTATCGTGAGACAGGGGAGATTCAAAATTTCGAGTCTGGTCATTGAGCTGAAAACTAGTGTCGGTGATAAGGGGTTAAAACAGTCCAAGAACGCGACATGTGGCAGCACCCTTAGACACCATAGTCTTCACACTTTACACCTGTTAACTGAGGCAGGTGCCTGCCGCTAAAGTACTGATGACAATAATAAAAGACTGCTGAGGCTGCAATACAGTCAAGAGTAGGACCCACCCTATTATTCAGTCGGCTCATGCACAATTGGCACCGAATTCTGCAATTCTGTAAAGAGTAGATACATGTGATGTGAGGCATTTATCACTGACTGGTGACATTAGCTTTGAAGCCATAAAAGTGTAGTAAATAAATACAGTCAATAATAACAACCAGGAAAGATGCTACAGAGCCAAAGAATGACCCAACAATGTTAGCATCAGTAGCAAAAAAATCCCGGCTGCTGGAAAACAACGGAAGGTCTATTGCCCTTCAAATATAACCCCAGGCCTGATATCATTAGAGATCTCCATTTTGCAGGCAACCCTAAACCACTAGTTTTGGAGGAATAATGACAGTGTCAGATTCAGCAAGGCTCTGGGTACATGGGTACAAGAGAAGGAGCCGGTGAACGCCAACATGCTGAAGCCGTGGCGGGGATGAGCGCTGTAATAATCAAAGTTTGCCCTGGAATGGCACAGCTAATAGCTGAAATGTACCCAATATTAGCGCTAGCAGAGATTTTATTCTGACACACAAGTGCTGCACCGGATATACTAAGAGGCCGGCGGCACACGTGACATTTTGAACCCGTTTTTTGCCCGTTTTTAAGCAGTCCGTTAAAAACCGCATGCGTTTTTTAACCGACTGCTTAAAAATGGCCCAAAAACTGGTTCAAAACGCCATGTGTGCCGCCGGCCTAAATCTGACATTCCATATGCACGATGCACCAGTGTATATACATTCCCCCATACTGTAATACTTTTGCATGTGTTCTTTTAATCCCCCTTTCTTTGGCAATTTTTTCTGTAGAAACTCAGTAGCAGGACAGAAATATTGTCCATGCTTTATTTCTTCATTCATGGCCGACAGTTTATTCACCCATACATCAGACAATTACCACAGTCACTGTTGCTGGATCTATGAGTAAGTGTCCCTTGTTTATCATGATGGATTTTGATGGTAGGTTTTCTTTAAATGATGTGTGACTTGTGAAATTTCTGTGGTAGTTTGCAACATTTATGAGGTTTTATGGAGCTTACTGCAATTTTTGACATTTAGAAAGTATGCAACATTTTATAATTATCTGTGACAACTTAATAAAAAGTTGAAAAATCCACCCCAGCCACACAAAGACACATACATCATAAACAACAAGTCTAATTTATACATTATCTAGTGATAAATCTTCTCCATAAAGTGAATGCACAAAATATAACGGAGGCTCTACTTCTCTGTCTGCCTCCACCTCCATGTGCTGTGTAACATAGAAACTATTCAAAATTATTCAGTGGGGCAAATGTATCAAACCCCATTGCCCCAAGCATAGCTTTCACTTTATTTTAGCCATACCTCCCAACCGTCCCGGATTTTGGGTTCTGTTGTGATGGGAAATAAAGTTTACACTCTAAATCTAATAAATCTGCTGTTAAAGGAAACCTGTCGCCAGGGACCTCATTTTCACTAAAGATAGGTTACAGAAGTCCATTACACCTGCAGTGCACAGATGCCTTTCTGCTTCTCTAAGCATCTGCATCACAATATAATTGTGTGTTATAACTTACCTTGCACCCTGACAGAATCCTCTGTGTAGTCCCAGGGGTTGGGCTTTAGTTTGGATGCATTTCGAAAAACATGTGACTTGTCTTTGCTGCAGAATTCTCAGCTCTCAGTCCCCACCTGTGTGCTCCTGTACAGCTCCACCCTCCACTGATGTCAGCCCACCAGGCTGTGAGCTCTCTGAAGGAGCAGGAGAGAAGTCGCCACAGACAGTGGCGAGAACAGGATATGGATGAGAAAAACAGATAAAGGCATCTCACAAGTACTCACTACAAGTTCTACTCTGGATCCGGATGCTTGCAGTATATACCAGTATCAGGACCAAGAGGAAAGCTACACCCAGAAGGGTAGAGGAGCAGGGAGTGATGTGTACATCTGACCAGATCTTACCACATCTAAGAGCTCCGCTGCTCTGGACCGAGAGCAAAGCTGCACCGAGGAGAAGAGCCGGGAATGGAGAGAAGTTGTCAGCTGTACTATACTCACTGCTCCTGGATACCGCTGGTTGTATGTGCATAGAACAGGACTTTGAAATGTTGAGCACTTGTCAGACGTAGTCACCGCTCCTGCTATGGAAGCCACTCTGCTCCTGGTATCATTATGGCTTCACATTACATTGTGTGCCATACGCTGTAAGGACGCGCCAGGGAGATCCTGCCAGTACATGTCAATGTGTACGCTAAGCCAGTGATTTTCAACCTTTTTTTGAGCCGCGGCACACTTTTTATACTTAGAAAATCCTGGGGCACACCACCAACCAAAATAGCACAAAATGACACTAAAACATTCATATTATACATATAGTTAATAATATAGATTCTAAATTTATTTTACTCACTCAGTGTAAAACTTGGGCCTGTTTCAATGAACACAAAAGGGATATCCTGGCAGGAATGGTGGAAAGACACACACAAAGCTCTTCCTCAATAGTTCTCAGTTTCTCCCTGTTTTTAGTTTTTATCACAGTCAAGCTTGAGAAGCCCAGCTCACATAGATATGTGGTTGAAAATGGGAGCAATGTCAAAATAGCTTTGTTGGCCAGAATGGGGAACTCCTTGGCAACAGATAACCAAAAACTGTCCAAAGGAAGATCAGAAAACTTCAGCTTTAAACCGCGATCTTGCTTCAGTTCAATGAGTTCTTCTTGCTCTTTTCATGTCCTTTCCAGCAATGGATAATGAGCTGTATGGGTCCCTAACCCAGTCAAGGCATTCTGTGAAGGCTGAAGAGAAATAGAACGATAACTTCTCCTCAAGAGTTTTCAAATGTCTGCCAATCACTTCGCACATTGCAGCAGTATTGTCATCATGCAGTTTCTCGGTGAGTGGGAACATCTGAAGGTTGCCACCCTGCACATGTTGTTGCCAGAGCCGCACCTTTAAACGGAATCCGTTCATTTTATCAGTGCTTGTAAGCAGGTTTTCATTTCGACCTTGCATCCGCGTGTTTAGTTCATTCAGATATTGAAATATATCAGCCAGGTATGCCAGCTTTGCACACTCATCACTTGCAAGCAGCTTTGAATAATCGGACCTCTCGTTTGTAAGAAATATTTTAAGCTCCTCTCGCAACTCATACACACGGGCCAGCACTTTGCCACGTGACAGCCACCTGACCTCCGCGTGGAGCAATAAGATTTTATGTTCCGCTCCCATTTCTGTACACAAAGAGGCAAATAAGCGACATCTCAAAGGTCGCGTCTTCACAAAGTTCACTATGCGCACAACATCATCCAACACAGGAGGTAGATCTGCTGGTAAGGTCTTTGCAACGAGGGCCTCACGGTGCAAGAAACAGTGGGTAGCAAGAACATCTGGGTTTCTTTCTTTAACCCTACTTACAAAGCCTTTGATGCGCCCGACCATGGCTGCGGCTCCATCAGTGCAGACACCTATGCAGTTTTCCCATGTAAGTCCACTTTTATCAAGATATTCCGATGTGACCTGGAATATTGCCTCTCCTGTTGATTTTTCTGGCAGTGCCTTGCAAAATAGGAAGTTTTCTCTAATGGCTTCACCATCCACAAAACGCACATTGGCCAACAACTGACAATATCCACTGATATCTGTCGACTCATCAAGTTGCAAGGCAAATTTCTTACTGATGCGCACCTTTTCCAAAACAACTGTTTCAATGTCCGGAGACATGTCATTAATCCGTCTGGCAATTGTGTTATCAGAGAGAGTCACTTTAGCGATCTCTTTAGCTGCTTCAGGGCCAAGCATCTCATTTACAATATCTTTACAAGCTGGTAGTATTAATGTTTCTGCCACAGTTTGAGACTTTTTTGATTTAGCTATGCGTTCAGCAACAAGGTAGCTAGCTTTGAGGGCTCTCTCATTTACCTTTGTGCTTTTTCTCAAAAAAGTGGCTCCTTTCTCATTGTTTGTACGTAAGCGTACAAAATACTCCATCGGTTTATTTTGAACGGAAGGGTGTTTCGTTTGGAGATAGCGTTTAAGTTTGCTTGGCACCATAGCGCTATTGGAAAGCTTCTCACCACACACCAAGCACAGTGGTGTTGGTGCTGTCGCATCCCCAGTGGAAGTAAATCCAAATGAAAGATAGCTTTCACTGTATTGCCTTGAGCTCACCGTCTTGTCTTTTTTCTTTTGTCCAACTCTCAGACTAGGGCCTTCATTTGGGTTAGAATTGTGTCCAGGGTCCTGTTCGGCACTTGCCTTTTCCATTCTCAAATACTTCTCCATCACTCCTGAGATAGTGTGCGCAGCCACACACTAAAATAGAGGAGTATTACATTATCTGCCACACTTAAAAAGACCTCTGTTAGGCATATTTCATTCCTGAGGGCTTAAAAAGCAGCTCTTGTGGCGACAAGAAGATGATTTAAACCCCCAAGAGTGAACTTCGCGAGAGCTGTATGTGTGTGATAATAACTTATATTAGTACGGTCTGCATTTCCTGCTTGAATTGACATTAGTGACGTAGCACAAAAGTACAAACCCAAGGAACCTATCTTGTATGTAACCCGGGGACTGCCCGTATACTTCTTTTTATTAACCTTTTTTATAAAATGTTTTTCACATCTGTAAATGCTGTATGCATCGCCTTATTAAGTGGATTACTTTTAAACTCAAAACTTGCCTCAGTAATGGTGCTGGACTGGGGCCTTGTGTTAGCTGGTAAAAAAGGCTGATATTAACCCCCTAATTATTACCCAGGTACCCACCGCCAACAGAAGTGCTGGATACAATCCAGTACCTGACAGTCTACAGATGATCAGGTACTAGGGCAGTTGCAGGCTGGTATTGGGTTCTGCCCAGAAACAGTGGGTGCTCAAATTCACTTTACTAATAAACTGCCCCTAGCGGCCTCCCTTTACTAATAAAAAGTCCCTAGTGGCCTCCCTTTACTAATAAAAAGGCCCTAGCTGCCTCCCTTTACTAATAAAAAGGCCCTAGCTGCCTCCCTTCTAATAAAAGGCCTAGCTGTCCTCCCGTACTAATAAAAAGGCCTAGCTGCCGTCCCTTTACTATAAAATGGCCCTGAGCTGCCTCCCTTTACTAATAAAAAGGCCTAGTGCCTCCTTTACTATAAAAGCCCCTGGCCGGCCCTCCCTTTACTAATAAAAACCTCTAGCGGCCTCCCTTTACTCATTAAAGAGCCCCTAGCTGCCTCCCTTAACTAATTAAGAGCCCCGTAGTGTCCTCTCTTACTAGTTAAGGCCCCAGAAAGGCACCCCATGGTTACTAATTAAAAGGCCCTAGTAGCCCCCTTTAGACTACTAAAAAAACCCCTATAGGCCCCCATTTACTAATAAAAAGGGCCCTATAGCGCCCCCTTTACTAATTTAAAGGCCCCCGAAGGCCCCCCTTTACTAATTAAAAGGCCCTAGTGGCCCCCTTTACTAATTAAAAGCCCCTAGAGGCCCCCCTTTACTAATAAAAAGGCCCTAGAGGCCCCCCTTTACTAATTTAAAGGCCCCAGAGGCCCCCCTTTACTAATTAAAAGGCCCCAGAGGCCCCCCTTTACTAATTAAAAGGCCCTAGAGGCCCCCCTTTACTAATAAAAAGGCCCTAGAGGCCCCCCTTTACTAATTAAAAGGCCCTAGTGGCCCCCCTTTACTAATTAAAAGGACCTAGAGGCCCCCCTTTACTAATTAAAAGGCCCTAGAGGCCTAACTTTACTAATAAAAAAAAGACCCTAGCTGCCATCCCTATACAAATAATAACCTTATATACTTTCCGCATACCTTCACTCCTAATGGCGATCTGCCCACCTTCTGTAGCTCCTGCACAGCGTGCCCCTGGTCACGTGACTTACGCGACCTGACGGCAGGTCGCATCAGTCACGTGACCTAGGCCGTGCGGTGCAGGAGCTACGGAAGATGGGCGAATCGCCGACGTGGGGCTTGTAGGTAAGTATGGGGGTAAGGTTATTGGGGCACGGCGGCAGCGCTACACAGGGGCACCATAGTTCGGGGAACCTCGGCACACAGGTTGAAAATCACTGCGCTAAGCATATACAGCAGGAGTTTTCCCTGAGATGTGAAACAAACCTTAAAAGGAGAGTATGGAGTGTGGCACAGGGACCAGAGGAAGATCAGTGAAGTCAGCTTTTTTAAGGGGTCATATCATACCTGCCAACCGCCTCAGGTCTGGGTTTCAGGTCTTTATTACAGGCATTAACTCTATTGGCAACATAGGCAGGCGCAATGATATGATGTCATCCCTCTGCAGAAGCCGAGGAGAGCTGCTGCATGGAGTGGGGTAATGATGTCATGTGGACTTCCGATGCACCGCAGAACCGCGCGCTCATTACTAAATCTCCTTGTGCATTCAGTAATGAGTCTGAAAATGTCTACTCGCAAGTTACATGACTTGTGGCTTCTCCAAGTAGAAGGGGAAAGCTTACTTTGGTAAGTACTATGTGAAGGACCATATTGGGGTATTGTACTCAACCTCATGAAATCTCTTATAGGTGGCTAAACATGTTCAACCTTCAATGAAATGAAACTATCATAAAAAGGACCTACCGCAGATATTCATTTTCTTTTGTATTTTTCTTTTTCTTTTTACATGATAAATTCTGTACAGGTGACACCAGGTCATTGATATTCTCAGATTATTATAATGTCTTTTTTGTATATAAATATCACTCTTCACAGAAATCATTCATTAGCAGATAAAACCTTTTACGGTAGTGTTCACACCTAGCATTAAAGTTGCATTTACAAATGTAGCGCTAGTGTATAGGGCGGGCCTCATCCTGATCACATGTGCGTGAGCTCATATGGGATCGGGCCAAGGCCCGCCCACGGACGCTGGCATTGTGTTTGTAAATGTGTGAATGTGTCTAGTGATATCCTTAGTTTTCCAATAGCTGAAGACCCATGGCTATTGGATATTAATCTTTACCATGTATGATGTTATCATATATTCCTGTATATTAACCAGGGAAAACAAAAAATACACAGCAAGACGATAAAAATAATGAAAGTACACAAGATATTATAATAGTTGTCATAAAGAAAGAAGAATATTTGGTTAGAAACTGCACCACTAGTGTCCATGGATGCATATGGTACCGACATAATCTGCAAAAACCACTAGTGTCCATGGATGCATATGGTACTGACATAATCTGCAAAAACGGACACAGCCATGGATATCAATGGCATCCCAAAATCACATAAATGAAGTTTCTCTTACCGAACTTTCACACTCCTAGTATTGTGCACCAGTATTTGTAAGCCAAATCCTGCATCAAACTGAAGAGATACAGATCTTTCCATTTTGCCTGTTCTCTTTCTAGGTTCCACCTCCGTTTTTGGCTTGAAATACTGACTGTGAACGTGGACTAAGACTATAGCAGTCACTGTATCTGAAGTGTGGAATATACATGTATATCACTGTATATAATCCTGTTACACATAGTGCATCTTCTCCTACTCTCAGTTATATCCAAACAAATACTTTATATCATTCTGTAAAAGTATCTACTAATACAAAAAGGCAAAGGTAAAATACTAGTCCCCAAAAGGATGCAGGTAAACCACAATGTTAAATATTATAGAGAAGGGAACACAATATAAATTACTGATGGACATACACCCACGTATCTATAATTATGGAAGATGTCTGCTAACTTTTAGAGACTGAGTGCCCAAACTAAAACCAAAACCTACTTATGTGTCACAACATGTACATTTATGACAGTTTTTGCTCCCTCTCTATCATGACTTTCCATCATAATGGAGCCCTGAGGACATTACAGTAGAAAGAAGATGGAGACATTTGGATTATCATTGTAGCTGCCCCCCAGGGTCCCCTGAAAAGGAGTCAGGGGGCCCAGAGCAGGCTCTGTAGTGCGAATCCAGCTCTGTTCACACCTTCATGCTCTGCCTTAAGCTGTGTCTCGCTGTTACACTCTGTGCTGGGGTGATGGCCTGGGTGCCCACAGAGACGGATCTGAGAGCCACAGGTTCGCCACCACTGTTATAACTGCTTACGGATAAGTCTATGAGGTGCATATTGCACGGTTACATGTAGCATACAGATCACTAGCCTGTAGGTAATATCCATACTATTACACTAGACACCACCCCCAGCACCTCTTACTTTATGGCCTAGTGGTGTAACTATCATGTAGACAAACCCCACAGCTGTGATAGGACCTTCTGTTTCATGACATGAATAAACTACTTTCTTTCAGCTGCCACTAGGGGGAGCTCAATGCATCTGCCAATACAGAGTCTAATGACAGTTGAATTAATTCCTATACACTGAGCGCCCCGTACTGGTGGCTGTAGGCATTTTAATGAATTGGCACATTTGTGTATATAATTAGACCAGTTGTGTAAATACATATAAAACAATGGAATTACTAATTATTTTTAATTCAAACACATTTCTTAACCAAAAATAATGACATGTACTACAGTTTTGCTTTATAGTCTGATTACATTGATCAAAGTGTGCAATAACATTTAATAAAACTACAAAGGGGCATTTCATAGATTAGAGAGCGAGATTAATAACTAAACAAAACACTTTCTTCTCTTGAATATTTTCTACATTTCAGACCAAAATTGTCTTCCTGATGATCTGACTGTAAGCTTTCACATTGTCACCCTTTTGTCAGCTAAACAAAGCTGATGGACACAAGGATCTGTGCCCATGGAAGATCCCACACCAGGAAAACCCCCCCCCCCCCCCCCCCCCGTACATTTGGACTGTTTACATGGGAACATTTACAATAAATACATTTGGAATAAAACCATATTGTACATTCATCAAAACAGCTCCCAAATAAATAGATGGTCCTCTACCTGCTCTTGGCCCTTCATCCTCTGACTCTCTGGCATTGGGTCCGGTCCTCTTCTTCTTTTGGGTGTCTTCCGCTTGGCTGTGATCTTCCCTCTTCCTCTTCTCTCCTCCATTCATCTTCTCCTCTTCTTCTCTCTTCTTCTCCTCTTCATCTTGTCCTTTGGACGTCATCTTGCGCAGATCCCTTGCGGGGCAATCCATCTCTCTTCCACTTGCAGCGGTCGACAGTTGGAAAGTGAAGGGCAGTTGGGCATGCGCCAGTCACATGACCCCTGGCATCTACAGGTGGCACCTGCCATGTACCTGCTCTGCCATATATACTGTCATGTAGGCTTCATGGGGGCATCCAGTGTGTGGATGGATATGGACATTCAATGGATATAATGTTACAAAAACATATAGAAATGAGGTTCACATGCCCCCTCTACACGCAGCTGGTTTTTGATCTGGCTGGTGCCAACACCTGGGGGGGGGGTAGGTCTTTCTTTTTTTAAATTGAACTTCAAATAACCCCCCAAAACACAACAAAAATAAACTAACAAACATATTGGGGGAGAATTAACAGAAATGTCTGTGGTAAAATAGTTGTCCATGGAAACCAATCAGAGCTGTGGGAAAATAAAAGCTGAGCTCCAATTTCTGGTTTTCGATGAGCAAATAGAACAATTCTGCTTTCACACGCTTCTGATAAATCTCCTCCATTAAGCATTGCCGTGTTCTAAAATTCATCTTCTCCTCTTCTTCTCTCTTCTTGTCATCTTCATCTTGTCCTTTGGACGTCATCTTGCGCAGATCCCTTGCGGGGCAATCCATCTCTCTTCCACTTGCAGCGGTCGACAGTTGGAAAGTGAAGGGCAGTTGGGCATGCGCCAGTCACATGACCCCTGGCATCTTCAGGTGGCACCTGCCATGTACCTGCTCTGCCATATATACTGTCATGTAGGCTTCATGGGGGCATCCAGTGTGTGTATGGATATGGACATCCAATGGATATAATGTTACAAAAACATATAGAAATGAGGTTCTCTTTTACATACCTGTATAACTGGTGTATCATGGTTGACCCCATATTTGGGGATGGATAATACACAGATTTAATGAATATTTGGTAGATGATAGAATGGAATGATCCATGGGGGAATGTTTTGTCCAAAGTAACATTAATACAAATATGGAGAAGAAGGACGGCACTCACCCAAATTCTGTGTGAAAATGTAAGCCCAGTCCATAACCCTGCATCTTCAGTTGCACCGCCCTTACCTGCTCTCCATATATCTTCATTAGGCTTCATTGGCCCAGTTTGTGAGGATAATGGACATTCATTGATATAAGTTACAGAAAAGATATAAATGAGGTATTCTATTTTACATACCTGTATAACTGGTGTATCATTGGTGACCCCATATTTGGGGATGGTAAACACAGAATTTAAGTAATATTGGTAGTTGATAATGGAATGGAATGATCCATGGGGGAATGTTTTGTCCAAAGTAACATTAACCTGTATTCCCTGGTCTTCATAGTGTCTGGGTCTTTCCATTAAACTTGTTCCGTTTACTCCATGGTCTACATTGAGTCTCTTCCCCATTTCTCCAGGAAAAATTGGTGACATGATCACCTTTCTGGGGCAGTGGGAATGTCCTGCATCTACTATTTTAAGGTCTATTTCAGAAAAAAATAGAAATCTCAAAGTCCAGGACAGAAAATATTTTCAGCGTTTACTCACATGAAATAATGAAATAAAACCTCAAAGGCTGTTGTCTATAATGTCTGATATGAAGAGAAGGGAGGCCCATGCTTCCATGATGTGAGGAATAGGTTCAGTATGTATATTGCTGTTCCATCCCTCTATATGGGACTACCAAACAGAGGTATAGCACTAAGCTGTATGGCAGAGGGTATGCTTGACCTGCTACCCCTCTCACATGGAGAACAGCAGTTGGACCCCCATCTACTTATCAGAATGCCCCATTATTAGCTGTTACAAGTCGGGCAAGGGGTACAGGACATTTTTCAATGTCCTTCTTGGGAATGAGAATGTTTTTAGTGTAAGAATTCATAAAACTATTAAGGAATTAAACATCAATTTTATTGAAAGCCTATATAACTTTTCATTATATTTCCTGGTTTTCACAAAAATTTGAGTAGATGTTTGTTCTGTAGGAAACCATAGCAAGTAACCACTTACTGGGGCACATGTAGTTCTGTAGGAAACCATAGCAAGTAACCACTTACTGGGGCACATGTATCATATGTCTGGATTCTTCCATCTGTTTTTTGAGACTTTTTTGGCTTTCCTGCTGTTCAGATGAATTTGTGACTTTTTAAATCAAGTCTCCAATCAAGTTGCAAACAGTTCCCCAGCTAATCTCTACGCCTGGTCAGGGGTAGATTTACACAAAGATGCAGGTGATAGCTGAGGGTACACTGCAGGAAACTAGACATGGCAAACTTTGATTGGAGACCGTTTTAGACACACAAAAAAGTCGGAAATGAGCACAAACACTGTGAAAAGTTTCAAAAATTAAAGAAAAAGGCAAGCCAAAAGTGCCCCACTGGGTCTTATGCGGTTTTCATTCTCTTCTTGGTATTCAGAATCTTTGGTCATGGCTTTGATTCAGAGCAATTTATTTTTAAATGACAAATAAAGCACATTTCACAGTTTTGGGTCAAGGCTAAATCTTGATATTTGATGTTATTCATGTCTTGAGGATGACCATAGCTTGACCATACTGTAGGTAGGTGTGCTGAGATTATTAAAGGGAACCTGTTACCAGGGACCTCATTGTCACTAAATACAGGTTACAGACGCCCACAGATGCTTTCTCTAATCATTTGCTTTACAATTCCTGGTGAGCTCTCCCACTGATGTCACCAGGCTGTGAGCTCTGTGAAGGAGCAGGAGGGAGGAGCTGTACAGGAACACAAAGGTTGGGGCTGAGAGCTGAGGAGTCTGTAGCACAGACAAGTCACATGTTTTTGAAATGCATCCAAACCATAGCCCAACCCTTGGGACTACACAGTGGATTCTGTTAAGGTGCAAGGTAAGTTATAACACACAATTATAATGTAATGCAAATCCTTAGAGAAAGCAGAAAAGTAGATTTGCAATTCAGTTGTGATGGGCTTTGTAACCTGTCTCTAGTGAAAATGAGGTCCCTGGTGACAGGTTCCCTTTAAACATAGGATAAGCTAGGCTTCACATTAGCCCCCTTTCTTTACAAAATAGTTTAAACGACTCTGTAAGCCTCGCTTCCAGAAGTGTGGCACTCCCCCCTTCCTGATGCAAAGAACGTACCTTATAACCCCTCTTGAAATTCAGCTAAAGTTTCCCTATGGCCGGCCTATCGATGAGCACGTAACATTATAACAATGCCATTGCATGATGTGCACGGCCAGCTTCTTGTCCACACCTCACTCCGCATGCATTGTATGGCTGAAGCACCTGGTCCGACAAGTCCACCCCTCCCATGTACTTGTTATAATCTAAATTAAAGTCCGGCTGGGGTTTCTGCACCGGTAGCTAGTACTGGGACAGGGTGGTGCTGTGCCCATGTATGTGTACTACAAGGACCTCTTCTCACTTCCCCTCCGCCTCGACTCCTCTCGTTCGTCCTCCTACGCCTCCTTCATCCTTCACATCACCTGATTTCCGCTCTGAGTACTCTTTTACCACGCGTCTTCACTTGCGGTTCCTTCCTTTTTCTATTGGCTCCGTGGTTGTGTTTTGTCTTATACTTCTAAAACACATAACAGAGTCGTTGCATAGTGCCCTGATATCAGTAAGAGTTCCATGCTCGTGCCTTTTAAGTTTTTGCCCAAGCAGCGGGACTTAGGAGACCTCTCTGATTGTGTGTACATGCTGATGCGCAGTATTTCTGGAGCGAGGCACGTGAACAGGTGAGTGCTGGTTCGAAATTGTCCAGGTAGCGGTGTCACCTGGTCCTGCGTGGGTCCACCACATCCCACACTATCTTCCTGTAACAACCAGGAAGGGGGGCATATTTGGGGCCACTATAGGGGAGCCTTCCCTTTATATACCCTGAACGGTATGTGTACCCTGAATCTATTGCACAGCTTATACTCTTCACGCCATACCTTGCCATCGTACTGGGTAGGTATGGCGGAATTGAGGTCTCCTTTAAATTGTACCAGGGACTTGTCTATGACTCACATGGGGGAGATGCCTGGGCAAACTTGGCACTAAAAGGATCTATATGGGCTGCCTTAAATAAACGATCATATTTGGGGTTCATATCTGGGGGGCACTGCTGTGTGGTCGTGTAGTACAAAAAATTACGGAAGCGCTCATGCTCATCGCAATGCGGAACATGGGGAGTGTTACTGAATGTCTGTTGCTCCAGGAGTCCCTGATTGAGGATTCTTTACATGCCCCTTAAGAAGTATTATGCCCCAATACTTCTGCATCTCTGTGCAGTGACCAGGGGTTGTGCCTAAAATGAAGTGGGGTTTTGGGCGGGATATGCTGTGCCGTGTAGAGATGGTCTGGATACAATTAAATTCAACAGCTCCTCATCAAAAAAAATAAATAATAAAGTCAACGCCTGAGCCTGAGTGTCCATAGATCGAAGTGGCCCAAAAAGTCAGGCCGTGCGGAGTATAATAACTGGGGCGTACCCATGGGGGTATGTGGAAGTCCCAGGCACTTCCACTCTACGGCCCTTCTCGGGTCCTTCTGGTACTTGAAGTTGAGCAGGAGTAGGTAAAAGGGGACATAATCCCCAGTAGCTGACTCTAAGGAATGTGCCACAGAAAAAAAACGGAGAATGTACATGGACAACGCCGCTCAGATGGCGCACACCACAAGATTGATAAGTGCACCCAATACTGGAAAAAAATAGTCCCAGGCACCAAAAAAAAAAAAAAACCCTTGTGCACCGCACAAAAAAGGGGCTCAGAGCCACGAGCTGCCCTAATAGTGCAAGGTGATCACTCAGGGAACACACGGACGCAGTAGGGACAGATTGGGATCAGATAGGAAAAATAGTGTTGTGTTGCAACGGTAACAATCTGCTCCTCTTCACGCGCTACCAATCGCGTAAACGAGGAGAGGGGAGCTATAACGCGTTTTCTGCCTAAAACCGCTGCAATGGCCAGTCAGGATTGGTACTGGCCAACGCAGTGATCGGGGCCTTCCCTTCTGGTTTCTTTCCTTAGTGGGGTCGAGATGGACTGGGATCGGATGTGACGCGTGGTGATGACATGGAGAGCAAACATGGCAGAGTTTCCCGGCTGTGTCAAGATCAATGCAGTGGTATTCGGTTGAATTAATTGTGTTAGATTACAGTGATTTGTATTGAGGGGCGGTTCCAACGCCTCAAAGCGCTATAGTTGACAGACACCTCTTGTCATGGTGCACAGGTGGTGGAGGTCCACCACTGGGCAGTCTGATCCTATTGTAAGGACTCATTACCGGTAGGAAATCTGTTTATGGTCCAAACTTCCGGCATATAAGAATAGGATGGGCGCTATATGTAAACACGGTCCTAAAATCAGCCAAATATCAGATCAGAAATAAAAAAGATAAACTGATGGAATACATACCTCCCCGCATTTGAGGAGGTGAAAGAAGGCACAGAACATGTAATTGGCCTAAGAATTTTAAACCGCCACTACTCCACAATGCCCAATTTAATTTCCTTCTTTGGGCCCCCACTGCTTCGTGTCACATTTGTGGACCCATTATATTGTGAGCTTGGCTTGTTCTCGCATTGTTGCCCACCGGCTCCCCAAATATTGTGTCCCCTAGGTCTTCCAAATAGGGTGGCTCCTCATACTGTGTCACCCTTGTGCTGCTTAATAAAAATGATAATAATATAAATCAGGTACCTCACCCCCATTCCCCACGCAGCTTTCCTCTGAGACATAACATCATGCGCCGCTAGTCTACACACAGCAGAGGGATTAGGCTGAGAATCTGATGGGACTCTCCATTTTCATTGTATTCAACTTTTTTTTTTTCCGGACGCCCGTAATAGAGCTGAAAACAGATCTGGACGGTTGGCAGGTTTCGATATTAAGGGAACCCCAAAGTTGACAAAAAAGTAAGAAGAAAAAAAAAAGCTGACTTCATGCTCTTCATTGGTCCTGTGCCACATCATTACTCTCTTTCTAAGGTTGTTTCAATCTGTTTTTTTTTTTTGGTCATGTGATCAGCGTATACTAGGAAAATCTCCTGCGGCTAGCTTAGCGTACATTGACATGTATGGAGGATCTCCCTGGAGCGTCCTTACCCAAGTATGGCACACAAGGTAATGTGAAGCCATACTGCTTGGAGTCCCCCTCTGATACCAGGAGCCGAGTGGCTTCCTAGCAGGCGCGGTGACTACATCTGACAAGTACTCAACGTTTTAAAGGTTCTATGTAATCAGAGTCCTTAATCTGCACTTACAACCCGCGGCATCGGCGTGAGTATGTACAGTGACAGTTCTCTCCATTTCCAGGCTCTTCGCCTCGGGCCAGCTTTCTCTCGGTCCTGATGATGCATACTATACTATCAGGGTCCCGAGAGCGGAGCTTTAGAAGTGGTAAGATCTGGTCAGATTTCCATCACTCGTGGGTCCTACCCGTGGGGTGTAGCTTTTCTCTTGGTCCTGTATATTGACAAGATACGGATCAGCAGAGTAGAATTGCGAGTGTGAGAACTTGGGAGATGCACATAATCGCTTTTATCCTGTTCTCGTCCATGTCTGTCGTACTGACCTGTAGATCCAGTGGATGGATCTTCTTACTATGCCCCTCGGCTTCGGTGGGACGCCTGACATAATGACACACTGACCGGAAGTGCGCTTCATTGGTGGTGCCCTCTACCGGAATGGAAAGATGTTACCCCCGGACAACCCTCCACCAAGGTCTACATAGTTTCTGACTGCATTTCCGGTCAGCCCTCGCTAGTAAGTACAGCTTTCTTTGCCATCGTAGTACAGGCCCTTCACCCTTCAGGGAACAGTATGACACATAAAGATAAAAAAATAAGCCCTGCAAAAAAAAAAACCTGTTACTCTGCATCTACATATTGACTTGTGGTAATTGCCGAGACATGGCTATGGCAACTCTTGTATGTGTAGGATGTATATGCATGATGCACTGCTTTTTTTAGATCTATGACATGTGTTCCTGTTTACTCGTCTCCTTAAGTACACTGGTAGCAATTTTTGCGGACAGTTGTATCAGCAGTCCCTGGGTTCGTACATTCTGCAGGTGTGTTCAGAACCAGCCCAAAAATTTTAATCTCTGTGATAATTGGATTTTAAAACCTTTGGGTTGTCAGACGAAACCAAGTTTAATAATAAATCTGATTTCAGACATCTGAAAATGATACAGCTGAACATTGTAGCCTGGGACGAAAATACGGAAATTACCAAAAACATTCAGAGGATGTCTGTAACAAGGGGGTCGTATCTAAGTCGGGGGGTACTAAGCCGGAGACCGGTGTATGTATGTATTGATCGCTCTTTCTCATGAATGTAACCATAATCATCAGTTATATTACTGTCATTATTCATATGGGTGGTACATATGTCAGTGACAATTCGATATTCCCATATACAGTAGCTATGGCTGTTATACTATTACCCTGAGGTTTGAATGACTGTAATTTTTGCTGAATTGCTTTCTGCAAGATGGATTATTTTGCTCTAGGATACCTTACAGGTATGAGAAAGGTCAGAAAACAATTTTTGGATTGCTATGCTGTAATAAAACCAAGAATATATTTCCATCATAGCTTGAAGTGACGGGTTGTTTTTTCATATGTACAGTCAGGTGGTACCCGTGACCTTTTCCCGAGAGGAGGACGTTTACAAAATAATACTGCACCAATGAGCAAGTCTATCGGTGAACGAAACTCTTGTTTTATGCCGGAGGGTTCACCCTCAAATGGACATCAACCTATGTGTTAATTCCCAGTACGGTGAATCACTGTGTGTAATATCCCTGTAAACGGTTGACACCACTGTGGTCTTACTGTCACAGTACAGAGATAATACCACAGTGATTCACGACAGAACTCATAAACACAGTGATGTCACAGTTTACAGAGATAATCACACACAGTGCTGACCAGTACAGAGAAATCACACAGTGATGTCACAGTCCAGGGATAATACACACAGTGAGGTCACTGTACAGGGATACCACGCCGTGATGTCACAGTCCAGGGTACCACACACAGTGATGTCCGTACAGAGTAATACAACAGTGATGTTACAGTTACAGGATAACGCACACCGTGCGTCACAGTACAGGGATAAACACACAGTGCTGTCCACAGTACAGGGGGATAAACACACGCAGTGATGTCACAGTACAGGGATAACACACGCAGTAATGTCCACAGTACCGAATATTGCACGTGATGTCACAGTGCAGACAAAATGAAAAAGCTGATGTCGCAGTACAGGGATAGATAACAAGTGATGTCACAGTCAGAGATAATACACACAGTGGTCACAGTTACCGAGATAAATACACACAGTGATGTCCAGTCAGGGATACTAACACACAGTGATGTTCACTGGACAGGGATAACACACACAGTGATGTCACGTGACAGGGATAACACACACAGTGATGTCACAGTAAGGATAAACACACAGTGATGCACGTACAGGGAAATACCACACAGTGAGTCACAGGTCCAGGGATAACACACGCCAGTGAATGTCACAGTACAGACATAAATATGCACAGTGATGTCCAGTGAGCAAAATGAAAAGTGATGTCGCAGTAAGCGATAATACAAAACAGTGATGTCACAGTACAGGGATAATACAGCAGTTGATGTCACAGTACAGGGATAATACACACAGTGATGTACAGTACCGGGATAATGCATGCAGTGATGTCACAGACAGGGATAATACACACCAGTGATGTACAGAACAGGGATAATACACACAGTGATCACAGTACAGGATAACACACGCAGTGTGTCACAGTACAGGGATAACACCAGCAGTGATGCACAGACAGACATAATATGCACAGTGAGTCACGTGAGAAAAATGGAAAAGATGATGTCGCAGTACAGGGCACTACACACAGTGATGTCACAGTACAGGGTAATACATGCAGTGAGGTCCCAGTACAGGGATATACATGCAAGTGATGTCACAGTACAGGGAATACACACGTGATGAATAGTGCACAAAGGTGGGTACAGATAAAATATGTTCATATTAGACTGCTTTCAGGCGATGCCCCCCACCTAGCCCCCCCCCCCCCACCTCATTTCTGTAAGACCCTCACGAATGCCTACTTTGGGTGGTCTCACTCAAATTACTGCTTTTCCGTTGTCCCACTTTTGGTGAGCCCATTATCCCTCCCCGAATTATAATTCTTCTTTTGTGAACCTCCCGATATCACACATATGTTTCCTCTCTGCCTCCCTGGATCATGAAATAGGTAGCGTTTGCAGCAGGAATATTATAGGTGCAGGGGCATTGGCCAGGGTGGTAAAAGATCAAGGCACTGGCCTCAATGATGTGTATGGCACTCGGTAACGCCCCTTTTTTTTTTCCCTTGGTGTTTTTTAAATACATTCGACATGCAGTTGTGCCAATAAGCAAACTTTTTACTTGTATATATAAAACACAGGAGATCTCCCTACTTTTTACTTCCACTGACTGAGGTTGATGTGTCCCCTCTCTATCCATTGGCCGGCCTCACATGTCTCTACAGAAAATTTCCATATTTTGTTTTTACATGCTTTCATGTTGGGGACCCTACAGGTAATCGCCATTAGTGGCTCCACACCATCTTTTACATATGTAAACGAAGGAGGGGTCGCCAGGGTTGTCTTTAGGTCACAAGGATTAAGCTCTTCTCTGGCCTTGCGCGATTAGCTTGTCCAAGGGGCAATCTGCCTGAAAAGCATACCTCATACAACAAAAACCTGATTTGCACAAAGAATCAATTTTCAATTTACGCTCACATTAGCCCCCTTTCTTTACAAAATAGTTTAAACGACTCTGTAAAAATTGAAAATTGATTCTTTGTGCAAATCAGGTTTTTGTTGTATGAGGTATTCTTGTCAGGCAGGATTGACCCCTGGAAAATCTGAACGCGCAGAGGCCAGAGAGAGCTTAATCCTTGTGACCTAAAGACAACCCTGGCGACCCTCCTTCGGTTTTACATATGTAAAAGATGGGTGTGGAGCCACTAATGGCGATTACCTGTAGGGTCCCCAACATGAAAGCATGTAAAAACAAAATATGGAAATTTTCTGTAGAGACATGTGAGGCCGGCCAATGGATAGAGAGGGGACACATCAACCTCAGTCAGTGGAAGTAAAAAGTAGGGAGATCTCCTGTGTTTTATATATACAAGTAAAAAGTTTGCTTATTGGCACAACTGCATGTCGAATGTATTTAAAAAACACCAAGGGAAAAAAAAAAGGGGCGTTACCGAGTGCCATACACATCATTGAGGCCAGTGCCTTGATCTTTTACCACCCTGGCCAATGCCCCTGCACCTATAATATTCCTGCTGCAAACGCTACCTATTTCATGATCCAGGGAGGCAGAGAGGAAACATATGTGTGATATCGGGAGGTTCACAAAAGAAGAATTATAATTCGGGGAGGGATAATGGGCTCACCAAAAGTGGGACAACGGAAAAGCAGTAATTTGAGTGAGACCACCCAAAGTAGGCATTCGTGAGGGTCTTACAGAAATGAGGTGGGGGGGGGGGGGCTAGGTGGGGGGCATCGCCTGAAAGCAGTCTAATATGAACATATTTTATCTGTACCCACCTTTGTGCACTATTCATCACGTGTGTATTCCCTGTACTGTGACATCACTTGCATGTATATCCCTGTACTGGGACCTCACTGCATGTATTACCCTGTACTGTGACATCACTGTGTGTAGTGCCCTGTACTGCGACATCATCTTTTCCATTTTTCTCACGTGACTCACTGTGCATATTATGTCTGTCTGTGCATCACTGCTGGTGTTATCCCTGTACTGTGACACACTGCGTGTGTTATCCTGTACTGTGATCACTGTGTGTATTATCCCTGTTCTGTACATCACTGGTGTGTATTATCCCTGTCTGTGACATCACTGCATGCATTATCCCGGTACTGTACATCACTGTGTGTATTATCCCTGTACTGTGACATCAACTGCTGTATTATCCCTGTACTGTGACATCACTGTTTTGTATTATCGCTTACTGCGACATCACTTTTCATTTTGCTCACTGGACATCACTGTGCATATTTATGTCTGTACTGTGACATTCACTGGCGTGTGTTATCCCTGGACCTGTGACTCACTGTGTGGTATTTCCCTGTACGTGCATCACTGTGTGTTTATCCTTACTGTGACATCACTGTGTGTGTTATCCCTGTCACGTGACATCACTGTGTGTGTTATCCCTGTCCAGTGAACATCACTGTGTGTTAGTATCCCTGACTGGACATCACTGTGTGTATTTATCTCGGTAACTGTGACCACTGTGTGTATTATCTCTGACTGTGACATCACTTGTTATCTATCCCTGTACTGCGACATCAGCTTTTTCATTTTGTCTGCACTGTGACATCACGTGCAATATTCGGTACTGTGGACATTACTGCGTGTGTTATCCCTGTACTGTGACATCACTGCGTGTGTTTATCCCCCTGTACTGTGGACAGCACTGTGTGTTTATCCCTGTACTGTGACGCACGGTGTGCGTTATCCTGTAACTGTAACATCACTGTTGTATTACTCTGTACGGACATCACTGTGTGTGGTACCCTGGACTGTGACATCACGGCGTGGTATCCCTGTACAGTGACCTCACTGTGTGTATTATCCCTGGACTGTGACATCACTGTGTGATTTCTCTGTACTGGTCAGCACTGTGTGTGATTATCTCTGTAAACTGTGACATCACTGTGTTTATGAGTTCTGTCGTGAATCACTGTGGTATTATCTCTGTACTGTGACAGTAAGACCACAGTGGTGTCAACCGTTTACAGGGATATTACACACAGTGATTCACCGTACTGGGAATTAACACATAGGTTGATGTCCATTTGAGGGTGAACCCTCCGGCATAAAACAAGAGTTTCGTTCACCGATAGACTTGCTCATTGGTGCAGTATTATTTTGTAAACGTCCTCCTCTCGGGAAAAGGTCACGGGTACCACCTGACTGTACATATGAAAAAACAACCCGTCACTTCAAGCTATGATGGAAATATATTCTTGGTTTTATTACAGCATAGCAATCCAAAAATTGTTTTCTGACCTTTCTCATACCTGTAAGGTATCCTAGAGCAAAATAATCCATCTTGCAGAAAGCAATTCAGCAAAAATTACAGTCATTCAAACCTCAGGGTAATAGTATAACAGCCATAGCTACTGTATATGGGAATATCGAATTGTCACTGACATATGTACCACCCATATGAATAATGACAGTAATATAACTGATGATTATGGTTACATTCATGAGAAAGAGCGATCAATACATACATACACCGGTCTCCGGCTTAGTACCCCCCGACTTAGATACGACCCCCTTGTTACAGACATCCTCTGAATGTTTTTGGTAATTTCCGTATTTTCGTCCCAGGCTACAATGTTCAGCTGTATCATTTTCAGATGTCTGAAATCAGATTTATTATTAAACTTGGTTTCGTCTGACAACCCAAAGGTTTTAAAATCCAATTATCACAGAGATTAAAATTTTTGGGCTGGTTCTGAACACACCTGCAGAATGTACGAACCCAGGGACTGCTGATACAACTGTCCGCAAAAATTGCTACCAGTGTACTTAAGGAGACGAGTAAACAGGAACACATGTCATAGATCTAAAAAAAGCAGTGCATCATGCATATACATCCTACACATACAAGAGTTGCCATAGCCATGTCTCGGCAATTACCACAAGTCAATATGTAGATGCAGAGTAACAGGTTTTTTTTTTTGCAGGGCTTATTTTTTTATCTTTATGTGTCATACTGTTCCCTGAAGGGTGAAGGGCCTGTACTACGATGGCAAAGAAAGCTGTACTTACTAGCGAGGGCTGACCGGAAATGCAGTCAGAAACTATGTAGACCTTGGTGGAGGGTTGTCCGGGGGTAACATCTTTCCATTCCGGTAGAGGGCACCACCAATGAAGCGCACTTCCGGTCAGTGTGTCATTATGTCAGGCGTCCCACCGAAGCCGAGGGGCATAGTAAGAAGATCCATCCACTGGATCTACAGGTCAGTACGACAGACATGGACGAGAACAGGATAAAAGCGATTATGTGCATCTCCCAAGTTCTCACACTCGCAATTCTACTCTGCTGATCCGTATCTTGTCAATATACAGGACCAAGAGAAAAGCTACACCCCACGGGTAGGACCCACGAGTGATGGAAATCTGACCAGATCTTACCACTTCTAAAGCTCCGCTCTCGGGACCCTGATAGTATAGTATGCATCATCAGGACCGAGAGAAAGCTGGCCCGAGGCGAAGAGCCTGGAAATGGAGAGAACTGTCACTGTACATACTCACGCCGATGCCGCGGGTTGTAAGTGCAGATTAAGGACTCTGATTACATAGAACCTTTAAAACGTTGAGTACTTGTCAGATGTAGTCACCGCGCCTGCTAGGAAGCCACTCGGCTCCTGGTATCAGAGGGGGACTCCAAGCAGTATGGCTTCACATTACCTTGTGTGCCATACTTGGGTAAGGACGCTCCAGGGAGATCCTCCATACATGTCAATGTACGCTAAGCTAGCCGCAGGAGATTTTCCTAGTATACGCTGATCACATGACCAAAAAAAAAAAACAGATTGAAACAACCTTAGAAAGAGAGTAATGATGTGGCACAGGACCAATGAAGAGCATGAAGTCAGCTTTTTTTTTTCTTCTTACTTTTTTGTCAACTTTGGGGTTCCCTTAATATCGAAACCTGCCAACCGTCCAGATCTGTTTTCAGCTCTATTACGGGCGTCCGGAAAAAAAAAAAGTTGAATACAATGAAAATGGAGAGTCCCATCAGATTCTCAGCCTAATCCCTCTGCTGTGTGTAGACTAGCGGCGCATGATGTTATGTCTCAGAGGAAAGCTGCGTGGGGAATGGGGGTGAGGTACCTGATTTATATTATTATCATTTTTATTAAGCAGCACAAGGGTGACACAGTATGAGGAGCCACCCTATTTGGAAGACCTAGGGGACACAATATTTGGGGAGCCGGTGGGCAACAATGCGAGAACAAGCCAAGCTCACAATATAATGGGTCCACAAATGTGACACGAAGCAGTGGGGGCCCAAAGAAGGAAATTAAATTGGGCATTGTGGAGTAGTGGCGGTTTAAAATTCTTAGGCCAATTACATGTTCTGTGCCTTCTTTCACCTCCTCAAATGCGGGGAGGTATGTATTCCATCAGTTTATCTTTTTTATTTCTGATCTGATATTTGGCTGATTTTAGGACCGTGTTTACATATAGCGCCCATCCTATTCTTATATGCCGGAAGTTTGGACCATAAACAGATTTCCTACCGGTAATGAGTCCTTACAATAGGATCAGACTGCCCAGTGGTGGACCTCCACCACCTGTGCACCATGACAAGAGGTGTCTGTCAACTATAGCGCTTTGAGGCGTTGGAACCGCCCCTCAATACAAATCACTGTAATCTAACACAATTAATTCAACCGAATACCACTGCATTGATCTTGACACAGCCGGGAAACTCTGCCATGTTTGCTCTCCATGTCATCACCACGCGTCACATCCGATCCCAGTCCATCTCGACCCCACTAAGGAAAGAAACCAGAAGGGAAGGCCCCGATCACTGCGTTGGCCAGTACCAATCCTGACTGGCCATTGCAGCGGTTTTAGGCAGAAAACGCGTTATAGCTCCCCTCTCCTCGTTTACGCGATTGGTAGCGCGTGAAGAGGAGCAGATTGTTACCGTTGCAACACAACACTATTTTTCCTATCTGATCCCAATCTGTCCCTACTGCGTCCGTGTGTTCCCTGAGTGATCACCTTGCACTATTAGGGCAGCTCGTGGCTCTGAGCCCCTTTTTTGTGCGGTGCACAAGGGTTTTTTTTTTTTTTTGGTGCCTGGGACTATTTTTTTCCAGTATTGGGTGCACTTATCAATCTTGTGGTGTGCGCCATCTGAGCGGCGTTGTCCATGTACATTCTCCGTTTTTTTTCTGTGGCACATTCCTTAGAGTCAGCTACTGGGGATTATGTCCCCTTTTACCTACTCCTGCTCAACTTCAAGTACCAGAAGGACCCGAGAAGGGCCGTAGAGTGGAAGTGCCTGGGACTTCCACATACCCCCATGGGTACGCCCCAGTTATTATACTCCGCACGGCCTGACTTTTTGGGCCACTTCGATCTATGGACACTCAGGCTCAGGCGTTGACTTTATTATTTATTTTTTTTGATGAGGAGCTGTTGAATTTAATTGTATCCAGACCATCTCTACACGGCACAGCATATCCCGCCCAAAACCCCACTTCATTTTAGGCACAACCCCTGGTCACTGCACAGAGATGCAGAAGTATTGGGGCATAATACTTCTTAAGGGGCATGTAAAGAATCCTCAATCAGGGACTCCTGGAGCAACAGACATTCAGTAACACTCCCCATGTTCCGCATTGCGATGAGCATGAGCGCTTCCGTAATTTTTTGTACTACACGACCACACAGCAGTGCCCCCCAGATATGAACCCCAAATATGATCGTTTATTTAAGGCAGCCCATATAGATCCTTTTAGTGCCAAGTTTGCCCAGGCATCTCCCCCATGTGAGTCATAGACAAGTCCCTGGTACAATTTAAAGGAGACCTCAATTCCGCCATACCTACCCAGTACGATGGCAAGGTATGGCGTGAAGAGTATAAGCTGTGCAATAGATTCAGGGTACACATACCGTTCAGGGTATATAAAGGGAAGGCTCCCCTATAGTGGCCCCAAATATGCCCCCCTTCCTGGTTGTTACAGGAAGATAGTGTGGGATGTGGTGGACCCACGCAGGACCAGGTGACACCGCTACCTGGACAATTTCGAACCAGCACTCACCTGTTCACGTGCCTCGCTCCAGAAATACTGCGCATCAGCATGTACACACAATCAGAGAGGTCTCCTAAGTCCCGCTGCTTGGGCAAAAACTTAAAAGGCACGAGCATGGAACTCTTACTGATATCAGGGCACTATGCAACGACTCTGTTATGTGTTTTAGAAGTATAAGACAAAACACAACCACGGAGCCAATAGAAAAAGGAAGGAACCGCAAGTGAAGACGCGTGGTAAAAGAGTACTCAGAGCGGAAATCAGGTGATGTGAAGGATGAAGGAGGCGTAGGAGGACGAACGAGAGGAGTCGAGGCGGAGGGGAAGTGAGAAGAGGTCCTTGTAGTACACATACATGGGCACAGCACCACCCTGTCCCAGTACTAGCTACCGGTGCAGAAACCCCAGCCGGACTTTAATTTAGATTATAACAAGTACATGGGAGGGGTGGACTTGTCGGACCAGGTGCTTCAGCCATACAATGCATGCGGAGTGAGGTGTGGACAAGAAGCTGGCCGTGCACATCATGCAATGGCATTGTTATAATGTTACGTGCTCATCGATAGGCCGGCCATAGGGAAACTTTAGCTGAATTTCAAGAGGGGTTATAAGGTACGTTCTTTGCATCAGGAAGGGGGGAGTGCCACACTTCTGGAAGCGAGGCCTGAACGCGCAGAGGCCAGAGAGAGCTTAATCCTTGTGACCTAAAGACAACCCTGGCGACCCTCCTTCGGTTTTACATATGTAAAAGATGGGTGTGGAGCCACTAATAGGGCATTACACTGTATGGGGGTCCCCAACATGAAGCATGTAAAAACAAAAATATGGAAATTTTCTGTAGAGACATGGTGATGCCGGGCCAAATGGATAAGATAGGGGACACATCACCTGCAGTCAGTGGAAGTAAAAAGTAGGGATATCTCCTGTGTTTTATATATACAAGTAAAGTTGTTATTGGCACAACTGCATGTCAGAGGGTTATGTACAGGAGGGGCATTACCGAGTGCCATACACATACATTGAGGCCAGTGCCCTGGATCTTTTACCACCCTGGCAATGCCCCTGCACCTGATAAATACTTCATGCTGCAAACCTACCTGCTTTCCATGATCCAGTGAGGCAGAGAGGAAAAACATATGTGTGAATATAAGGGAGTGTTCACAAAAAGGAAGAAAATTATAATTCGGGGAGGGAATAATGGGCTCACCAAAAGTGGGGAACCAACGGAAAAGCAGTATTATGAGTGGAGACCACCCAAAAGTAGGCATTCGTGGAGGGGCTACAGAAATGAGGTGGGGGGGGGGGGGGGGGGTCGTTTCTGATTTATCAGCACAAAGATAATTCCACATCTCTGAGATGCTATATAAGACCAAAGAAGCTGGGATTATAATTGAGCTTAGTGTAATGACACAGTAAAAGCGGGAGCCAGCTTATGTAATATGAGATGTATAATGGGGGTTTTCTGCTTTTTCGATCACATAGATTTGCTATTACTGTAGCTATAATAATCATGGGGAGGAAAGAGATATCCAGAGGTTTAATTCTTACATAAGGTTTGCTTATCTCAGATAGAACAGGAAAGCCTGGATAATATGGCCAAATTACGCGTCCTCGCCGGTATTCACCAATGATAAACATACACTGGTAAAAGGTCAGGCCATTTAATGTATGTATGTATAAAAAATCCTTCTCACTTAAAGGGAACCAGGTTTTAACCCCACCCAAATAAAGTAGTCTACGGTAGAGAATGAAAAGTCCTTTCTAAATTCCCTCTTTAACCTACATTCAAAGTCAGGCAAATATGACTCTTCTCATCCCATGTTCACATGAGATGAGTAAGTTAGTAGTTTCAGGGGATTGTCACTTTCAGAAGCCCTATCTTTGTTCTATAGCAACTAGAAACATGCTTTTTATGTCATATAAAGATAAGTAATCTTATGGTTTGGGCTACAGAATGAAACATAAAGGCAAGTAATTACTTAGAAGGTCGGTTAAGCTGAACGTGTAGGTTCGTGTTTCCTACCTGTCTGCAAGGACAAATACAAAATGTTATATAGATGTAAGACAAAAAAAATTTGGATTTTATTATGGATGCGGCCAGCAATGTATCTTTTCGTATATTTTTTTCAGACGCACCACCCCCCCCCCTCCCCCCCGTATAGATTCACTGAACCAATCGGGGTTAAAGAGAGCTTTAATTTATCTTCAACTCTCATTTACAAACTATGCCTAAATGGTCTGTAGCTCTGGTTCTGTAGCATGATTTGAGCTGAAAAAGATAAGACCTTATCTTTTAATATGACCAAGAAGTTGTTTCTAGGTGCATACACAACAGAATAAAAGGGCTTTAAAGTACAATACCCCTGAACAAAAAAAAAAAAAAAAAACCAATAAAATGAATCATTCTCTGTGAAAATGGACGGAGAAGAGTCATATTTGCCGAGCTTGGAGAAGAAGGAGAATTTTTTATAGGCAATAGGTGATATTTCACAGAAAAGAGGGAATCTAGAAGAAAGCAACATTTATACCGACCTTAGTGGGGTAAAACTTTGTGAACAGCTCTCTTTTAAGGAATCTACGATCTAGATGAATTCTTATAAACTCTAATTGCCCTAAATTGAGGAATATAGAGTTATAATAAAGGAATTCCTGAGGAAACATAATAAATAATTGAATGTAAAAAATGACCTGTATGAAATTTTCATGATCTAAAATATGCCTTTATAGTAGATGTTTTAAACGAGATTTAGTATCAAGGCACTGCAATTACATGCAATGGTGCGCAGCCTTCTTAATTTACGCATTTGTCAGCGCAAAAGTTTTGCCCAACACGTGACATAGTGGTAGTAGGCGGTATGAAATTTCCAATTAACGGGCGTTCTGTGAAGTGCAATCGAAAACGCAAACATATATGATTAGATTTTATCGGAGGCAGTAAAGTAAGTCCTTTGGTTTGGGGTAGAGACTGGTAACAAGGTTGTAGGGTTAAGACACTGGTACTTGGTGTTATCTTGTAGACTGAGCAGTTAGGGGATTGCTATATGTATACTACTACTGGTCTATGAGTTATTGTGGATCTCACTTTCGGCATTAATTGATAGCACAATGTGTGAACAGCGCCAAGTGGTGGCAGTGAGAGAGTGACCAGTACAGGGGATGGCCCAATGATGGGCCGGCTCTGAAGAAAGCAGTGTGGGCTTGACATGTGTAAGTTATTTGTAATGGTAAGGGTATTCACTGTACGATTCATCAAGTTCTCTCACACAAGAATGGAAAAAGACATGAAATTCATCACAAAGTATTATTACCTTAAATCTGTTATATGTACAGACACAAGATCCTATAGATTTAGGGAAAATTCCCCAATCTTTTGTTGCAAGAAGTAATGGTGAAAGACCATTTAATGGGTGGAGCCCCCCAGGGGGCGGGACTAGGAGAGGCAGGGCCCTCATAGCAGGGTAATCGAGTGGGGCCCCCACTTCACACGTAAAAATAGATATATTTGTATTTCTCCCACATGTCGAGTTACAATCACCATTGTACATCATGCGCAATAGATTAAAGCATATTATACACACAACAGTGCCTATACAAACGTTACAGCATATATACACACATACAGTTTAAATACCCACCATACACCATATACAAATACAGCATACTACACCAACACAGATATGTTATTAGATATAATGCTGTACAATGTGGCAGCATTGTATGAAAATAATGGTGCAATCCTCCACTCTTTAGTGTGTCAGTTGGATGACGGGGCCCCTGACACTGGGGGTCCCATAGAAGTGTATGGCTGCTACTGCTCCACTGTAGTTAGCCCATGGTGGAGCTTACTTTTTGAGTCTCCATTACATTATAACTCTGGGCGAAGCTTCTGAAATACAAGCTGCCTCCCAGCCACAGACAAGCTGAAATTCAGTTCTGTCATGTCAGATTATATATGTAGTGTGTGTGTGTAGTTTGTTATGGTTTAATGAAAATGCTTTTATTTATATGCGGTGGATGAAGATGATAAAGTGTGATAAGAAGAAGAATTTGAGGCTCCCTTTGCATTGAATTTAATATATTGCCCATACAAGGCGAACAGAGGTTTTGTTTCTGGGATGCCCACGTGAAAATTAATGAACAAATAACGTCTTATTTTTAACAACCAGCCCAACAGGCCTGCTCACTGAAAATCTGTATAATCCTTTGTAAGCAAATAAAGTTTTGTCCATCTGCGAGCCTTTCATGGAATTAGAAAAACGAGAATGAGACAATTATACCATCGTGTCTTGGTTTGATTTCTTCTGAGATCTTCTGGAATTTTATTAGTCATTTTAGAGAACTGAGGGTTGTGTGATCGGGGCAAACTCACAGATATAGATTATATATTGTACAGTATTGTTCTTTATATGGGTTACAAAATTAATACGTGCTATCATCTATAGATTTCTTCCATTTAGTGTCCTTTCTACTTTAAAGGAACTCTCTGGTAAGTCAATCAAGTGAACTCTTCATGTCAGGCCTGAAGGGTTATAGAATACAATGGGGCAGATTTACTTACCCGGTTCCATTCGCGATCCAGCGGCGATTCTTGCGGTTGAGATTGGGGTCCGGACGGGATTGGTGATATTAAGGGTAGTTCCTCGCTGTCCACCAGGACAGCGCAGAAAAGCATCGGACCGGCTGGAGGTTCACTGGTCGGGCTGAGTGGAAGGTATAAGTGCCAAGTCCGCGGATTTTTTGTTTAAATGTCCTGGCGGTTTTTCCGAATCCGTCGGTTTCGTTCGCTGCCACGCCCCCCGTTTCCGTAGGTGAATGCCAGTGGCCGATTGCGCACAATTGATCGCGGGTGCGCCAAAAATCCGGGACAATTCAGGGAAAATCGGCGCAAATTCAGGAAATATTCGGGTGTAAACACGTCGGGAAAACGCAATAGGTATTAGTAAATGACCCCCATGAGTCTGCTCCTCCCATTCAGACCCTGCATCTTCATATTCAATGAAATAGCTTGAGGGAGTGTCCTTTAAGTATTCTTCTTCTAATAGGAGATAAATATTGTAAATATGAATGATGTTACCTGGACTCAAAAAAACGGATGTGCTTGGGATGTGGCAATAGAGATGCAGAGGTAGGGTAACACTTGATGGAGGGGCTCATAATTATACCATTGATTATAAGTGGTTTCGTATTTTTTCTACCTACTAGGGATTGGCCGGAAACAGATGTTGCCAAGGAAGCCTAGACACATCTTAAACGGATGACAACTTCTCCAGCATAGTCAAGCCGTGATGTGGGGGCCGCAACGTGTAGACAGGCATTTCCAAATTTCTACAATTCCAGTGACAGTCATCAACGTGGGTGGTGGGTAGCGTGATTGTGCATTTACTGGTGCCTGTATCACTCAGGTAAGTAGGCTCTAGGGATACAACAACAGGCTCTAGGATATGATGGGCTTAAAGTTACTTTTCACAGTAGGAACACTATTATAAAGGGCACCACCATAAGTAGTGGGAGGGCTGTTACAGAGGGATACAGAACTTAAAGGACCCAGTGAAAGGGGATGCATTTAATGTGGACAGAGGGTAAGATAGATGATGGATGAGGGTGGGGCCCAGGTTCTGTAGGCCCCTGGGCGGCCACCGGCAGCTCCTCATTGGGCCCCTTTGCAGTGAAATCACATGACCAGAATTCAAAATTCAGGGGAACTAAAACCTGATTATTGTATAAAAGCCCCCATCACACCACTATGGATTCATTAGATACATCCCCCTCACCCTATGGATTCCTTATGTTGGATAGCCTTATGTGGGCCCCCAGCAGCTCTGGGCCCCCAGCACTCGCCCGCGGATGCCCAGTGCTGGTGCCCGTCCTGGAGGGATGTTTTATGTGAGGTCCCACCAGAACAGGTCCCTCTTCTCCTATTACTATGGGGTCATGGATATGGGTTATGGATATGACATTGACCTATCTTTCAAATATTGAGTTGGGTTTAGCTGCTCACTATGCAACAGTCCATAGGACAACGGGAGCACAGGCAGGACACTGTCCTTATTCAAGGTGGTTTGTCTAAATCCGGACCCCCCAGCAATCAACCATCCCCTTTAACATGCTGAGTGGGGGGTGGAGGATTATTTGTATTCTTGGCTATTCTGTATAGCGTTTGGATATCCATTGTTTACGGATCCTGATTATGATTTGGGAATGCAAGAGGCTCCAGCGGCGCTTGTACAATATAAATAATTGCAGCCTTTGGACTTTTGTATACTACTGGCCATGATAGAAAGGAATACTTTTAGGGCTGTTGGAGAATGGCCAGGTTTAAGCCGTTCTATCGCGAGGCAGGACTCCTAAATATTCACAGTGCACTCCCAGAGATGCGGGCAAAGGATAAGGTTTTATGAGTTAAAACCAGGTGTGCGGGTGAATCAGTAGAACATCCTACATTCTCAATCACTCATATATGATATTAGGGTAAAAATGGGATGTGTGTTTTTATCCAAAGGAAGCAGGCCAACAATTTTGTCCATAGGCCTGTGTTGTATTTAAGCTGATTTTTTCTAGAACTTGAATGGGAGGGAATAAGATGTAATGGCAGAAGCTTGCACGGATAAGGGTACCAAGTTCTCGCGAACAAAAAAACAAGGGGCAATTTACTTACCGGCCATTCGCGATCAGTGCGCATGCTCTGCGGTGGATTCGGGTCGGACGGGATTAAGGCAGTTCACCGACGTCCACCGGGTGGCGCTGCTGCGGCTGAAGTCCCTTGAAATGCCTCAAGTTAAACGGCCTATCCTGGTGAAGGTAAGTGCAAGCTTCCGCGACACTTTTTGTTTTTTAATGCGGTGCGGTTTTACGAATCTGTCGGGTTGTCGCTCGGCCACGCCCCCCGAGATTCCATCACGTGCATGCCAGCGCCGATGCACCACAATCCGATCGATGAGCCAAAATTTTCCCGGATGCACTTCAGGGGAAATCGGCCGCAAATCGGAATATTCGTGGGGGAAATTGAGTGGATCTCCTTGGATACTCTCTGCAGCCCAGGTAGAATATTCTGTAATAGGGAGAATTCTTAGTAACTAGTGAGCTCTACAGATTAGTGTGATGTATTATAGCTCTCTAAACTCGGATTTTGTAAAGACCCCTATAATGGTCATGGTCCATTATATGGGAACCAAGCTTCCATAGAGATTCAGTATAAACAGTAGTGAAGTATACTGATCAGACGTAATTAACTTTTTTACTTAAAACATGTAGGACTCACCATTAAGCAGGACAGATGCTCTGGGTCAACCTTATTATGGACACCTTCCTTCACTGGGGACCTAGCGACAGAACCCCTAAGAATATTGACCTACGTAACTTACGGCAGAACAAGCCCTTAATCTCGCACCCCATGATGAAGAAACATCCTCGGCCAGCGGTCTACCAGCTCGTAATCATCTTTACTTGTTATTGTTGGTGGGTTACCTATGAAGCCACTTCCAGTCACTGCGTTATTCACAGAGTTTGGAGGTAATGGTTTATGGTCTCTTATTCCAGGTGAAACTTCTTTGACATTGACAGTGGCCGAAACGCCCCCTGGCACTGCAACTTCTGAAACATTACACCATCATTGTCAACACTTGTCATGATTGCAGTGTTAATGAAATAAAGCCCGTAAAAATCCACGGAGAGAGGAATGTTTTGACGTATTTTTGCAAATCCAATATTCTGTAGCTAGTGCTGGGCACATTCGGGTCCAGGTGAGACGTTGTGTGAATTCAGTCTTAAATCTAATGTATGTTGTAAGGGGTATTTCTGAAGGTCATAGAGATATTGGTGGGTTTAGGATGATGAATCAACACCCCATTCTAGAACAAAACGGAGGCAGTAGGTCTGCATTAACGCTGGACTGCGAACAAGTTTGGACGGTATCCATTATAGACCACATCATTAGCTGAACATCCACGGGGTAAGCGGGGTAGTGATGAGTTGGGAATAGATGAAAGTTTGTGGTCAATACCACATGTCCATGATTCTCATCATTTCAATCCGGAGAAACGTTTTGTAATTCTGTAGGTTCTCCCAATAAAGATGGATGTAAAATTGTTGATGGTTTGATACTAGGGGGCATGATCTTAATATTGAACAAAAACCATACACAAACATAAACAGTTAGTTCCTTTTGCTTTTTGTTCAGTTTGAATCGTCCAGTTCGGAGGAAAGCCTCAGCGTTCACCTTTAACCCTCAGCCAGTGGCTTGGTGTCTATTATGTGGGAGTGGGGGAGCTTGTTTGGGGACAGGTGAGAAATAAAAATGTCGTTCTTTATATTTAAATTTCTACCTATAACATAGACTTCAGATACAGTGGCGACAGGGACAACGCGTACAATTAAACTTGCGTTCTAGGCGTATTGTTGTCAACGGTCGGAGAAGACAAGACACCCTGGCATTACTTAATTAACACAATAAAGCTCCAACCCTCAAAAGAATTGAATGATAAATTTAAATTCCTCGGACCATAAACACTTTAAGGTAAATAGTTTTGAGGGCCACTTCCAGCGATACAATTCGATAACTACAACACGCTTTTTATTTGGGTCCAACAAAAAAGTTTTGGACCATTAGCCCAAAATCTAATTCAATGTATATTTAAGAGAGATCACCACAAACTGAGACCTCATAGCCCTATAGGACGAGTCTACCGCTACCAATTATCATTTTGCTGAATTTCGGTTGACGTTTTCGGATGGTCCTTCGCTTTTTCTACTCCATTGCCACTATACCACAAGCCAGTTGAAGGGTGAAGGAGCAGGGCATGGGCCGGTAAAGATCGAAAATAACAGATGAGGAATGGTGAGGAGAAGAAGAAAATCGACATGCGGAACTAGAGCTAAGAAGAGGTTCCGATCCTCTGGTTCCGGGGGACTGAACCGAATCAAATCAGTATGGCTTTTTTTTATTAGATATACTGAAGGCCAAATGATGACAACCAGGATAGAGTGGGATCTCAGGGGCTCCGGTCGTGCACGGCCTGGCTAATGACCTGCTGACAAAGCCTGAAGGTTAACTCTTGAGATGACTTCAACGCGAAATTGATGTTTCGTTTCGCATACTTTCTCTTTGTCCAGAATTTTTACCGGGCAACCAAGAAACGATTGCGCAAAGATTAGAACACAAAAACCTGTAACTCTTCCCTTCTGGGTTACAGCTCTGAGGGGATCTGATATTGGGCTTTTATATGTTACAAATGTTCCTTCTGTGTAGGTTCAGCGGGACACAATCTGTTAATATGTAGGGGACATTGTGAATATTTTATTGTTCTTCCTCTTGGGTCGGGGTGTATACCAGAATAACAATATCCACCAAGCCTCAAGCTATCATGTGCGTATATTCACTGGTGGTATGATACTTTCTAACCCTGCTTGGGCGCCAGAGCCTAAGTGGAACTTCTATCAAGTCACAAAGGGTCTTTCTATAGGAACCCTAGTTGGGACAATTATTCCAGGCGTTTACTAATTCGCATTTGGTAACCCCTATCAGGAAATATAGATGTCTCACGAGACAATGGACATCTGGAGGGAAACTTTTGTCTCCACAGACCTAAAGAAAATGTATTCCTATTTTTCCAGGGCGTTTAAGTCCGTTTATTCACAATAATTTACTTTTTGCCTTTAAGTTTTCACATTAGAGTTTTTAGTGATCACATAAAACAGGATCCCTAGTGTTCATTACCGAGTAGTATTTATAGACACCAGGAAAGTCCTATGTAGAAATCCAGGCCTAGTAGGGATAGTCCTACATGTTTCACATGGCTCTCCACACAAATCCCATTTTGGAGCATAAAATAAGGTAAACTGACTGAAGTATATTTCTATATAACTTATGATTCTATTCTGGGTAAAACTAACACTTGTTTGTTGTTAGGTAAATGCGACTATAATTGCCAAGAAATTATTAGACATTCGTGGTAAGCAATATATCTTTGAAAATGTGTCCGGAACTGTGTGTATAATTGTTAAAGGGATTGTACCAGATTTAGCAGAATCTAGTTAACAGGGTGAATGCCACTAGGTTCTAATGTTGGGGTGGTATGCAGGTCAATCCCTTTTAAAACTTTGATAGAAGCTGCAATTCCGCAAAAAACAAAAACTTAGCGAAAGATGTGGGCAACCACTGATATAGTTTATAATACCCTTTGGTTAAGGTCGATTAAAATCCTGTATTTGAAGATTTACCTTGATCCAGCTCTGTTGGTTGGTACTTCCAGTCTTCGACACATTGAGCTAGCAGATAGTGCCTTTGTAGTAACAGGGCCCCTTTGTGCCCAAGGAATTGCCTCTGTCGATGGGGTGGACATATCTGTGATGCAAGAGGATGTGGAATCACCGGGTCCTCATGGTGCCATCGATAGTCCTGGACCTCTGACACCTCTCTGCTATGGCTTGTTTGCCTAAGACAAAGAACAATAAACTTGGACCTGCCCAACATAATAGGACAAGGAAATTGTCTCAGGTCACATTAGAAATGATGTTGAATAAGTTTCTTACCTTAGTACCCATTAGAGCTCTACAAAAGTTTCATACTTGGACCAGAGTGGACTGTAGCAATCTTCTTATGTTCAATAATGCGTGGCCTCCCTTTATGGGTCAGCACAGATATTTATTCCATACCCAGGGTTAGTCTGAGGTCCTGGTCCAACGCATATATACAGTGTACCCCTCTCTCTGTACTTGTTCTTGGCACAGAGAAATAACAGCACGAAAGTTTCTGTATACCATGAGCTATTGTCACCCTCGCTTAGCCTGATCCCAGGCAAGCATACCCAGTCTACACGAGCATGCAGTGTTTCCAAGGAGGGTGAGTGTGAAAACATGTTAACATTCTACTGGATCCTGGTGTTCACTGGTTATAGTTTGCCAAGACCAAGAAGTGGCGGGCAGATTTACTTACCCGGTCTGTTCGCGATCCAGCGCGCGTTCTCTGCGGTGGATTCGGGTTCGGCAGGGAGTCATCATCATAGGCAGTTCCTCGCCGTTCCACAATTGGTGGTGACGCTTTGCTGCGCCGAAAAGCATTGAACGCACTGGAATTTAACCCGAGCTGGACCAAGTGAAGGTATATTGCGTCCCAGCGACAATTTTATTGTTTTAAATGCGGCGGTTTTCCAAATCGTTGGGTTGTCGATCGGCACAGCCCCACGATTTTACGTCGCGTGCATTGCCGCAAAGTGGTAATTTCGGGTTTGCTTTTTTTGTTTTTTTTTCTTTTGCTGGGTAACATCGGGAAAACGCGAATCGGGAATTAGTAAATGACCCCCAGTCTGTCTGGACAGCTACAAACAACCTCCAGGGGATCCATCTAGTGGCGCGACTAGATATCAATGTATTTAAGCTAGTTCTACGCAGATGGGTTTTAAAAATCAAGAAATCAACCATAAGAAAAAAATATGTGAACAGACTGTTGATGCGAAAATGACATGATGATGTATATGTGTAATTCTCTTTAGGTAGAGTCTCTCCACTGTCTGGGTCAGACCCCACCAAAATCTTCTTTGGACCAGTCTGTATGAAATGCTTGATATGAATGGGTGTCACAGGTTATATAAAAATTCGGCAATTGAAACAGTGGGAAGGAGATTGAGTCAATCCATAGTAGCAGCGGTGACACAAAGATTTTTTTTTTTATACCTGCATGATTGATTGTCATGTCCGTCTGTCTGTTGATGATACGTTTGTGTGTCTGCATCGTAACACATGGCAAAATGTCCCAATCCTTTGTGCATGAGGCCACACAAGTAGATGATGGTATTGTGACATCACTGTTCACTTGTCCTTGTGTTGCACAGATTTATTCAGTGCCTAGGAGTAAGTTTATGTGTAAACCAATTGTACTAGCCCATGCTTTCATTTTTGTCTACTCAGTGTGCTCATGAATATTTTAATAAAAAGGGAGGCTGTGATGTGTGCTGTGGAGCTAACTTCTTAGCACCTTTCTTACGCTGAGGCAGCTTGATAAATTTTGCCAAATACTAAGGTGAACAGTGATGCTACTATCCATTAATCTACTTGGGTGGCTCTTATGACCCGTTTTGTGAGTCACTGTTGTTAATTGGGACGTTTTTACCAGACCTGCACATTCACCCATCAATACAGGGTGTCACTACCCAGATATGTGGACTGTGCACATCATTTCAGCCTTACTACAGTGATATCTATGACTTTTATACTGCGTATGTCACTTCTCATACTGACTGTAAATACCTCTGTTTACTGTGACATCACACATTATGCGCCATTAATTCAATGACATCAATGTGCCCTGTATGTGTACTGTGGTGCATCACTGTGCCCAATTATATGTTTGTATGGGAATCATGTGCCAGTTATATGGTACTGTGACATTCACTGTGACCTCATTGTGTGTTACTTTGTGACGTTCACTGTGCCCATTATATGTGTACTGTGACGTCACTGTGCCCATTATATGTGTACTGTGACATCACTGTGCCCATTATATGTGTACTGTGACATCACCATGCGCATAATTCAATGGCATCACTGTGCCCATTATATGTGTATGTGACAGCACTGTGCCCATTATATGTATTCTGTGACATCACTGTGTGTATTATCCCTGTACTGTGACATCACTGCATGTATTATCCCTGTACTGTGACATCACTGTGTGTATTATCCCTGTACTGTGACATCACTG
>CM033647.1:42002582-42025043 GCA_019512145.1 Engystomops pustulosus
CTAGGTGGGGGGCATCGCCTGAAAGCAGTCTAATATGAACATATTTTATCTGTACCCACCTTTGTGCACTATTCATCACGTGTGTATTCCCTGTACTGTGACATCACTTGCATGTATATCCCTGTACTGGGACCTCACTGCATGTATTACCCTGTACTGTGACATCACTGTGTGTAGTGCCCTGTACTGCGACATCATCTTTTCCATTTTTCTCACGTGACTCACTGTGCATATTATGTCTGTCTGTGCATCACTGCTGGTGTTATCCCTGTACTGTGACACACTGCGTGTGTTATCCTGTACTGTGATCACTGTGTGTATTATCCCTGTTCTGTACATCACTGGTGTGTATTATCCCTGTCTGTGACATCACTGCATGCATTATCCCGGTACTGTACATCACTGTGTGTATTATCCCTGTACTGTGACATCAACTGCTGTATTATCCCTGTACTGTGACATCACTGTTTTGTATTATCGCTTACTGCGACATCACTTTTCATTTTGCTCACTGGACATCACTGTGCATATTTATGTCTGTACTGTGACATTCACTGGCGTGTGTTATCCCTGGACCTGTGACTCACTGTGTGGTATTTCCCTGTACGTGCATCACTGTGTGTTTATCCTTACTGTGACATCACTGTGTGTGTTATCCCTGTCACGTGACATCACTGTGTGTGTTATCCCTGTCCAGTGAACATCACTGTGTGTTAGTATCCCTGACTGGACATCACTGTGTGTATTTATCTCGGTAACTGTGACCACTGTGTGTATTATCTCTGACTGTGACATCACTTGTTATCTATCCCTGTACTGCGACATCAGCTTTTTCATTTTGTCTGCACTGTGACATCACGTGCAATATTCGGTACTGTGGACATTACTGCGTGTGTTATCCCTGTACTGTGACATCACTGCGTGTGTTTATCCCCCTGTACTGTGGACAGCACTGTGTGTTTATCCCTGTACTGTGACGCACGGTGTGCGTTATCCTGTAACTGTAACATCACTGTTGTATTACTCTGTACGGACATCACTGTGTGTGGTACCCTGGACTGTGACATCACGGCGTGGTATCCCTGTACAGTGACCTCACTGTGTGTATTATCCCTGGACTGTGACATCACTGTGTGATTTCTCTGTACTGGTCAGCACTGTGTGTGATTATCTCTGTAAACTGTGACATCACTGTGTTTATGAGTTCTGTCGTGAATCACTGTGGTATTATCTCTGTACTGTGACAGTAAGACCACAGTGGTGTCAACCGTTTACAGGGATATTACACACAGTGATTCACCGTACTGGGAATTAACACATAGGTTGATGTCCATTTGAGGGTGAACCCTCCGGCATAAAACAAGAGTTTCGTTCACCGATAGACTTGCTCATTGGTGCAGTATTATTTTGTAAACGTCCTCCTCTCGGGAAAAGGTCACGGGTACCACCTGACTGTACATATGAAAAAACAACCCGTCACTTCAAGCTATGATGGAAATATATTCTTGGTTTTATTACAGCATAGCAATCCAAAAATTGTTTTCTGACCTTTCTCATACCTGTAAGGTATCCTAGAGCAAAATAATCCATCTTGCAGAAAGCAATTCAGCAAAAATTACAGTCATTCAAACCTCAGGGTAATAGTATAACAGCCATAGCTACTGTATATGGGAATATCGAATTGTCACTGACATATGTACCACCCATATGAATAATGACAGTAATATAACTGATGATTATGGTTACATTCATGAGAAAGAGCGATCAATACATACATACACCGGTCTCCGGCTTAGTACCCCCCGACTTAGATACGACCCCCTTGTTACAGACATCCTCTGAATGTTTTTGGTAATTTCCGTATTTTCGTCCCAGGCTACAATGTTCAGCTGTATCATTTTCAGATGTCTGAAATCAGATTTATTATTAAACTTGGTTTCGTCTGACAACCCAAAGGTTTTAAAATCCAATTATCACAGAGATTAAAATTTTTGGGCTGGTTCTGAACACACCTGCAGAATGTACGAACCCAGGGACTGCTGATACAACTGTCCGCAAAAATTGCTACCAGTGTACTTAAGGAGACGAGTAAACAGGAACACATGTCATAGATCTAAAAAAAGCAGTGCATCATGCATATACATCCTACACATACAAGAGTTGCCATAGCCATGTCTCGGCAATTACCACAAGTCAATATGTAGATGCAGAGTAACAGGTTTTTTTTTTTGCAGGGCTTATTTTTTTATCTTTATGTGTCATACTGTTCCCTGAAGGGTGAAGGGCCTGTACTACGATGGCAAAGAAAGCTGTACTTACTAGCGAGGGCTGACCGGAAATGCAGTCAGAAACTATGTAGACCTTGGTGGAGGGTTGTCCGGGGGTAACATCTTTCCATTCCGGTAGAGGGCACCACCAATGAAGCGCACTTCCGGTCAGTGTGTCATTATGTCAGGCGTCCCACCGAAGCCGAGGGGCATAGTAAGAAGATCCATCCACTGGATCTACAGGTCAGTACGACAGACATGGACGAGAACAGGATAAAAGCGATTATGTGCATCTCCCAAGTTCTCACACTCGCAATTCTACTCTGCTGATCCGTATCTTGTCAATATACAGGACCAAGAGAAAAGCTACACCCCACGGGTAGGACCCACGAGTGATGGAAATCTGACCAGATCTTACCACTTCTAAAGCTCCGCTCTCGGGACCCTGATAGTATAGTATGCATCATCAGGACCGAGAGAAAGCTGGCCCGAGGCGAAGAGCCTGGAAATGGAGAGAACTGTCACTGTACATACTCACGCCGATGCCGCGGGTTGTAAGTGCAGATTAAGGACTCTGATTACATAGAACCTTTAAAACGTTGAGTACTTGTCAGATGTAGTCACCGCGCCTGCTAGGAAGCCACTCGGCTCCTGGTATCAGAGGGGGACTCCAAGCAGTATGGCTTCACATTACCTTGTGTGCCATACTTGGGTAAGGACGCTCCAGGGAGATCCTCCATACATGTCAATGTACGCTAAGCTAGCCGCAGGAGATTTTCCTAGTATACGCTGATCACATGACCAAAAAAAAAAAACAGATTGAAACAACCTTAGAAAGAGAGTAATGATGTGGCACAGGACCAATGAAGAGCATGAAGTCAGCTTTTTTTTTTCTTCTTACTTTTTTGTCAACTTTGGGGTTCCCTTAATATCGAAACCTGCCAACCGTCCAGATCTGTTTTCAGCTCTATTACGGGCGTCCGGAAAAAAAAAAAGTTGAATACAATGAAAATGGAGAGTCCCATCAGATTCTCAGCCTAATCCCTCTGCTGTGTGTAGACTAGCGGCGCATGATGTTATGTCTCAGAGGAAAGCTGCGTGGGGAATGGGGGTGAGGTACCTGATTTATATTATTATCATTTTTATTAAGCAGCACAAGGGTGACACAGTATGAGGAGCCACCCTATTTGGAAGACCTAGGGGACACAATATTTGGGGAGCCGGTGGGCAACAATGCGAGAACAAGCCAAGCTCACAATATAATGGGTCCACAAATGTGACACGAAGCAGTGGGGGCCCAAAGAAGGAAATTAAATTGGGCATTGTGGAGTAGTGGCGGTTTAAAATTCTTAGGCCAATTACATGTTCTGTGCCTTCTTTCACCTCCTCAAATGCGGGGAGGTATGTATTCCATCAGTTTATCTTTTTTATTTCTGATCTGATATTTGGCTGATTTTAGGACCGTGTTTACATATAGCGCCCATCCTATTCTTATATGCCGGAAGTTTGGACCATAAACAGATTTCCTACCGGTAATGAGTCCTTACAATAGGATCAGACTGCCCAGTGGTGGACCTCCACCACCTGTGCACCATGACAAGAGGTGTCTGTCAACTATAGCGCTTTGAGGCGTTGGAACCGCCCCTCAATACAAATCACTGTAATCTAACACAATTAATTCAACCGAATACCACTGCATTGATCTTGACACAGCCGGGAAACTCTGCCATGTTTGCTCTCCATGTCATCACCACGCGTCACATCCGATCCCAGTCCATCTCGACCCCACTAAGGAAAGAAACCAGAAGGGAAGGCCCCGATCACTGCGTTGGCCAGTACCAATCCTGACTGGCCATTGCAGCGGTTTTAGGCAGAAAACGCGTTATAGCTCCCCTCTCCTCGTTTACGCGATTGGTAGCGCGTGAAGAGGAGCAGATTGTTACCGTTGCAACACAACACTATTTTTCCTATCTGATCCCAATCTGTCCCTACTGCGTCCGTGTGTTCCCTGAGTGATCACCTTGCACTATTAGGGCAGCTCGTGGCTCTGAGCCCCTTTTTTGTGCGGTGCACAAGGGTTTTTTTTTTTTTTTGGTGCCTGGGACTATTTTTTTCCAGTATTGGGTGCACTTATCAATCTTGTGGTGTGCGCCATCTGAGCGGCGTTGTCCATGTACATTCTCCGTTTTTTTTCTGTGGCACATTCCTTAGAGTCAGCTACTGGGGATTATGTCCCCTTTTACCTACTCCTGCTCAACTTCAAGTACCAGAAGGACCCGAGAAGGGCCGTAGAGTGGAAGTGCCTGGGACTTCCACATACCCCCATGGGTACGCCCCAGTTATTATACTCCGCACGGCCTGACTTTTTGGGCCACTTCGATCTATGGACACTCAGGCTCAGGCGTTGACTTTATTATTTATTTTTTTTGATGAGGAGCTGTTGAATTTAATTGTATCCAGACCATCTCTACACGGCACAGCATATCCCGCCCAAAACCCCACTTCATTTTAGGCACAACCCCTGGTCACTGCACAGAGATGCAGAAGTATTGGGGCATAATACTTCTTAAGGGGCATGTAAAGAATCCTCAATCAGGGACTCCTGGAGCAACAGACATTCAGTAACACTCCCCATGTTCCGCATTGCGATGAGCATGAGCGCTTCCGTAATTTTTTGTACTACACGACCACACAGCAGTGCCCCCCAGATATGAACCCCAAATATGATCGTTTATTTAAGGCAGCCCATATAGATCCTTTTAGTGCCAAGTTTGCCCAGGCATCTCCCCCATGTGAGTCATAGACAAGTCCCTGGTACAATTTAAAGGAGACCTCAATTCCGCCATACCTACCCAGTACGATGGCAAGGTATGGCGTGAAGAGTATAAGCTGTGCAATAGATTCAGGGTACACATACCGTTCAGGGTATATAAAGGGAAGGCTCCCCTATAGTGGCCCCAAATATGCCCCCCTTCCTGGTTGTTACAGGAAGATAGTGTGGGATGTGGTGGACCCACGCAGGACCAGGTGACACCGCTACCTGGACAATTTCGAACCAGCACTCACCTGTTCACGTGCCTCGCTCCAGAAATACTGCGCATCAGCATGTACACACAATCAGAGAGGTCTCCTAAGTCCCGCTGCTTGGGCAAAAACTTAAAAGGCACGAGCATGGAACTCTTACTGATATCAGGGCACTATGCAACGACTCTGTTATGTGTTTTAGAAGTATAAGACAAAACACAACCACGGAGCCAATAGAAAAAGGAAGGAACCGCAAGTGAAGACGCGTGGTAAAAGAGTACTCAGAGCGGAAATCAGGTGATGTGAAGGATGAAGGAGGCGTAGGAGGACGAACGAGAGGAGTCGAGGCGGAGGGGAAGTGAGAAGAGGTCCTTGTAGTACACATACATGGGCACAGCACCACCCTGTCCCAGTACTAGCTACCGGTGCAGAAACCCCAGCCGGACTTTAATTTAGATTATAACAAGTACATGGGAGGGGTGGACTTGTCGGACCAGGTGCTTCAGCCATACAATGCATGCGGAGTGAGGTGTGGACAAGAAGCTGGCCGTGCACATCATGCAATGGCATTGTTATAATGTTACGTGCTCATCGATAGGCCGGCCATAGGGAAACTTTAGCTGAATTTCAAGAGGGGTTATAAGGTACGTTCTTTGCATCAGGAAGGGGGGAGTGCCACACTTCTGGAAGCGAGGCGTGTATTATCTCTGTACTGTGACATCACTGTGTGTATTATCCCTGTACTGTGACATCACTGCATGTATTATCCCTGTACTGTGACATCACTGTGTGTATTATCTCTGTACTGTGACATCACTGTGGTGTGGTATCCGTACTGTGACCTCACTGTGGTGTTATCCTGTACTGGGACATCAATGTGTGTGTTACCCTGTAATGGACATCACTGTGTGTAGTGTTATGCACACTCTGCCATTTCTCGTGACTCACTGTGTTTGCTGTGTATCACTGCTGGTGTATCCCTGTACTGTGACATCACTGCGTGTGTTATTCCCTGTACTGTGCATCCACTGTGTGTGATTATCCTGTCATGCATCACTGTGTGTGATTATCCCTGACTGTGACATCACTGGTTGTTATCTGAGTCCCTGTGTGTCTACTCTGGCGTGACGAATCCACATGTCACAGTAGATATTACCAGTGAGTCCAAGCTGTTTTACTGTACATTGCAACGCGTATCTATTGTCTGTGATATGTTTGTATTATCGCTACTGCGACATCACTTTTCATTTATGTCTCACTGGACATCACTGTGCATATTTATCGCTGTACTGTGACATTCATGCGGTGTTATCCTGGACCTGTGACTAACGTGTGGACCGTACTGACCTGTGTGTTATCCCTTACTGTGACATCACTGCGTGTTATCCCTGTACTGTGACATCATGCGTGTGTTATACCCTGTACCGTGAACATCACTGCGTGGTATATCCCTGTACTGTGACATCACGCTGGTATTGGAACTGTGACTGTGTGTATTATCTCTGACTGTGACATCACTGTATATCCCGTGCATCAGCTTTTCATTTGTCCCTGTACTGTGCATATTGGTCGGACTATGCGTGTGTTATCCCTGTTAGTGTGACATCACCGCGTGTGTTTATCCCCGTACTGATGGACGCACTGGTGTGTTATCTGTACTGTGACCACGCGTGTGGTATCCTGTACTGACATCACGTGTGTATCACCTGTACTGTGAATCACTGGCGTGTGTACCCTGTTGTACTGTGACATCACGGCGTGGTTATCCCTTACATGTGACTCAACTGAGTGTATTATCCCTGGACGTGACATCACTGCGATGCATTTCCTCTGTACTGTGATCACACGGTGTGTGTGATTATCCCGATAACTGTGACATCACTGAGCTGTTATGATCTCTGTCTGTGAATCACTGGGGTATTATCCTGTACTGTGACATCATGCGTGTATTATCAGTACTGTGACATCACTGTGTGTGTTATCCCTGTACTGTGACATCACTGCGTGTGTTATCCCTGTACAGTGACATCACTGTGTGTATTATCCCTGGACTGTGACATCACTGTGTGTATTATCTCTGTACTGTGTCATCACTGTGTGTATTATCTCTGTACTGTGACATCACTGTGTGTATTATTTCTGTACTGTGACATCACTGTGTGTATTATCTCTGTACTGTGACAGGGATAATACACACAGTGATGTCACAGTACAGGGATATTACACACAGTGATGTCACAGTACTGGGATATTACACATAGTGATGTCACATTTGAGGGTGAACCCTCCTGCAGAAAACAATGAGAGTTTCTTTCACCGATAGAATTGCTCATTGGTGCAGGTATATATTTTGTACACGTCACTCCTCTCGGGAAGAAGGTGCACGGGTACCACCTGCACTGAATATAGAAAAAACAACCCGTCACTCAAGGCTATGATGGAAATATATTATTGTTTATTTAAGCATATAGCAATCCAAAAATTCTGACCTTTATCAGAAACTGTAAGGTACATAAAGAGCAAAATAAGTACATCTTGCAGAAAAGCAAATTCAATTACAGTCATTCAAACCTCAGGTGTAATAGTATACAGGCCATAGCTACTGTATATGGAATAGCGAATTGTCACTGACATATGTACCACCCATGATAATAATGACAGTAATAATAACTGAATGATTATTGTTTACATTCATGAGAAAGAGGCGATCAATACAGGAGGGGGAAGGGTGGGGGGGGCTCGCCTGAAGCAGTTAATAGAATATTTTATCTGGTACCCCTTTGTTCACTATCATCACTGTGTGGTTATTATCCCTTTGTACTGTGACATCACTGCATGTATATGTATTATCCCTGTACTGTGACATCAATGATTTGTGATTATCCAGGTACTGTGAATCATGGGAATCCCGTACTGTGACATCATGCATGTATTATCCCTGATACTGTGACATCAATGCGTTGTATTACCCTGTACTGTGACATCCTGCGTGTATTATCCCTGTACTGTGACATCACTGCATGTATTATCCCTGTACTGTGACATCATTGTGTGTATTATCCCTGTACTGCGACATCACTTTTCATTTTGTCTGCACTGTGACATCACTGTGCATATTATGTCTGTACTGTGACATCACTGCGTGTGTTATCCCTGTACTGTGACATCACTGTGTGTATTATCCCTGTACTGTGACATCACTGCGTGCTGTATCCCTGTACTGTGACAGCAATGCGTGTGTATTCTCCCTGTCGGTGACATCACTGCGTGTATATCCCTGTACTGTGAACATCATGCATGTATTATCCCTGTACTGGTGACTAATGCGTGTATTACCCTGTACTGTGACATTCACTGCGTGTATTATCCCTGTACTGTGACATCACTGCGTGTATTATCCCTGTACGATGACATACACTGATGTATTATCCTGTATGGGAAATCATTGTGTGTATTATCCCTGTACGAGACATAAACTTCTAATTTATGTTGTACTGTGACATCAATGCGTGCTGTTATTCCTGTACTGTGACATCACTGAGTGTGTTATCCCGTACTGTGACATCACTGCGTTTATTATCCTTACTGTGACATCACTGTGTGTGTTGTTAACCTGTACTGTGACATCACTGTCTGTGTTATCCCGGTAACAGTGACCTACTGTGTGTGTATCCGGGACTGTGACATCAAGTGGTATTATCTCTGGACTGTGACATCACCGGTGTGTATATCGTGTACTGTGACAGGATAATAACACAGTGAGGTCACAGTGATGCCGACATCACTTTTCATTTTTGTCTGCACTGATGACATCCACTGTAACATTGGGGGTCATTTTAATAAGGGCCCTATTCGCTTTTCCCGACGTGTTACCGAATATTTCCGATTTTGCGCCGGCTTGTACATGAATTGCCCCGGGTTTTTGGCAGGCACGCGATCGGATTGTGGCGCATTCGGGGGACAAGGATGCGCGCGACAGAAAAATGGGGGGGCGTGTGGCGAACAAAAACCCGACGTATTCGGAAAAACCGCCGCTTAAAAAACGAAAATGTGTCGATTGGGGAGCGCTTCACCTTCACCTTCTAGGGATGGTTGCCATTCCGGCGTTTAACGTTAAGATTATTTCGGCGCTGCAGCGCCCACATGGTGGACGCGGAGGAACTACCATCTTAAATCCCAGCCGGACCCGATCCTGTGCATTTTTTTCCTTTTTGAGAAAGCGCCGCTGGAATCGCGAATGGGCGGTAAGTAAATGTGCCCATTATGCTGTACTGTGACATCACTTTTGTGTGTGTATCACTGTACTGTGATCACTGGTGTGTTTTTATCCAATGTACATGTGACATCACTGTGTGTGTTTCCCGTGTATGTGAAACACTGTGTTGTGTTATCCCTGTCTGTGACATCACTTGATGGTGTTTATCTCTGGACCTGTGACAGGGATAATACACCAGTGATGTCGCAGTACTGGGAATATTACACACAGTGATGTCAACATGCGGTATTTCCCTGTACGTGACATCATGCGGTATATCCTGTTACTGAAGACATCACTTCTCCATTTTATGTCTGTACTTGTGACATCACTGCGTGTGTTATCCTCGTACTGTGACATACCACGTGTGTGTTATCCCTGTACTGTGACATCCCACTGTGTGGTTATTCCCTGTACTGTGACTCACTGTGTGTGTTTATCCCGTACTGGACATTCACTGTCTGTGTTCACGGTTACAGTTGATATTACTGTGTGTGTTATCCCTGGGGGGGGGACTGTTGACATACTGGGGATAATTAGCTCTGACTGTGAAATCAATGGGTGGATTATCTCTGTACTGTGGACAGGGATAATAACCCAGTGATGTCCGTGATGCGACACACTTTTAATGTTATGTTGCACTGTGACATCACTGTTACATTATTTATGTCTTACTGTGACATCACTGGGTGTTGTTTATCCCTGTACTGTGACATCACTGTGTGTGTTATCCCTGTACTGTGACATCACTAGTTGTGTTATCCCTGGTACTGTGACATCACTGTGGTGTGGTATCCGTACTGTGACCTCACTGTGGTGTTATCCTGTACTGGGACATCAATGTGTGTGTTACCCTGTAAGTGGACATCACTGTGTGGTTATCCCTTGTCTGTGACATCACTGTGTGGTTATCCCTGTGTACTGTGAATCACTGGTGTGTTATTCCCTGTACTGTGACATTCCACTGTGTGTGGTTATCCTGTAACAGTGCATCCTGTTGGTGTTATCCCTGGACTGTGACATCACTGGTTGTATATATCTGGGACTGTGACATCACTGTGTGTCTTATCTCTGGACGTTGACAGGAAATACACACAGTGATGTCACAGTACGGATATTACAACACAGTGAGGTCACAAAGCGTGTCTTATACCTGTACTGTGACCATCATGCGTTTGTTGTATATCCGTACTGCGACATTCACTTTTCATTTATGTCTGCACTGTGACATCACTGTGCATATTATCCCTGTACTGTGACATCATGAGGTGTTATCCTGTACTGGACATAACTGAGTCTGTGTGTGTTATCCCTGTTACTGTGACATCACTGCGTGTTATCCTGTACTGTTGACATCATGCGTGTGTTATACCCTGTACTGTGACATCACTGCGTGGTTATCCCTGTACTGTGACATCACGCGTGTGTGTGTTTTTATCCCGTACTGTGACATCATGCGTGTGTTATCCCTGTACTGTGACATCACATGCGTGTGTTATCCCTTGTTAGGTGACACACCGGCGTGTGTTATCCGTACTGATGGACTCACTGGTGTGTTATCTGTACTGTGACATCACGCGTGTGGATCCCTTTACTGGACATCATGCGTGTGTATCCCTGTACTGTGAATCACTGGCGTGTGTATCCCTGTTGTTACTGTGAACATCACTGCGTGTGTTATCCCTTTAATGTGACATCAATGAGTGCTATTATCCTGTACGTGAATCACTGCGATGCATTCTCCCTGTATGTGACCACGGGTGTGTATTATCCCGGATACTGTGACATCACTGAGCTGTATATCCTGTGTACTGTGAATCACTGCGGGTGTGTATCCATGTACTGTGACATCATGCGTGTATTATCAGTACTGTGACATCACTGCGTGTGTTATCCCTGTACTGTGACAATAAATGCGTGGGTAATAATCCCTGTACTGTGACATCACTGCGTGTGTTATCCCTGTATGTGACATCACTGGTGGTTATCCCTTGTACTTGTGGGACATCACTGCGTGTGTATCCCTGTACTGTGACATCCTGTGGTGTTTATCCATGTGTAAGTGACATCACTGTGTGTGTATCCCTGGACTGTTGACATCACTGTGAGTATTTATCTACTGGACTGTGATCATCACTGTGTAGGATAATCTCTTTACTGTGACAGGGGATAATACAACACAGTGATGTCACAGTACAGGGATATTAAACAACAGTGTTAGTCAAATTTGGGGTGACCACTCTCTAGAAGAACAAAATGAGAGTTTGTCTTTATTCATTGATCACCGATTAGAATTGCTCATTGGGTGCCGGTATATATTTTGTACACGTAATCCTCTCGGGAAGAAGGGCAACAGGTACACCTGCACTGAATATAGAAAAAACAAACCGTCAATCAAGGCTATGTGGAAATATATTATTGTTTATTTAAGCATAATAAAGCCAATCCAAAATTCTGACCTTTATCAGAAAGTAAGGTACATAAAGAGCAAAATAGTAACATATTCAGAAAAACAATTTCAATTTACAGTCATTCAAAACTCAGGTGTAATAGTATACAGGCCATACTACTGTATGTGGAAATAGCGAACTGTCACATATGAACAACCATGATAATAATGACTGTAATAATGACTGAATGATTATTGTTTACATTCATGAGAAAGAGGCGATCAATACATGAATACAGCCGGTCTCCGGCTTAAGTACACCCGACTTAGATACGACCCCTTGTTACAGACAGACCTCTGAATGTTTGTAATTTACCGTATTTTAGTCCCAGGCTACAATGTTCAGCTGTATCAGTTATCAGAGGTGTCTGAAATTCAGATTTATTATTAAGAAATTCAGGACACACCCAGGAACCATGTAGCCTGGGGGATCTCTACTAAAATTCTTGAGTGGGACTAAAAATACGGCCAAATTACCAAAAAAAAAGTCCAGAGGTCTGTTTGTAATTAGGGAGGGGGGTAGTATATTGTATGTAATTAGGGTTTGTTTGTAAGTGTTTGTTGTGGTTCGTTTTTGTTTTTTGTGTGTACCGTAAGTCGGGGCGGGACCGGCGAGGTGTTTATACATGTTTTTTATTAGCCCTCTTTCTTATGGATGTTTTGTTTTTTGTATTTTCTGTACATCAATAATCATTAGTCATTATTTACATTCAGTATTTATCATGGGTGGTGTACCATATGTGACAGTTCGCTTATTTCCATATATACTAGTAGTATATGTAGTAGTATATGTTATGTAGTAGATGCGTAGTAGAGTATGGGCCTGGCCATCCTCGTTTTACTTATGTTTTTGAATTTTTATCTTCTTCCTGTATAGATCACTCGCTATTGATATATGCTATCACCGCTGAGGGGACGATTGAATGACTGTTTATGGTGACTACCAGTATGGCTTTTTTTGTAAGGAGTTTTGTTGGTCGAACCACAATTTCTGGTGACTGTAAGCTTTCACATTGTCACCTTATTGTCACTACAAAGCTGTAATGTACACACAGGATCTGTGCCCATGGAAGATCCACAACCAGGAAAACGCCCCCTCCCCATGTAAATTTGGACTGTTTACAATAAATACATTGGAATAAACCCTATTGTACATTCATCATAAACAGGCCCCAAAAATAGAGTGTCTCTACCTGCTTTGGCCCTTCATCATCTGACTCTCTGGCCATTGGGTCCGGTTCCTTCTTCTTTTGGGCGTCTTCCGCTTGGCTGTGATCTTCCCTCTTCCTCTTCTCTCCTCCATCATCTTCTCCCTCTTCTTCTCTCTTGTCTTCTTCATCTTGTCCTTGGAGTCATCTTGCGCAGATCCCTGTGCGGGGCAATCCAATCTCTCCACTTGCAGCGGTCGACAGTTGGAAGTGAAGGGCAGTGGGCATACGCCAGTCCATGACCCTGGCATCTTCAGGTGCCACCTGCCATGTACTGCTCTGCTATATACTGTCATGTAGGCTTATGGGGGCTCCAGTGGGGGATGGATATGGACATTCCAATGGATATGTTACAAAACAAATAGAAATGAGGTTCCATGCCCCCTCTACATGCAGCGGTGTAACAGACTATGGTGGCATGGGTGCAGCATTTTTGATCTGGCTGGTGCCAACACCTGGGGGGGGTTAGGTCTTTCTTTTTTAAATTAACTTCAAATAAACCACAACAAAAAAAAACAAAAACAGATTGGGGGAGAATACAGAAGCAAACTGTTCGTATAAATTTGATCATTAGCAAACCCTCAACTGCGGAAACCAATAGAGCTGTGGGAAAATAAAAGCTGAGCTCCAATTTCTGGTTTTCGAGAGCAAATAGAACAATTCTGCGTTTCAGACGCTTTGATAAATCTCCTCCAATTAAGCATGCCGGTTCTAAAATGCACGCTCTGTCAATATATAAAAATAGTTTTTACTGTAAGTGAACCTGTAATTAAAAATAATGCCCAGATCACCTTATTTTTGCCATTTCGACAAAGTGATCAAAAAGTGATAACATACCCAAAAATGTAGAAATTAAAAACACCACCTTTACACAGGTGCGTACATCCAAATTAGAAAAAAGTTATCGGCATGAGGTGATTATTGGCATACAAAAGGAGGTAACATGGTAATCTGGGTTGACATAGCCCATATTTGGGGGGATAAAAGAGAGATTTACAGACGACTTGTGACATATTGTCCAATCGTCTCCATGTCCATAAAGGCTGTATGGAGTGGACTCATGGGCTGGAATTTTTGAAGGTATGGAGCAAAAAAAAAACAAATGCAAAATGGAAAAAGTTCGGTACAAAGGCTATAATGAATGTTTGGGAGATTAATTAATGAATGATCCCTAAGAGAGGCCGTTTTCTCCAAGTTATATTAATGTGGCTCTCCCATTATCCATATGTCAGGTGGTTACCACAAGTTTTGCCCTATAACTCAAAGAAACATGGTGACATCAGCACCTTCTGGGGAATGATATGTCCTAAATCTCCACACTATTTCAGGTCTATTGCTAAAAAAAACAAAGATCCCAATGCCCAGGACAGAACAGATGTTCAGTGATTATACAAAGTGCAATCCATAGAGAGAGATGGAACCGCAATATAACATACAGTACAAACCTACTCCTCACTCCAAAAGAGAGGGGCCCACGTTCTCTATAAGGCCCAGTTTGGATCTAGTCTCGTTTAGTATGCCAAAATCTTTTCTGTTGGGCATTGGGGCTTACATTTAGAAATAGACTGCATAGAGTGTAGCTTGACCTTAAAGTATTTGGTCACGATTTGATTTTTAAAAAAAAATTGTATATATTTAAATGACAAATAAAAGTAATTTTTGGTCAGGGCGGTATCCTGGTTTGAGGTTACTGGTATCTTGAGATTTCCCCCTAAAATATATATTTTGTTCTTTAAGGTATAAGGTTTATAGTGATTTTAACTGGGTATATTGTAGTCTTTTTTGTGGATAATATAAATCAATGAGATAAACTATTTTAGAGCTCACACTACGCACCATGGAGGATAAACAGCTAATTTAGCTGCTGTAGGGAGGGGACCCAGCAGTGAACGTCTTTCTCATTGCTTTCAATATAAAAAAACGATGGCATTTTCGATGCACCGCGTTGATGTTCCGCTGTTGGTTAATGGAACAAGTTTTGTAATGCATCATAATATGGCAGAACATGCTCTATAAAAATGAGCACCTTTACAGCGGCAGCGTCTGAGGGAAGTTCGGATCTAAGACCGATATGTCACTTACTGCTCGCAAATACTCGTAAATAATAAGAAAATGATAAACATTCTTAAAAGATACAAGGTTCCTTTACAAAGCACCTGAGTGTAAATAAGAATGAGCCATAGAATTCCTTATTTGGTACATTTTATTATAGTTGCTCTTAAGTTTCCAACTATTAAGTTCTAGTTAGCTCTGGGGTTTCCACCATTATTTCGAGTCTGCTCGGGGGTCTCCATCATTATTATTATGTCTTTCTGGGGCTCCATTATCATTATTTACAATCTGCTCTGGGGTCCTATAGTGTTTTATTGGGATTACATTTTATTGTCTGCTTGGGGTCATATTATTATCATCTGAAGCAGTATTTGTATCCCTAGTGGATTTGCTATATTAGTGCTTTTATATTTCTGGGGTGGCGTTTTGCTAGTTGGGTTTCTAAGGTGTCGGTTACTGGAATTGAGTGATGTAATAATAATACGTCCCTCAGACCACTAAACGTGCAGCCTGGTCTAGATAGATCGGATGGCAACCACTAAGCAACCGTGGCAATCACATGATCTCCGAGACCTGAATCGGATAATTTTGAGGCTGCGCATTATGGCTGTTACAGATATTTAAAGGGACCTTTCACCTATAAAACGGCACTAGGGGCTGCTGACTTAAATCTCCGACAATGCTAGCAGACACTGCCGCGATGTACACTAGAAATGCCGACCGCTCTCCAAAACAGTCCAACGTATTGATGGGGGAGTGGGGGGGGTTTAGGGGCTGCATGACGCTTGGCAGTACACACTATATATAGTATAATACATAGACAATTGCATCCATAAAAACAAACATGTTTCCCAATGCAGTTTAGGACGGAACTAACGATCCAGTGTCAACCCATTGTTTTATATTGATTAGCAATATTGTACATTTAAATTCAAACAGAATTTTATAAAAATTATTTTTGCTCTTAATAAGCGATCTAAACAAGATGGGCATTTTAATTTGCTACCATACAAGATTTAGTGCCTTCGTTCCTTCATGTCATCACGATGCCGATGTATTCTTCCCACCCGATGGCAGCAAAAAAACTTACGCTTCACTAGAATTGTGTGTTCATTATAGAGACCTAGATTATAATACGACCACAAGATTGTATGTGTATTGGTAACAGCAAAAAGGGATCTTTGCAAACATAAATGGTCCATTTGGTGGCATGAAGCTATCCCTGTGATCCTCACCCAATAATACAGGGGCCTGGATTATGGCAGTCATTGAGTCACTACCTCAAAGATACGTGTTTTTGGACTTCATTGATGCAAATCTCCGAAGCAAAGTCTAATGCTTATACAAATAAGAAAAACAACAATATTGAAAAATTGCAAACAGAAAAAGACATCCTCTGATTACAACTAAACTTCACCAAGGATGGGCTATCAATGAAATACCGAAAACAACTCCGGCCTAAAAAGTACATTCCCTTCTTATAGGTAAACCAGTGAGATTCACTTAACAGAAATCTCCTTGCCAAGTGAAGTTGAAAGTGAGCAAAATATGACTCTGTCCTGAAGGAGTCAAATTTACGAAGGTTGCGGAGGTTGTGCCTTCAGAGGTAATTTTGTGTTTTTTTTTAATACCTATTAAACAAGCTTCGGTATCATAACATCTTTTGGTCACTCGCTGTTTGGTTCAGCGATCCGGGCAGCTAAGGAAAGATGTAAAATTCTATACTTTTCCATGAGGGTAACAAAGTATAAAAAAAAAACGTTACTAAAGCTGAATGTCTGGAGAGTATAGAGTTCTAATATGTTCTACCTGACCAAACCAAAAGTACCCCTATTCAACACAAACATATATGGTAACCAAATGCTTGTAGTTATCATTGTGACTATTTATTAAATTAACATAAATAATATGTCCATTGAAAAGAAACATTGTCTGTACCAGCAGATATATATTTAAAATATACATATATATAAAAACAAAAAAACCAAACAGCACTGTACACTTCAGATCAAGCTGTGACATTATAACTTCCTAAGTTCGGTTACATTAAGGGCCTCGGAATTTTGGGAGCTTCCCACTAGGCTTAGGGGTTAAACATAACCAATTCTATGCACTGGTTAGATTACAGGAACTGACTCTTGAATATTTTCTACATTTCAGACCAGAATTGTCTTCCTGATGATGTGACTGTAAGCTTTCACATTGTCACCTTATTGTCACTAACAAAGCTGTAATGTACACAAGGATCTGTGCCCATGGAAGATCCCACACCAGGAAAACGCCCCCTCCCCTGTACATTTGGACTGTTTACAATAAATACATTTGGAATAAAACCATATTGTACATTCATCATAACAGGCCCCAAATAAATAGATGGTCCTCTACCTGCTCTTGGCCCTTCATCATTGACTTCTGGCCATTGGGTCCGGTCCTTCTTCTTTTGGGCTGTCTTCCGCTTGGCTGTGATCTTCCCTCTTCCTCTTCTCTCCCCATCATCTTCTCCTCTCTTCTTCTCTCTTGTTCTTCTTCATCTTGTCCTTTGGAGTCATCTTGCGCAGATCCCTGTGCGGGGCAATCCATTCTCTCCACTTGCAGCGGTCGACAGTTGGAAAGTGAAGGGCAGTTGGGCATACGCCAGTCCAGACCCTGGCATCTTCAGGTGCCACCTGCCATGTACTGCTCTGCCTATATACTGTCATGTAGGCTTATGGGGGCACCAGTGTGGGATGGATATGGACATTCCAATGGATATGTTACAAAACAAATAGAAATGAGGTTCCATGCCCCCTCTACATGCAGCGGTGTAACAGATATGGTGGCATGGGTGCAGCATTTTGATCTGGCTGGTGCCAACACCTGGGGGGGGTTAGGTCTTTCTTTTTTAAATTTAACTCAAATAACACAACAAAATAAAAACAAAATACAGATTGGGGAGAATAAGAAGAAACTGATCTACGATTAAAATTTGATCATTGCAACCTTAACCTGCGGAACCAATAGAGCTGTGGGAAAATAAAAGCTGAGCCCAATTTCGGTTTTCGATGAGCAAATAGAACAATTCTGCGTTTCAGACGCTTTGATAAAATCTCCTCCAATTAAGCATGCCGGTTCTAAAATGCACGCTCTGTCAATATATAAAAATAGTTTTTACTGTAAGTGAACCTGTAATTAAAAATAATGCCCAGATCACTTATTTTTGCCATTCGACAAAGTGATCAAAAAGTGATAACATACCCAAAAATGTAGAAATTAAAAACACCACCTTACACAGGTGCGTACATCAATTAGAAAAAATTATCGGCATGAGGTGATTATTGGCATACAAAAGGAGGTAACATGGTATCTGGTGTTGACATAGCCCATATTTGGGGGGATTAAAGAGAGATTTAACAGAACGACTTGTGACATATTGTCCAATGTCTCCATGTCCATAAAGGCTGTATGGAGTGGACTCATGGGCTGGAATTTTTGAAGGTATGGAGCAAAAAAAAAACAAATGCAAAATGGAAAAACGTTTCGGTACAAAGGCTATAATGAATGTTTGGGAGATTAATTAATGAAATGATCCCTAAGAGAGGCCGTTTTCTCCAAAGTTATATTAATGTGGCTCTTCCCATTATCCATATGTCAGGGGTCTACCACAAGTTTTGCCCTATAACTCAAAGAAACATGGTGACATCAGCACCTTCTGGGGACAATGATATGTCCTAAATCTCCACACTATTTCAGGTCTATTGCTAAAAAAAAACAAAATCCCAATGCCCAGGACAGAACAGATGTTCAGTGATTATACCAAAGTGCAATCCATAGAGAGAGATGGAACCGCAATATAACATACAGTACAAACCTACTCCTCACTCCAAAAGAGAGGGGCCCACGTTCTCTATAAGGCCCAGTTTGGATCTAGTCTCGGTTTAGTATGCAAAATCTTTTCTGTCTTGGGCATTGGAGCTTACATTTAGAAATAGAACCTGATAGAGTGTATGCTTGACCTTAAAGTATTTGTCACGTTTATTTTTAAAAAAAAAATTGTATATATTTAAATGACAAATAAAAGAATTTTTGGTCAGGGCGGTATCCGGTTTGAGGTTACTGGTATCTTGGATTTCCCCCTAAAATATATATTTTTGTTCTTTACAGGTATAAGGTTTATAGTGATTTTCAACCTGGGTATATTGTAGTCTTTTTTGTGGATAATATAAATCAATGAGATAAACTATTTTAGAGCTCACACTACGCACCATGGAGGATAAACAGCTATATGTAGCTGCTGTAGGGAGGGGACCCAGCAGTGAACGTCTTTCTCATTGCTTTCAATATTAAAAAAACGATGGCATTTTCGATGCACCGCGTTGATGTTCCGCTGTTGGTAATGGAACAAGTTTGTAATGCATCATAATATGGCAGAACAACTGCTCTATAAAAATGAGCACCTTTACAGCGGCAGCGTCTGAGGGAATCGGATCTAAGACCGATATGTCACTTACTGCTCGCAAAACTCGTAAATAATAAAGAAAATGATAAACATTTCTTAAAAGATACAAGGTTCCTTTACAAACACCTGAGTGTAAATAAGAAAGCCATAGAATTCCTTATTTGGTACATTTTATTAAGTTGCTCTTAAGTTTCCAACTATTAAGTTCTAGTTAGCTCTGGGGTGTCCACCATTATTTCGAGTCTGCTCGGGGTCTCCATCATTATTATTATGTCTGTTCTGGGGTCTCCATTATCATTATTACAATCTGCTTGGGGTCCTATAGGTGTTTTATTGGGATTACATTTTCATTGTCTGCTTTGGGGTCTATATTATTATCATCTGAATGCAGATATTTGTATCCCTAGTGGATTTGCTATATTATGCTTTATATATTTCTGGGTGGCTTTGTGCTAGTTGGGTTTCTAAGGTGTCGGTTAACTGGAATTGAGTGATGTAATAAAATACGTCCCTCAGACCACTAAAGTCGTGCAGCCTGGTCTAGATAGATCCGATGCAACCACTAATGCAAACCGTGGCAATCACATAGATCTCCAGACCTGAATCGGATAATTTTGAGCGCTGCGCATTATGGCTGTACAGATATTTAAAGGGACCTTTCACCTATAAAACGGCACTAGGGGCTGACTGACTTAAATCTCCGACAATGCTAGCAGACACTGCCGCGATGTACACTAGAAATGCCGACGCGTCTCCAAACAGTCCAACGTAGTGATGGGGGAGTGGGGGGGTTTAGGGGCTGCATGACGCTTGGCAGTATACAACTATATATAGTAATAACATAGACATTGGCATCCATAAAACAACACATGTTGTCCCAATGGCAGTTGGTTGACGGAACTAACGATCCAGTTCAAACCCATTGTTTTATTTGATTAGCAAGTATTGTACATTAAATTCAACAGAATTTTAAAAATTATTTTGCTCTTAATAAGCGATATAAAGATGGGCATTTTAATTTGCTACCATGACAAGATTTAGGCCTTCGTTCCTTCAATCATCACGATGCGATGTATTCTTCCCACCCGATGGCGCCAAGATAAAACTTACGCTTCATGAAGTTGTGGTTCATTATAGTGAGACCTAGATTTTAATACACCACAAGTGTATTGTTATTGGACAGCAAAAAGGGATCTTTGCAACATAAAATGGTCACCATTTGGTGGCATGACAGCTATCCCTGTGATCCTCACCCAATAAACAGGGCTGGATTATGGCATCATTGAGTCACTACCTCACAAGATACGGTTTTTGGTACTTCAGTTGATGCAAATCTCCGAAGGCAAAGTCCCTAAATGCCTTAAACAAATAAGAAAAACAACAATTTGTAAACAATTGCAACAGAAAAAAGACAAGCCTGCTGATTACAACTAAAACTTCACCAAAGGATGGGCTATCAATTGATAATACCGGAAAACAAACTCCGTGCCTAAAAAAGTACATTCCTTCTTATAGGTAAACCAGTGAGATTCACTTAAAGAAATCTCCTGCAAGTGCAATTGAAAGTGAGCAGAAATAGATCTGTCCTGAAGAGAGTCCAAATTTCGAAGGTTGCGAGAGGTTTGTGCACTTCAGAGGTAGATTTTTGTTTTTTTTTAATACCTATTAACACGCTTCGGTATCATAAACATCTTTGGTCACATCATGTTTGGTTCAGGATCCGGGCAGCTAAGGAAAGATTAAAATTCTATACTTTTCCATGAGGGTAACAAAGTATAAAAAAAAAACGTTACTAAAGCTGAATGTCTGGAGAGTATAGAGTTCTAATATGTTCTACCTGACCAAACCAAAAGTACCCCTATTCAACACAAACATATATGGTAACCAAATGCTTGTAGTTATCATTGTGACTATTTATTAAATTAACATAAATAATATGTCCATTGAAAAGAAACATTGTCTGTACCAGCAGATATATATTTAAAATATACATATATATAAAAACAAAAAAACCAAACAGCACTGTACACTTCAGATCAAGCTGTGACATTATAACTTCCTAAGTTCGGTTACATTAAGGGCCTCGGAATTTTGGGAGCTTCCCACTAGGCTTAGGGGTTAAACATAACCAATTCTATGCACTGGTTAGATTACAGGAACTGACCAGAAATTGTGGTTCGACCAACAAAACTCCTTACAAAAAAAGCCATACTGGTAGTCACCATAAACAGTCATTCAATCGTCCCCTCAGCGGTGATAGCATATATCAATAGCGAGTGATCTATACAGGAAGAAGATAAAAATTCAAAAACATAAGTAAAACGAGGATGGCCAGGCCCATACTCTACTACGCATCTACTACATAACATATACTACTACATATACTACTAGTATATATGGAAATAAGCGAACTGTCACATATGGCGTACCCCACCCATGATAAATACTGACAGTAAATAATGACTGAATGGATTATTGATGTACAGAAAATACAAAAAACAAAACATCCATAAGAAAGAGGGCTAATAAAAAACATGTATAAACACCTCGCCGGTCCCGCCCCGACTTACGGTACACACAAAAAACAAAAACGAACCACAACAAACACTTACAAACAAACCCTAATTACATACAATATACTACCCCCCTCCCTAATTACAAACAGACCTCTGGACTTTTTTTTTGGTAATTTGGCCGTATTTTTAGTCCCACTCAAGAATTTTAGTAGAGATCCCCCAGGCTACATGGTTCCTGGGTGTGTCCTGAATTTC
>CM033647.1:42025084-42061707 GCA_019512145.1 Engystomops pustulosus
AGATTTATTATTAAACTTGGTTCTTCTGACAACCCAAAGGTTTAAAATCCCAATTATCACAGAGATTAAAAATTTTTTGGGCTGGGGTTATGAACAAACCTGCAGAATGTACGTAACCCAGGGACTGTCTGTAATACAAAACTGTCCGCAAAAAGTGTTACCAGTGTACTTAATGAGAACAGAGTAACAGGACACATGTAATACATCTAAAAAGAGAGAAGGGCATCTGTGCATATACATTACTACACAATACAAGAGGTGCAGTAGCGCATGTGCTCGGCCAATTACCACAAGTCAATATGTAGATGCAGAGTAACAAGGTGCAGGGCTTATGTTTTTATCTTTATGTGTCATACTGTTACCTGGAGGGTAAGGGGCCTGATACTACGATGGAAAAGAAAGCTGTACTTACTATCGAGGGCTGGACCGGAAATAGGCAGTGAGAAACTATGTAGGAGCCTGGTGGAGGGGTGTCAGGGGTAACTAGCTTGTCATTCCGGTAATGAGGGCACCAACCAATGATCACACTTCCGGTTCAGTGTGTCATTATGGAGACGCGTCCCAGCCGAAGCCGAGGGGCATAGTAAGAAGATCAGCGCTGGATCTACAAGGTCAGTACGACAGACAGTGGCGAGAACAGGATAAAAAGAGATTAAGGTGCATCTCACAAGTTCTCACTACTCTCAAGTTCTACTCTGGATCCGGATGCTAGTAGTATATACCAGTATCAGGACCAAGAGGAAAGCTACACCCAGAAGGGTAGAGGACCACGGAGTGATGTGTACATCTGACCAGATCTTACCACATCTAAGAGCTCCGCTGCTCTGGACCCTGATAGTAATAGTACGCATCATCAGGACCGAGAGCAAAGCTGCACCGAGGAGAAGAGCCGGGAATGGAGAGAACTTAAAAAGAAAGAGAAAACAAAAAAGACAACGAGAGAGGACGGCGCCTCGTGTGATAACGTCACGGTAGTTAGTTGCCAGGTAAGTATTGAGAGGTGCTCACCAGGTGGCAACTTGCAAAGTTGCAGAAAACAAATGTGGGGGTATCAATTACCCTTGGTAAAAACTTCTCCTTGGGGTTACCTCACGCCGCATTCTCCTCAGGACGCCATCTCACTGCTGTGCCGCACTCCGCTTGCATTTCACTACCCGGCCCCCTCCTCCTCCTCCTTCTTTCCACACTCGGCTTAGCAAACGTAACGAACTGGGCGGGAGAACCAGCCAATCAACGAGCTCGCTGTAACTGCGCTGACCAATCACATCGTAGAAGAAGGATTCCTGTCAGGAATCCGCCGCCATTTTAAAGCTTGTTGTTTTTATCTCTGGTTCTTTCTGAGGTATTAATACTTTCATGTAAAACTTGGAGCCATATCCGTGGTCACCTCAAGCTATTCTGTACAGAACAAGACATGTCCGAACATAGCAAGCTAGGGGGATAGATGCCGAAGAATGTTAGAGGGGATGTGTGCAAAGAAAGTAATGCTGTTCTTGTAATAACCAGGACTTCTTGGAAGAGGAAAACGTGAAATTTCTGCAATAAATAACAATTGTGTCGGCACAGTAGCGCCCTCTTGTTCACAGCCGCCGCATATCCCCTGCTCGGCTAAAACATTATTCGTCTGATGAAGGTTATCCCGAAACGCGTTACCTTTGAACCAAAACACTGTTTATCACTTATAATAAAGACGAATCAAGCCTATACCAAACTTCGCTTTGGTAATTTATTCCTGGAGAGAACTTGTCAGCTGTACTATACTCACTGCTCCTGGATGTTGCTGGTTGTATGTGCAGGAGTAAGGACTCTGAGTACATAGAACAGGACTTTGAAATGTTGAGTACTTGTCGGATGTAGTCACCGCTCCTGCTATGGAAGCCACTCTGATACCAAGCCAATCTTGGTATCAGTACTCAGAGGGGGACACCAAGCATTATGGCTTCACATTACATTGTGTGCCATACGTTGTAAGGACGTGTCAATGTGTACGCTAAGCATATACAGCAGGAGATTTCCCTATGTATACGCTGAGCACATACAAAAAAAAAAAAAAATCGAGATGTGAAACAAACCTTAGAAAGAGAGTATGGAGTGTGGCACAGGGACCAGAGGAAGAGCAGTGAAGTCAGCATTTTTTTTTTCTTAATTTTTGCCAACTTTGGGGTCTCCATTAATATCAAACCTGCCAACCGTCCCAGATCTGGTTTTCAGGCTCTATTACGGGCGTCCAGAGAAGTTGAATACAATGATAATGGAGAGTCCCATCAGCTCTCTGCACTATCCCTCTGCTGTGTGTAGACATAGGCAGGCGCAATGATGTGATGTCTTCAGAGGAAAGCTGCTGTGGGGAATGGGGTGAGGTACCTGGAGTTTACTATTATTATCATTTTTATTAAGCAGCAACAAGGGGGAGCACAGTATGAGGGAGCCACAATATTTGGAAGACCTGAGGGGACACAATATTGGGGGAGGCTGTGCGAAACAATGCGAGAGCGAGCCAAGCTCACAATATAATGGGTCCACAATGTGACACGAAGCAGTGGGGGGCCCAAAGAAGGAAATTAAATTGGACATTGGTGGAGTAAGGGGCGGTGCAAAACTCTTAGGCCAATTACATTTTCTGTGCCTCTCACCTCCTCAAAATGTTGGGAGGTATGTAGTACATCCAGTTTTATCTTTTTATTTCTGATCTGATATTTGGCTGGATTAGAACCCCATCCTGATTCTTATGATGCAGGAAGTTTGGACCATTAAACAGGATTTCCTACTGTAATGAAGTTCTTAAAATATGATCAGACGGGCACAGTGGTGGACCTCCAACACCTGTGCACATGACATAGGAGGTGCTGTCACTAGTAGCGCTTGATGCAGTTGGAACCGGCCACTCAAGTACACTCCCTGTAGCTAACACAATTAATGCAACCTGAGATACCACGGACATTGAGCTTGACACAGCCGGGAGACTCTGGCCATGTTGCTCTCCATGTCATCACACGGCGTCACATCCGATCCCAGTCCATCTCGACCCCCACTAAAGAAAGAAACCAGAAGGGAAGGCACCGATCACTGCGATTGGCCAGTCAATCCTGACTGGCCATTTGCAGCGTTTTTAGGCAGAAAACGCGTTATAGCTCCCTCCTCTCCTCGTGTTACAGCGATTTGGTATCGCTTGAGAGAGGAGCAGAGTGTTACCGTTTGCAACAAAACACTATTTTCCTATCTGATCCCAATCTGTTCCCTACTGCGTCCTGTGTGTTCCCTGTGTGATCACCTTGCACTATTAGGGCAAGCTCGGTGCATCTGTAGCACCTTTTTGTGCGGTGCACATAGGGTTTTTTCTTTTTTGGTGCCTGGTACTATTTTTTTTCCAGTAGTTGGGTGCACTTATCAATCTTGTGTGTGCGCCATCTGAGCGGCTTGTCCATGTACATTCTCTAGTTTTTTTCTGGTGCACATTCTTAGAGTCAGCTACTGGGGATGATGTCCCCTTTTACCTACTCCTGCTCAACTTCAAGTGACCAGGAAGGACCGAGAAGGGGCCGTAGAGTTGAAGTGCCTGGGACTTCCACAGACCCCACATGGGTAGCCCCAGTTAATTATACTCCTCACGTCCCTGACTTTTTGGGCCAACTTCGAATTAATATGGACACGTCAGGGCTCAGAGCTGTTGACTTTTATTTATTTATTTTTTTTGATGAGGAGCTGTTGAATTTAATTGTAGTCCAGACCAATCTCTACACTGCACAGCATATCGCCCAAAACCCCACTTCATTTTATGCACAACCCCTGTCACTGCAGCAGAGATGCAGAAGTATTGGGGCATAATACTTCTTATGGGGCATGTAAAGAATCCTGCAATCAGGGACTCCTGGAGCACAGACATTCAGTATCACTCCCCAGTGTTCCGCATGGCGATGAGCAGGATGCGCTTCCGTAAGTTTTTGTACTACACCGACCACACACAGTGCCCACCCAGAGATGACCCCAAATATGATCGTTTATTTAAGGTCAGGCCCATATTAGATCATTTTAGTGCCAAGTTTGCCCAGGCATATACCCCCATGTGAGCATAGACAAGTCCCTGGTACAATTTAAAGGGAGACCTCAATTCCGCCAGTACCTACCCAGTAAGAGGGCAAGGTATGGCGTGAAGATGTATAAGCTGTGCAAAGTACATCAGGGTATACCTACAAGTTCAGGGTATATGAAGGGAAGGACTCCCCTATAGTGCCCCAAATATGCCCCCCCTTCCTGGGTGTTACAGGGAAGATAGTGTGGGATTTGGTGCACCCACTGCAGGACCAGGGTGACCACCTCTACCTGGACAATTTCTACAGCAGCACTAACCTGTTCAAGTGCCTCACTTCCAGAAATACTGCAGCATGCGGCACTGTACGCAGAAATCAGAGAGGTCTCCCTAAGTCGCTGCTTGGGCAAAAACTTAAAAGGCACGAAAGCAGGGAACTCTGTACAGGAGAGCAGGGCACTATGCAACGACTCTGTATTGTGTGTTAAGTACAAGGACAAGAGAGAGGTCCTTGTATTAACCACAATACATGGGCACAGCACCACCCCTGTCCCAGTACGAGCTACCGGTGCAGAAACCCCCAAGCCGGACTGTAATTTAGATTATAACAAGTACATGGGAGGGGTGGACATGTCTGACCAGGTGCTTCAGCCATACAATGCCATGCGGAAATTGAGGGTGGGGTACAAGAAGCTGGCCGTGCACATCATGCAGATAGCACTATATAATACTTACGTGCTGCATCGATATGCCGGCCAGAGGGGAATTTTACTGGAATTTGAAGACGTGGTTATAAAGTACTTTCTTTTGCAGATCAGGAAGGGGGGAGTGCCAGCACTTCCGGAAGCGAGGCCACAACACGTATTGTACCAGGTTGTGCTCCAAAAAGGCATTCAGGAGGACACCATTCATCACTGTGAGACATGCCCAGAAAAAACAGGACTGTGTGTGAAAGATTGCTTCCGAATTTATCATACATCCATGGATTTTTAGATTACCATGTAGTTTACCTGATGTACTATTCACAGCTTTTACATCATACCGCATCTTCCCTTCTAAGCCCTGCAATTTGCCCAGCCTTTGGGGTATTGCTGTACCCGGGAAAACACGCATCATGATTTTTGGGGTCTGTCTCCCGTGGCAGGAGCTGGGCACAAGATGACATAATGGATATTTTTTACTATGCACTATCCAGAAAAACAGTTATTTGTGGTGCACAGTTTGCCCCTTAAGGAGCTACTCACGGTATAAGACCGGTCCACACAGTCCTAGATAAAGTCCAAAGAAATAGAGACAAATATTTCACTATGACCGGAGCTCCCAATATTATTCTTCTCCCTCGTTATTCCATCTTTAACCACAGGTGAACAGCACCAATCCTCAGTTTCTCCTGCTGAAAGTATGTCCAGGAAGAAGCCTTGCCGGCAAAACCCTGGGTCGGGAAGACAGGAAAGCTAGCGTCCCGTTATTTGATTTGTGAGTATGACTAACTTAAATAAATTTTGTTTGAACGTACCACACCATCTGCCTGCATATTTATTCCAGCTACAGTGCTTTACAATATAATTAAAGGAGGAGAATGAGAATGCGATGGTCCTAGTCTGAATGGTGACATACTTTCAGCAGGAGGAACTGAGGATTGGTGCTGTTCACCGGTGGTTAAAGATGGAATAACGAGGGAGAAGAATAATACTGGAAGTCATAGTGAAAAATTTGTCTCCATTTCTATGCACTATCCATTATGCATTTTTGGGGGGTACACCTGTGGGATTAAAATGCTAACTATACCCCCAGATTAATTCACGGAGGGGTTTAGTTTCCAAAATAGGGTCAGTTCTTTAGGGGTCCCTATTGGCATCTACAAATGCTTCATGATGCCAAAAAGAAAAAAAAAATTGTACAATGTCTGTTCTCCAAATACAAGTTATTCCCTTTTGAGCCCTGCCGTGTCTCCATCCTGCAGATTATTGCCACCTATGGGGTATTGCCCTAACAGGGGTAACCCGCAGAAGTTGCTACCAAAACTTGAAACCTTCTCACATCCGTAAAAAAAAATGGAAACGTCAAACAGATTATGGAAATAAAAAGACGACCAATGGCAAAAGGTTTCAACAAATAATATTATAAAAAAACTTATCTAGTGGGGCATCATCAACAAGTTCAAGGATATAAGCAGGTGTGCAAAGAACCGCTATCCCGGGTACAATAGGATGTATACAAATGTAGCAAAAAAATACAAAAATTGCAGTATGCACCGCTTGCTCTTATCCCAATAAAGACTGTTTAGTCAATTTTAAAACTATTTAATAAAGTAAAAAAAACACAGTTATACTTAAGTACTACAATATAGCATGTAAACATCTAATTAGTAGCAGATATACATAGTACATCTGATAAATATGGTGCTGGGCGAACGCACTTAAAATAGTAATCTCTACAAACAAAAATGTATAAAATAATAAAATAAGTTTTCCTAAAGTCTACCAAAAATTTCACTTGATGTGAACAGTGTCCTGTTAAGTTGCCGCTTGGTCTGCATATATCATATGGTTAGTGCTTTATAGAAGGAAGAAAAGAAAAAACCCCTTTAAGACAATTTGTCCTGATTTAAGGGGAAAAACATTCCTTCCTGGCGCCAAAGATGGCGGGAAATATTTCCTGGATCAAGTGCCCATACTCACCCGATACTCACCATAAAAAGGGAAATCTGTGGTCTCAGGGTGGTCTTTGGAGCCGAAGAAAACGCAGGCTTGAAGGGTCGTCGGGTCGGGCCAGAGGTCAGAAGAATCAGAGCCAAGAGACTGGGGCAGCAATATGATGACAAACGGCAGTAAAGGCTGGTTTGATGTCTCTGCAATGAAAAAAGAACATTAATACTTGTTATAATAGTTGTCATAAAGAAAGAAGAATAAATAGTTGTCATAAAGAAAGAAGAATATTTGGTTAGAAACTGCACCACTAGTGTCCATGGATGCATATGGTACGCCAAATCCAGCATCAAACTGAAGAGATACAGATCTTTCCATTTTACCTCTTCTCTTTCTAGGTTCCACCTCCGTTTTTGGCTTGAAATACTGACTATGTGAACGTGGACTGTAGCAGTCACTGTATCTGCAGTGTGGAATATACATGTATATCACTGTATATAATCCTGTTACACATAGTGCATCTTCTCCTACTCTAGGAGAAGGGAACACAATATAAATTACTGATGGACATACACCCACGTATCTATAATTAAGGAAGATGTCTGATAAAAGTTATAACTTTTAGAGACTGAGTGCCCAAACTAAAACCAAAACCTACTTATGTGTCGCAACAGCTTTATTTATGACAGTTTTTGCTCCCTCTCTATCATGACTTTCAATCATAATGTCGCCCTGAGGACATTACAGTAAAAATAAGATGGAGACATTTGGATTATCCTTGTAGCTGCCCCCCAGGGTCCCCTGAAAAGGAGTCAGGGGGCCCAGAGCAGGCTCTGTAGTGATAATCCAGCTCTGTTCACACCTTCTTGCTCTGTCTCATTGTTAAACTCTGTGCTGGGGTGATGTCCTGGGTGCCCACAGAGAAGGATCTGAGTGCCACAGGTTCGCCACCACTGTTATAACTGCTTACAGATAAGTCTATGAGGTGTATGTATATTGCACGGTTACATGTAGCATACAGATCACTAGCCTATAGGTAATCCCCATACTATTACACTAGACACCACCCCCAGCACCTTTTACTTTATGGCCTAGTGGTGTAACTATCATGTAGACAAACCCCACAGCTGTGATAGGACCTTCTGTTTCATGACATGAATAAACTACTTTCTTTCAGCTGCCACTAGGGGGAGCTCAATGCATCTGCCAATACAGAGTCTAAAGACAGTTGAATTAATTCCTATACACTGAGCGCCCCCTACTGGTGGCTGTAGGCATTTTAATGAATTGGCACATTTGTGTATATAGTTAGACCAGTTGTGTAAAGACATATAAAACAATGACATTCCTAATTATTTTTAATTCAAACACATTTCTTAACCAAAATTAATGATATTTACTACAGTATTGCTTTTTAGTCCAATTTTATTGGTCTAAAGTATTAAGTGTGCAATAACATTTAATAAAATTACAAAGGAGTATTTCATAGATTAGAGACCGAGATTATTAGCTAAACAAAACACTTTCTTCTCTTGAATATTTTCTACATTTCAGACCAGAATTGTCTTCCTGATGATCTGACTGTAAGCTTTCACATTGTCACCTTCCTGTCACTAACAAAGCTGTAATGTACACAAGGATCTGTACCCATGGAAGATCCCACACCAGGAAAACGCCCCCTCCCCTGTACATGGGAACATTTACAATAAATACATTTGGAATAAAACCATATTGTACATTCATCATAACAGGCCCCAAATAAATAGATGGTCCTCTACCTGCTCTTGGCCCTTCATCCTCTGACTCTCTGGCATTGGGTCCGGTCCTCTTCTTCTTTTGGGCGTCTTCCGCTTGGCTGTGATCTTCCCTCTTCCTCTTCTCTCCTCCAATCATCTTCTCCTCTTCTTCTCTCTTCTTGTCATCTTCATCTTGTCCTTTGGACGTCATCTTGCGCAGATCCCTTGCGGGGCAATCCATCTCTCTTCCACTTGCAGCGGTCGACAGTTGGAAAGTGAAGGGCAGTTGGGCATGCGCCAGTCACATGACCCCTGGCATCTTCAGGTGCCACCTGCCATGTACCTGCTCTGCCATATATACTGTCATGTAGGCTTCATGGGGGCATCCAGTGTGTGGATGGATATGGACATTCAATGGATATGTTACAAAAACAAATAGAAATGAGGTTCTCATGCCCCCTCTACATGCAGCTGGTGTAACAGCACTATGGTGGCATGGGTGCCAGCATTTTTGATCTGGCTGGTGCCAACACCTGGGGGGGGTTAGGTCTTTCTTTTTTTAAATTTAACTTCAAATAAAACACAACAAAAATAAACTAACAAACATATTGGGGGAGAAATAACAGAAATGTCTGTGGTAAAATAATTGTCCATGGAAACCAATCAGAGCTGTGGGAAAATAAAAGCTGAGCTCCAATTTCTGGTTTTCGATGAGCAAATAGAACAATTTGCTTTCACAGATTCTCTGAAGAACTCTTCCATTAAGCATTGCCGTGTTCTAAAATGCACGCTCTGTCAATATATAAAAATAGTTTTTACTGTAAGTGAACCCTGTAATTAAAAATAACGCCCAGATCACTATTATTTTTGCCATTTCGCAATAAGTGATCAAAAAGTGATACATACCCAAAAATGGTAGAAATTAAAACACCACCTTACACAGGTGCGTACATCAAATTAAGAAAACGTTATCGGCATGAGGTGATTATTGGCATACAAAAGGAGGTTAACATGGTATCTGGGTTGACATAGCCCATATTTGGGGGGATAAAAGAGAGATTTAACAGCGACTTGTGACATATTTGTCCAATATCTCCATGTCCATAAAGGCTGTATGGAGTGGACTCATGGGCTGGATTTTTGAAGGTATGGAGCAAAAAAAAAAACAAATGCAAAATGGAAAAAGTTATCGGTACAAGGCTATAATGAATGTTTGGGAGATTAATTAATGAAATGATCCCTAAGAGAGGGCGTTTTCTCCAAAGTTATATTAATGTGGCTCTTCCCATTATCCATATTCATGGTCTACCACAAGTTTCTGCCCTATAACTCCAAGAAACATTGGTGACATCAGCACCTTTCTGGGGCAATGATGATGTCCTAAATCTACCACACTATTTTCAGGTCTATTGCTAAAAAAACAAAGATCCCAATGCCCAGGACAGAACAGATGTTCAGTGATTACTACCAAAAGTGCAATCCATAGAGAGAGATGGAACAGCAATATACACATACAGTACAAACCTACTCCTCACTCCATAAAAGAGAAGGGAGGCCCACGTTCTCTATAAGGCCCCAGTTTGGATCTAGTCTCGGTTTAGTCATGCAAAATCTTTTCTGTCTTGGGCATTGGGAGCTTTACATTTTAGAAATAGACCTGCATAGAGTGTATGCTTGACCTTTAAAGTATTTGGTCACGATTTTTGATTTTTAAAAAAAAATTGTATATATTTTAAATGACAAATAAAAGTAATTTTTGGTCAGGGCAGTATCCTGGTATTTGAGGTTACTGGTATCTTGAGGATATTTCCCCCTAAAAATATATATTTTGTTCTTTAAAGGTTATAAGGTTTATAGTGATTTTCACCTGGGTATATTGTAGTCTTTTTTTGTGGATAATATTAAATCAATGAGATAAACTATTTTAGAGCTCACACTACGCACCATGGAGGGATAAACAGCTAATATGTAGCTGCTGTAGGGAGGGGACCCAGCAGTGAACGTCTTTCTCATTGCTTTCAATATTAAAAAACGATGGCATTTTCGATGCACCGCGTTGATGTTCCGCTGTTCGTAATGTGACAAGTTTGTAATGCATCATAAATATGGCAGCAACACTGCTCTATAAAAAATGAGCACCTTTACAGCGGCAGCGTCTGAGGGAAGTCTGATCTAAGACCGATATGTCACTTACTGCTCGCAAAATCCTCGTAAATAATAAAGAAAATGATAACACTTTCTAAAGATACAGGTTCCTTTACAAAGCACCTGAGTGTAAATAAGAATAGCCATAGAATTCCTTTATTTGGTACAATTTTATTATAGTCTGCTCTTAAGTTTCCACTATTAAGTTCTAGTTAGCTCTGGGGTTTCCACCATTATTTTCGAGTCTGCTCTGGGGTCTCCATCATTATTATTATGGTCTGTTCTGGGGTCTCCATTATCATTATTACAATCTGCTCTGGGGTCCTTATATGTGTTTTTATCTGGGATTACATTTTCATTGTCTGCTTTGGGGTCTATATTATTTATCATCTGAATGCAGTATTTTGTATCCCCTAGTGGATTTGCTATATTATGCTTTCTATATTTTCTTGGGTGGCGTTTGTGCTAGTTAGGGTTTCTAAGGTGTCGGTTACTGGAATTGAGTGATGTAATAATAATACGTCCCTCAGACCACTAAGAGTCAGTGCAGCCCTGGTCTAGATAGATCAGGATGCAACCACCTAATGCAACCGTGGCAATCACATGATCTCCGAGACCTGAATCGGATAATTTTGAGCGCTGCGCATTATGGCTGTTACAGATATTTAAAGAGGACCTTTCACCTATAAAAACGGCACTAGGGGCTGCTGACTAAATCTCCGACAATGCTAGCAGACACTGCCGCGATGTACACTAGAAATGCCGGACCGCTCTCAAAACAGTCCAACGTATTGATGGGGGGAGTGGGGGGGTTTTAGGGGCTGCATGACGCTTGGCAGTCACCACTATATATAGTATATATACATAGACATGCATTCCATAAAACAAACATGTTTTCCCCAATGCATTTGCTGACTGAACTAACTATCCAGTCAAACCCATTGTTTTATCTGATTACAAAGTATTGTACATTAAATTCAAACAGAATTTTAAAAAATTATTTTTGCTCTTAATAAGCATAATAAAAGATGGGCATTTTAATTTGCTACATACAAGTTTATGCCTTCGTTCTTCAATGCATCACGATGCGTGTATTTCCCACCAGATGGCAGCAAAGACAAACTTACGCTTCATAGAATGTGTGGTTCATTATAGGAGACCTAGATTTATACTACCACAAGTGTATGTGTATTGGGACAGCAGAAAAGGGATCTTTGCAACATAAAATGGTACCATATTGTGTGTCATGAAGCTATCCTTGTGATCCTTCACCACTAATACAAGGGCTGATTATGGCAGCATTGAGTCACTACCTCACAGATATGTTTTTGGTACTTCAGTGATCAAATCTCTGAAGGCAAAGTCTAAAGCTTAAAAAATAAGAAAAACAACAATATTGTAAAATTGCAACAGAAAAAAGTACAATCCTGCTGATCTACAACTAAAACTTCACCAAAGGATGGGCTATCAATTGAGAATACCGGAAAACAACCCTCCGGTCCTAAAAAGGACATTTCCCTTCTTATAGGTAAACCAGTGAGATTTCACATTAAAGAAATCTCCTCCAAAGTCATGTGAAAGTGAGCAGAAATGAATCTGTGCCTGAAGAGAGTCAAATTTAGAAGGTGCGGAGGTTGTGCCACTTCAGAGGTATATTTTTGTTTTTTTAATACCTATAAACAAGCTTCGGTATCATAAACATCTTTTGGATCACATCATGTTTGTTCAGAGATCCGGGCAGCTAAGGAAAGATTAAAATTATTTATACTTTTCCATGAGGTACAAAGTATAAAAAAAACGTTACTAAAGCTGACATGTCTGGAGAGTATAGAGTTCTTAATATGTTCTACCTGACCAACACAAAGAACCCTATTCAACAAAAACATATATGGTAACCACATGCTTTGTAGTTATCATTGTGACTATTTATTAATATTAACAGAATAATATTGTCATTGAAAAGAAACATTGTCTTTACCAGCAGATTTATATATATTAAATATACATATATATAAAAAACAAAAAACATAACCAGCACTGTACACTTCAGTATCAAGCTGTGACATTATAACTTCTAATGTCTCGGTTACATTAAGGGCCTCGAATTTTGGGAGCTTCCAAATATGCTTAGGGGTTCAACATAACAATTCTATGCAACTGGTAGATACAGGAACTGACATCATCATCTTTTTCCATTCTCCTGGTCTGGTTTATGAGGAATCTCTGGTCCACCTAAGAAGAAAGGCAAAAATAGAATGTTAGTCATTAGTAAACGCCTGTTTAGACTTCTATATATAAAATATATATATATATATATATATATATCAGGATAAATATATTTAATTACACGTGTGTGGTGCCATAACATCCCCAGATGCCTTCAGCCGTCTATGCGGACTTGCAGCCTTATATATGTCCCCAAAAAGGCAGTGTGAATGCCCCCCAATGCAATGTAAACACACTGTTAGCATTAAGTTTACATAGTGTAAATACAATTGAATAGCATTTACAGCACGCTGTGTGAAAAGCACCCTGATCATGCAATATTCTGATCTCTATAACCACTATATTACAAGGTGCACCCGTGTTCTTCACAAGGCCTCTGGTTGCCATGAAGACCCGTTGGCATCCTATGAAAACGTTGCAGGGGCGCCAATCAGTGCGTCACGCTGCCTTAGATGATGCAGTTGCCCCTGACTGCTGCCGTAAAATTGTAACATTACATATCAACCCTGGATGATACTCAACTTCTGTATAGGAGTCTGGCAATGGGTGAGTAATATAATGCCACTGCATTTTTCCACATATTATAAGTTTATCTTCATTTTATACACAAACAAAATAAACAGATTAAATAAACTGTGACATATCTGCTGTTGCTTTATTAGAATCAGTGCTTTGGACCATAGCCCCAATCTGCTCCAGAGCGAGGGGACACTGCCAAGAAGAGCCCATGGCTACTGCTTGGGCATCAGTCCAGCACAGACAAATCATCACATTTCCAGTGTGACGTCCATGTAATTCTCGAAATGCAGAACTACAGCGACTCCCCAAAAATAAAGTAGGCGATTTCAAAAGTTGAAGTGAAGCCAAGGGATTTGTCACTCACATATAGGAAGCCATCAGCTACTTAAACATTTTACATACTAAAAAATGTCCTACTAATATAGAATTAGAAAATACATATTTACACACATTATACTTTATCCGAGAGCTTGGAGCTGTGTATATGAAAGTGGAGTTTTTTTCCCTGAGAGTTAATCCTGCCTTAATAGGGAATTGGAAGGACATGCTAACCCAGCAAAGCAAGAGGATTACTTTATGAAATTGAATGAATTCTGATAACAGCATCTCCTGGCAATACTGAAGATTAAAATAAAAAATGCCAAATCCAAGTGTCACACATATAATCCAGTCTGATGACCCGGTTTAGCCCTGCAAATGCTCTCCATTGCAAATAAAGTACCGCATGACACAGATGTGGAAATAAATAAATAAGCAAAATATCGGCTTCATCCTAAGTGACACCAAATACAATGACAAAGATGTGATTATCAGTCTACATTTATACTAGGTTGTCAGTGTCTCATAGGTGACAATGACGCTATAATCTGGAGCCACTTCTATAGACAAAACGTATCAACTATCAATTCCTGGAAGAATTATTGAGGGATTACTCATGCCTGTAAGGACTGCAATTGTATTTAGACACTATTAGAAAATTGCTACTTATAAGAGCCCCTGATTTAAGGGAGTATTCCCATCTTGGACAGAATATACAATAAATGCCCACGGTGGGAATACCCCTCAAATCACAAATAGGGCTTGAAAGGGTTTTATGCTGCTGGCAATAAAGGCAAATCCATAAAGGGTCCCAACCCTGAGACACTCATCTAATAAAAGAGATGCAAGACAGAACATCAAGGCAGTGAATTGAACAAGGAGCAGGGACATGTGCCCACAGCTCCGCACTCTAAGGCTACATTCACACACATGTATGTGGGACGTACATACGGCCTATATACGTCCCCCATACACTTCTATGGGCTCACTGCACCGTACTGCTCCATAGAAAGATAGGACATGTCCTATCCTTCTACGTGATACGCGCCGTGCGCTGTATAGTCCTATGGAGAGGGGCGGGGGTGAGCAGAGCTCTTCACCTGCACCTCTCCGCAGCGCCGATATATGCCCGCCATACTACGGTAGGCGGGTATACATCGTGTGGATGTAGCCTAAAGGAGTTGTACAAAGAGCCCATCCGGCACCGCAAGGAAACAGGACGCGAGACCCAAAGTGTGAAGGCCTTATATTATTTCAACAAGTAGGAAAACACTTTAAAAGTCTCTTTCACATTGGCTTTTTTTCTTTCACTGATCTGTAGGAAAAAATGTTTTAAACCGGTCCATTATATTTCACTGATGCGGATTGCAAATGGCAACAATGTTAAACTTCCCTATTTTGGGGGGGGGGGGGTTTCTTGCAGATGCATAGACAAAACAGAATCAACAAGCACAAAGCACACACAGGCCAATGTGAAGGAGCCCTTAGCCAAAGCTGTTACAATAATTGCTAACCACATAAGCAGAAAAGGCTATTGACAGGCCAAGGAGTTTCTCAGGTATTCCAGATACATTTTCAGTGTAGCCAACTTCTTCCATTAGAAAATACCTAGGCAGCAATGAATGTGCTTGATATTTGGAAAACTTTTTCCATCCAGTGTAGCCAAAAATATCCAACTGCTGGTCTGAAAGTGGTCTTACTATCCGACCCAAGGCCAGCTTAAAGTACAGTGAAGATCTGGGTGTTGAAAGAAGTGCTCATGACACGTTACCTGATTCCATTGGTAAAGCTTATTAAACCACTTTGCTTGAATAACTTCTCGAGGTTTTTCCTGTTGAAATAAACTGAAGATAGGAGGCAAGTTAAAATAAAGTTAAAAGCACAGGTATAACATGAATTAAGTCATAAAGAGCACCTGGAATTACCACCATTAACGCTTATTATTAAAATATAACACAGATAGATATAGATTTTCTAACAAATTAGAAATTTTAGAACATTTTCTTTTATTTCTATTTTATGTATTTATATTATTGTTATTTTTTTTATTTGTATATTTTATATGCATCTTACAGAGGAGTATTCCTTCCAGCATCCAGTTGGACCACTTCCACAAGCAAATGGTGACACCCAGTTTTCATTTTATTCAAAAGTTTCCAGGAGACACAACAAGAAAAGCACAAGGCAGAGCTGTAAGAACACATGCACTCCAACAGTTTGTTTGTGGGGATTACAAGTGTTGATCTGTCCAGAGAGATGCCAGGTCTTCTTTAACTAGCAGTAGTTGAACTTTACATACAGAATATTATATAACACAGCTCCAAAGTGTGGCAGACACAACTCAATATTGTATCAGTGGAAAGAAACAATCCAATAATTGTGATAAGTGGAGCATGCGGCTACAGACAAACTTAATTAGGTCCAGAAATGTTGCATATTCATTCTGCATGGATGACAGGCTCCAACCCGATCAACAAAAATAGAAACACAATAACAAAAGGTATATTCCAATGTCAGTGTACAATCCACATCATCTCAATTCAATCAAGGCAACAAAGAGCCTTACTTCAGCAGATGTTCTCGGACACCTTCCTGGAGCCGTGTATATCTCTCCTCCCCACCAATGGTACCATCAAAACTCTGGCCAACTATCATGTTTATAGCGGATCTTATCTGATTTATCTGTGAAATATAACAAACAACAGAAAATGGAGTGAAAACCCAGCTTTTGCACAGAATGGTGCTGCCTATCTTATCCTTTCCCCAATAAGACTAGTTGCACATGAAGCATATTTATGCGTGGATTTTGCAAACAGAGAACTTGTAGAATAATAAAGTATCAGTGCAGTGTAAGGGATTTAAGACACTCCCATAAACAAAACAAAAAAATTGCTAAAAACATCAGTCATGTGAATAAACCCATGTTAAAAATATGTTCCAAAAGGTCATGACATGCAAAGCTTAGAATACAGACAAGATCTCCAATATGAAAGATTAGCATCATACGTATATGAAGATTCTCTCTTTGATTTAACTATAAAGTATAAGATCAGTCTACCTTCACCAGGTCATCCACTTTGAGGCGTACATCAAAAGCCAATTCAATGTCATGCTCAGGCCAAACTGCGAGGTCTCTGTACTGCCATCCCAGACCACAAAGGACGCCTGTATATTCTCTTCTCTGCTCATCGACTCTGATGAGATTGAAAATGGAATTCATAAAAATGTTCTAACAGATTTTTAACAAAAGGGGACAGCACAGACATGTATTACAACACTTACACCCATCAGTCTGTAAGCTACATTCTTACCACTCTCTTTTTTGTCTGAGACACTCCTATCCTATGTGAGCAGGTACTCAGACCACCAGAGCACACAGTAGACACTAACTCTCTACAGAAGTTATTTGATTCACGTAAAAATTACTATTCTTGAGTGCAAATATTCGTAAATTGCCCTACTTTTGTGTGTCTACCGTTGAAAGCAGACAAACTGCACCATAAAGGTACAAAGGGGTTCACCTAAACCTTATGTACATATTCTGAACTAATTTTTTTTTTTTTTTTAATATACACTTAAAGGAAAACTACCATTTGATTTGATGCATTGTGAAGAAAACATACCTTGAGACTGCTGTAGCTACACTGATGCAGGATCATATTTCTGCTGAAAAAACAGATATCACATTATGATAATGAAGCTCTGTCGCTTCTATGGCTCCTTCAGTGCTTTGTTCAGCGCTTCTCCTAGCATGCGAGTTATTCTCTGCAGGAGAGGATGATGTAATCTGGCTTGTGCCTGAAGGCAGAATAATCAATTGCTGAACCATCCCCCAGCTGCTGTGTATCAGTGATCCAGCTCAGGTTGATTAGTCATGTCTTGACTAACCTCCATTTGTAGTTAAAAGCTCACGTGTGTAACGTGTTTATGTCAGCTAACCTGCCCAGCTTTCCCAAGGTTCTGAATGTTATAATTGTTTATTCAGCAAAACCACTCAGGGATTAACCAAGATATGATCCTGCATCAGTGTAGCTACAGCATTATCAAGGTATGTTTGCTTCATAATACATCAAATCAGATGGTAGGTTTCCTTTAAATGTTAAAAAAGGCTACCAAGTACTTGTGTCAAAATAAACACCTTCTGTAGAAAGGGATTATACCTTAGCTCTATCATAGGAGCAAACAGCATGCTAATAAGTGCTGGCAAGCCAGGGATGGAGGGAAGCAGGGATGTCTCTCTCAGCATGAGCATAGACCCTAGGAACAACGACAGTAGGAAAAATAATGACCATGCAGAAAATGCCACGTGACAGATAATACACTACACCAGACACAAGATCCGTTTATAGAAAACGAGAAAATAAATAAAAAATAAACCCTCAGCTGGGTCCTTTCCTCGCTGAATGTATAATTATGTAAGGCAGAATATCAGTAACCTGTATATTGTTGGCCTTTATGAAATACATTTTAGTGGCCAAGACATGATGTAATGTAACAAGTATAAACCTCAAGTAAACATACAAGTAAATAACAAAGGTTCTCTCCCTTCTGTTGGTGAAGGGACAAACGGCCGATAGGTGCTGGGACATGTCGCCCAATTCCCCACCACTACATAAAGCACTGCTCTGTTTCTCATCCAGTTCAAACAAAAGCTCGCTGACCAGAATAATAATGATAATCAATAGAACATTTCATTCTTCCAACATTCTTCAAACACGCTTTTAGACATTCATGGAGAACAAGCTCTGAATGAATTTTTCCTGTTTTTCACTCCCCTTCTTCCACAAACTATATATATTTTGGATTATTTTCCATTTACAAAGCCATGTGAGAGCTTCTGCAGGGCAAATTATAGGTACTAGTGGCACCATTTAATATTGTGCCATGATTATATCTTTGTAGCTTTAAACAAAAAAAAATTCTAAAACTTTGTATTAAAGAAATCTAATGTCCCCATATTCATAGACCCATAACGTTTGCATAATTTGGTTTAAGCAGCTGGGTAAGGTGTCATTTATTTGTGGGGTGACATTTTTCATCTATCCCATTTTAATAAAATGTACAACCATTTGATCACTTTCTACACTCAGAATGGTAAAATAAAGTGTCAATTTGGACATTTACCAACCAATGGAACGGTTGATGATTAGCAATGATTATATAACCCCCCCCCCCCCCCGCCCCTCGGACAATGCCTTTGACCACAGCAAATCTAGAAGAAATCTGTGGTTACATAAATTATCATTCATTTTGGATCCTTGTTTATCCTTATGGATGGGCACCGACGCATCGACAAAAATATTTTATATAATGACAAAAAAATCTTGGCACATACCGGAAGCATTTACAGACAACGATGCGGCCACAAACATTCTCTGGTGAGTTGCTTCTGGAGTGTCATTGACAACTACAGAATTAATACTTTCTTTTTCAATCCATACGGATCTAAGAAAGTAAAAGATTAGTCAACTCAATTTGTAAATATCTATAATAAACAAAGGCAAGATTTTCATACAAACAAAACTGATATTTGCAGTAATATTCTACCTGAATTTGGAAATTCTCATCATACTATGAAACTGGACCTCATAGGGATGGAAAGGGCCATGAAGGATAACCTAAAAGAGAAGTAAATAAAAGCAGTAACTCCCTAAATACCCATAAATTGTGTAGTATAAAAAATACCATGATATACAGTTGCTTCATGATCACCCAACAGAGTCAGTAACAGAAGCAAGATCAATGGTTTCTGCAATACTAGCCAAAAATAGCAAAAACTTTTGATAAGCTACCATCAATAGGAGTCATGAAATTTAAGCTCCGGCTATCTGCCAATTGACTATTGGTACTGACAATGAGTACTACACTGACGCAACCAAAGGTAACTTACGCTTTGTAAAAGTGTAGTATAGGCCAGTGATGGGCAACCTTTTGAGCTTGGTGTGTCAAAATTTGCCAAAAAACCGAGCATAACTCGGGTGGTGTGTCACCTTTACAAAAAAACATAATTTTTATGATATTTATAATTTAAATAACAAATATGCATAATTATTTAACTTCTAGGGTACTTTAACCCTAGGTTGTCTGATTGATCCAACCATGTACTGCCATACAACAGTATTCCAGTATATGGGGATTTTCCACATCATCTATTATTATATGCAATTCGCACATTGTAATAGATCGGTTACAATCAGACAGGTGTGGAAAAGATTAGTAACCTGCAAACTTTCAGTCATGAAAGTTCACAGGTTATAGCGAGGGTGCAGGCGCCGCTGTCCGCATCTCCTTCATGCCTTCTTGGCATGGAGAAGGCGTGAGGAGCAAAATAATCGCAATGTCTGGCGATTTGCAAGGTGTTGTGATTATTTCAGGGCTTGTACGTCACAAAACTGACACACAAGCCTTGATGACTGTCTTCTATCATACAGTGCACTGACCTTACTTACTGTATGATGAGAGTGGTTGTCCTCCCTGGTCCCTGCTGTGGAGATGGTCAGTGTAGAGGTCAGTGGCAGCTGCTGGGACATCACACAGGGCAGCAGCGATGTGGCCTCTGACTGTGCTGCCATCCTCCCCCCACCACAACTATCAGGAGCTGCAGAGGAGTCTCCCTGGTTTACGGCCGGGTCACCTCTCCTGCTGTGCCCCGTGCTGATACCTGTGCTGACTGGAGACACTAGGCACAGCTCACACATGGGGAGGGGCCGGCCCAGGGGAGGAGGAGTAGGGGGGAGTGCTGGGAGCTCAGTGCAATCTCTCAGCCTCCTGGCTACTGCACCTGGTCATGTAGGATGAAACTTAACTCTCAGGCAGCCGCGTGTCAGTGAAAATGGCTACACGTGTCAGCAGTGACACGCGTGTCATAGGTTAGCCATCACTGGTATAGGCAGTCGTTTTCTTTGGTCAAGGAGCAGACTGCACACACCAATAACACACGGACCGCAAACAACAGACCACAAGCCTGTTTGCAGCCTGATATTTTACCGAAAGCGTGGGCTGTGTCTTTAATGAAGTTGGATAGTTCCTAAATCATGGTGCATTAGATCTAAGCTAGTAACTTCCAATGAAGTGCATACATAAAATCATTATCTATTTCTCACCTTACTGTTCGGATTTCCATATCGGTTATTCTGATAACTCTCCAGCAGGCCGTCAATCAGGTCGTTTTCTTCCTTTCTGTTGAAGCCATGTGCATTTATTGTCTTAGTCTTGCTACTGGACAAGAACAGTTCTGACAGCACTCCATTGCTTTGCTATTTTAATGAGAAATAATCAAAAGTTCAAAAAAAGATATTAAACCTCTCATGTCCATGATCTGATCTAAACAATGTCCTGCCATCATTATTAAACTTCACAGGAAGCATCTGCATAAAGGGCTATTCTGGGATTTTAATTGATCGCCCATCCTTTGGTATGAATAAAAATGCAATGGTTTACGCAAAAGGTTTTTCATCCAGGCACACAATGGCTTCTATGCCCAAGTTAATCTGAAAGGCAAATTACTGCAATATGGTGGAGAAAAGAAAACGCAATGATGCAATTTGTTAAAAAAAATTAGAACTAAAATGTATTATTATTTTACTTAGTTTACTTTTTAGAGAACTTAATTCTATCTTCAAAAGAAAAAAAGGAAATCAACCATCAGAATCCATCATGATAAACCAGGGGCACTTACCCATAGATCCAGGCACCGTGCCTGTAGAGAGGTAAAGACCGGCACTCCAGGCTGTTAAAAAACTTTCTTTATTCCATATCAATTAAAAAGAAACGTTCATAATGCATAATCCAAGAGACCTATGCATTTTGACCATAGGTATTAGTTCTTACTTATGGTAAGAACAATGAGTAAGAACTAATACCCATGTTCGAAACGCGTAGGTCTTTTGGATTATGCACTATGACCACTTCTTTTTAATTGATATGGAATAAAGAAGAAAGTTTTTTAACAGCCTTGAGTGCCGGTCTTTACCTCTCTCTACTCTTTGAACATTATTTGGGCGTTCTGTCAAGCCTATTCAAGATCCGTGCACCGGACTACGCAGAAGGCGTTTCTTTCGACTCTTCAAGGTCCATGTGAGTGAGCAGCACGCTCAGTACATTTTTTGCTTACTATTGTAATCTCTTATCGCTGGCACTCCCCCTAACCACCTGCCTGATGTAATCTCACTGAAGCACAGGAAGTTTTCGTACACAGTGGGAGGGGGAAGAGCTCCTTGCGCAGTGTAATAGCCTGGGAATATACAGGATGGAGGGGCCATGAGCCCAGTAGCCAGTCTGGCTCATGAAGATTTATAAGTTAATTTTAGAAGGAAGGGAGCCATGGATTACAAAGATAAGAAGGTACAAGATAGAAAAAGTGTTTGAGGCTGGAAGAAAGAGGTGGTTATGTTTTTATGTCTATGTTCTAAATGTTACTGTAAAACTGGTGCAGTTCCCATACCTTATGACTTTTAACAGCTGTCTTGACTGTACCCAATAAAACCAGTTTCAAAACAAACAAATATAAGGTTACCCCAGTGCCTGGATCTATGAGTAAGTGTCCCTGGTTCATCAGGATTGGTTTTGATGGACTGTAGAACTGCACACGTTCCATCATTGCTGCAGAACATTTCCATCATGTTTTTAAGCCAGGAGGGGCATGTAGTTCAACCTTTGCATTGTGAATACTACATTCCACACCCAAAATCAGCAGAAATATTGTATAACATAGTGATTATACATTTACATTAAAAAAGACACAGTACTAAATGAAGCTTCCAGTACATGTAACACATTCACAGTTGTTTCTTTTGGATTGTTATTGGAGATCACATTCATCGCTCTGCTGACAGCATTGTAGCATGTGTGCCTAGCAGAAAGGTCTTGTGTCCGGCAGATTTCAGATGAAGCAAAGAGAATTTGTCAAATTTACCATGAACTTAGGACTAAGCATGAAACGCAGAAGTGAGAAGAGTGAATCCACAGCAGGATATGAGATGAGCACAACATAAGGTGGGGAAACGCATTAGACAAGAGGTGCTATGAGATGTCATAACAGAGTTCTTGCAGTTTAGTATTTGACCAAAAATCTAGATAAAATTGTCGGCTCACGGCACAAGGAAACTACGCATTTGCGCAGGGTGCCTCGTATTGCCAACACGAGCAGTAACTCACTACGCATGCATAGTTTTCCTGCGCACGGGTGCTAGACAGTGAGGCGCCGGAAGTAAGCAAACTCTTCACTGCCAGGCAACTATGCATAGGGAAACTACATATGCGCAGTGAGGTGCGGCGAGCCGCGTTGCAGCTCACTGCCCATATCCGCAATACAAGTGCAAAGTTTCCTTGTGTGGTGAGACAACATCATTAGGGGGTAGGTCAAGAGGATGTGGCAGGGGGTTTGGGTGCATCATGCAGACCGCGGCATCGAGTGAATCAATTATGCAAACGAGCAGGTGGATGTTACAATTTGAAATGCACACTGCGGGTTGTGGCAGGGAGCCAGGTAAAGTTTGATATTGCAGATTTCACTAACAAAGTAAGCCACACATTTGATAAAACATCATCCAGAAAAGCCCTAGTCAGGCACCCAGAATGTATACTAGGACTATTTATCATACGCCGGCACACCAGCAGCCAGCTGCGCTGGTGTCAAATTGCATCTTACGCCTAATGACTACTTGGCAAGGAGGTGCTCTAAGGCTACTCTTTAGGCCACGGTGCACATTATTAGTCTAAGAGCTGCTCAACTTTAGGGGGCCGCAGCACCCTAGATGTGCCAACACCACAAAATGCCACCCCATAAATGCCAAATACCACAGTACAGCAATATATACCACTCTAGAAACCTAATACTGCATTCATAGCACTGGAGACCTCCTGGAGCAGAAAATAATAATACTGGAGGCCCCAGGATTCTCTACTTTTCCTCTTCTCCCTGCACCACACTGCAGCTTATTCTCCCAAGTGGGGGAGGTTGTTGCATACAAATAATTGGCTGTTGATCTGGATAATAATTCTAATTGGACAAAAAGGGGTTCCGGATTTTATTTTTATTGAAGTCTGCAGTAAATTAGTTTGTATGCTTTATGACACTGTGATTACTGGATCTATTTTTAATTGTGAGGCATGGTTCGAATCAGGATTGTGTGCTAGAGATATTAATAGGATGAACAAGGTGATTATAACCTTCGCGAGTACGAACTATATCGTCCTCGTGCTACGAAGGGTGTATGGAGAGAGCTTACGAGATTAGCTCAATCAATACTCAGCGGGAATAATACAGCCGACACACGCCTGTTACCGCGGTTAACCTGTTAAGTGCCGCGGTGGAACCGACCACAGCACCTAACTTACCCTTACATGGGCGCCGCCATCTTAGATGGCTGATCGGCGTCCCCTGTGACGTCATCGGAGGGCAGCGATTGTTTGACTGTGTCATTGAGACCTGTAGGCTTGCCTTATGCAATTATCTCTAATAGCCAGCAAATGGAAAACTATTAGAAATCGTAGTAAAATTGCTATATACGGCAATACAGTAGTATTGAAGTATATAGTATTAGCAATATGACCCTGCAGGGTTAAATTACCCGGGAGGATCTGAAGTAATGGTAAAAAAAAATTTAGAGTTTAAATCATCCCCCTTTTCCTAGATCACATATAAAAGCAAATAAATAATAAGAATCATAAACATGTTTGGTATCAACGCGTCCCAAAATGTCCAATCCGTCAAAATATAATAATGATTTTTACTGGCGTTAACCCTGTAACGGAAGATAGCGCCCAAAGTCGGAAGTGCCACTTTTTTGCCATTTTGAAAAATATAAAAAATTCTATAAAAAGTGATCAAAAGGCAGTACAGTTGTAAAAATGATAGCATTAAAAATGTAATCAAAAGTCGCAAAAAATGACAAATATAAAAAAGTTATTAGCGCCAGAAGATGAAAATGAAGAATATTTTTTTTTGTACAGGTGGTTTTAATTTTTGTAAATGTATGAAAACATTATAAAACCTATATAAATTTGGTATCCTCGTGATCGTACCGACCCAAAGAATGAAGAAGACATGTCATTTGGGGGCTCACAGTAAAAAGCCGTAAAATCCAAGTGCACAAAAAACGGCGCAAATGCGTTTTTTCATCATTTTCACTGCATTCAGAATTTTTCCCCACTTCCCAGTACCTGGTATAGAGTATTAAATACGGTCACTATGAAGAGAAATTTGTTATGCGGAAAATAAGCCCACCCACAGCTCTTTACATGGGAAAATAAAAAAGTTATAGATTTTTGAAGGTGGGGAGTGAAAACTGAAAACGTAAAAACGAAAAAGGGCCTGGTCCTTAAGGGGTTAACTATGTTGGCGTTCTTAAGTTGGCTACAAGATTGAAAATTGTCACAGAACCGAGAGCGATAAATTACTGCTTAAATTCCTGTGTTGGCATTTTGTGATAAATAAATGGGTTTTGGCTGGCAGTTTGGGCACTCTGTCCCTGTAAGGTTTCCATTCGCAATCGCACTGTATAACAAAGAGCTTGCTGGTGTTTGTGGATTCTGGATAGGTGAGGGTGTTGCGTGTTTGTCTTTTGAATGGTGTAAATAATTTGATGTGTTGGTTGGTTGTCTATTAATCCCCAAATGGGAAATTTCAAGCCGCTTTAGCAGTAAAAAACACCAAAACAAATAAAAGTTTTATTCATCCATCATATGCCGCTCTGCTCTGTATCCCACACTGGTTGTATGTGCCGGCATCAGGACCTGGAGCAGAGCTGTGCCAGGAGAAGACAAGGGAGCAGTACAGCTGACCTGCTTCCGGTCGTGGCGTAGATTCATTCAGCATTAATAGTCAGGACACAGAGGGTAGCGGCAGTAGATGCAGAGTTCGATACGTACTTCACAGCTGTGCTTTAAGTTACCCAGCCCAAAGAACGCTGCCATTAGTTATGGAAGCAGTCATTGGGCTCTGACTGTCAGCAGGGTGCAGGCCCTAACAGACTACATGTGCCCTGTTCGAGGCTGTTAGTTGAGATGAATGTGGCTGCACTCCATGTACAGTACATGCTCATTACTGAAGCTCTCCTGCTACAGGTCACAGGAATGAGGCACTGGGAAGGCATGACTGCACTCTTCTTACAACTGCTATAGTGGTCAGGAATACAGGGCTGTGGAGTGCAAGTTTGAAGTTTGGCTTAGAATCCACAACCCTGCAAGGAATTGAGATTATTTCAGAAAATGATTGCCAGAAAACTGGCATACAACCCTGATAAATGTCCCCAATGTCAGCTAAGAACGTGACATGGGATCTGCCACAAGTTTTACAGAGTGGGCGGCACGGTGGCTGAGTGAGTAGCACTTCTGCCCTGCAGCGCTGGGGTCCTAGGTTCGAATCCCACCCAGGTCAACATCTGCAAAGAGTTTGTATGTTCTCTCCGTGTTTGCGTGGGTTTCCTCCGGGTCCTCCGGTTTCCTCCCACACTTCAAAACATACTGTTAGGTTGTTTAGATTGTGAGCCCCATGGGGACAGAGACCAATTTGAAATGCTTGTGCAGCGCTGAGTAATCTGTATGCGCTATATAAATAAAGAATTATTATTATTATTAAGCTATAACCCCCATTTAGATACCATAGAACAAACGGAGAAAGAGGGAATTTTAATAAAGACGCATCAGAAGCATTATTTATTACTAATTTAGGTAATTTAACACAAGTAACACTAAACATTGTATATAGATGTATATTGCTCCTGCCTCAACATCTGAGACAAAATCTTGGCCAGTAAAGCAAGTGTACAGAACAGATGTCTTGCCTGGATAATTTTAGTAATGCCACAGGAATCTTCTTTCCGCTTTATAGTTTCCAATCTGTCTGTGTTAATATACACAAATGTCCAATCGTGTGCCACAACCAATTTCCATGGAAAACTTATGATATGACATCTAAACTAATCCTTGTCAGTCCCTTCTTAATGTTCCATCTAGAAAGCTCAAAGAATTTACTTTAAAAATTCAGTCTACAAATCAGCCGCTATTAAAACTAATCCGATTAATTAAACTCATGGGGAAGAATTGTAAATGCTCAGCTCTATGCACACATATTATTACAGATAGATAGATCAATAATCTTACACAGCCTGGTAGTGTTCAGCAGATGCCATCACACCGCCCACCCCCAACCCAGGACACTGTATACAAGTGTATGAAGTATACATAACACAGAGAGAAGTAAATACTCTTTAGCTTGTGCATCAGAGCAGGCTTACAGATAATATTCTGTGCACACTAGATTATTAAACTGAGCAGATGCAGGGGGAAGGTGCACTGTGTGTGGGAACATAAGAACAGAGTGTAGACTGGACAGAGCAGACATGATGGAGATGCTTCCTGTAATCACAGACAGAAACTGAGGAGCACATTGCATAACCCCATTCCCATTACCCGATCGGGCCCTTCAGTCTGCAGAGTTTCACAGATTATTCCCTAGCAACTGGAATATAAGGCGCATTGGACTATAAGGCGCACCTGATTATAAGGATGAATGACCAGCAGGTGGCAGACCTGTGCACAGTTCAAGGCAGCTGTTATCTGTAAGTAAGGTTCATATATAAGGCGCACGGCACTATACCGCGCACCTTTGATTTCTGAGAAAATCAAAGGATTTTTTGTGCGCCTTATAGTCTGAAAACATGTAATTACTCACCGGTAATTGTGTTTCCTTGAACCAACCAGAGAAAGGGATCCGCCTCCAGGGACAGGAAATCCAGACCTTAAAATGTGCGGTACGCCCCATCTCCTTCAGTGGATTACAGAGACTGCATGGGACTTAATGTTTTGATTATTTCTGACCACCGTATCATTCAGCATCACTTTCAATTAGAGAATCTCACACCTCTGTGACACACACATAACACTTAACACCCAAGTGTGAAACTGAAAAGAATTTTACAAGGGAGGGAATAACCAGGGTGCTGTCGTGGTTCAAGGAAACACAATTACCGGTGAGTAATTACCGGTTTCCCCCACTCACCACGACAGCACCCAACCAGAGAGAATAACATAGACGTAAAATTTAGGGAGGGATCACCGAAGAACTCTTCGCCCAAAGGAAAGCTCCTGTGCACCTACTACGTTCAGCCTATAGTGTCTATAGAAAGTGTGAGGAGAAGACCAGGTGGCAGCCTGACAATTCTGATTAACCGATACCTCTCTGAATTCTGCCCATGAGGAAGAGACTGCTCTGGTAGAATGGGCTTTTAGACCCTCTGGTATCGGCTGTACTGCTGCTACATAAGCAGAGCTAATAGCTTGCCCCCCTCACAAGGGATACTACATAAATGGCTCTTAGATGGAAGGTCACCTGCCCAGTTTTTCAGCCACAAGGCCCTTCTGGCTGAATTGGATAAAGCCACCGATCTTGCTGACAACCGTAAGGCGTCCACCGAGGCATCAGCTAAGAAGGCTGAGGCCTTCTGCGCAGTGGTAACCTCTGAAATAAGATGTGACCTAGAAGCACGGGTCTTAATTTTTTCCTCCAGCTGGGAAAGCCAAACAATTAAAGATCTAGAGACACATGTAGCAGCGATGTTAGGTTTAAATGCGCCCGCTGCAGCCTCCCAGGAGCGCCTTAGAAAGCTATCTGCCTTCTTATCCATGGGATCCTTGAGCACACCCGAATCCTCCACCGGAAGCGCACTCTTCCTAGAGACTTTAGAAACGGCAACATCTACCTTCGGTGCCTAGTCCCAGATCTCTGTCTCCTTTTCTGAAAAAGGATACTTCCTCTTCATTGCCCTAGGGACGAAAACCTTTTTGTCTGCCTTGCGCCATTCTGCCTGGATAAGGGAGGAAATATTCTCATGGATAGGAAAAAACTTTCTTCCTTTCTCCTAGACCCTGGAACATAACGTCCGTTACGGAGCGCTCCTCCTTTTCTTCCTCCAATTCCATGGTCGACCTTACTAATTTAATAAGATGATCAATGTCTTCAATAGGAAACAGGGGCCGGCCTGCCTGCCTGACCTGTCCTCCTCTTCTGACTCAGATGACTGCTCCGGACTAGGGCCAGAATCTTCAAAATTGCCTGGAAGTGCCTGGGGAATTCTCTGACCTGAGGGATCTCCTTATTTCCTGCACAGAACTACACACCTCCTGCTGGATTAGCATACGCATGGACTCAAACAAGGCTGACTGATCCTGTGTTAACAGGCGCTGAACACATTGGTCACAATTAGGTTTTAAGTATGAGTCAGGCAGATTATCTCCACAGATTCTACATGCACGATTCTTAGACTTTACAGTGGCTTTCCCCCTACGCGATTCTTCCCTCTAAAACAAGAATCACATATTGCAACGATGCTCAATTGGTACCAAGGGGCCCAAAGAGTGCCAAGAAAATATTCCCCACACCATGACACCACCACCACCAGCCTGAACCGTTGATACAAGGCAGGATGGATCCATGCTTTCATGTTGTTGACGCCAAATTCTGACCCTACCATCCGAATGTCGCAGCAGAAATCGAGACTCATCAGACCAGGCAACGTTTTTCCAATCTTCTACTGTCCAATTTCGATGAGCTTGTGCAAATTGTAGCCTCAGTTTCCTATTCTTAGCTGAAAGGAGTGGCACCCGGTGTGGTCTTCTGCTGCTGTTGCCCATCTGCCTCAAAGTTCGACGTACTGTGCGTTCAGAGATGCTCTTCTGCCTACCTTGGTTGTAACGGGTGGCGATTTGAGTCACTGTTGCCTTTCTATCAGCTCGAACCAGTCTGCCCATTCTCCTCTGATCTCTGGCATCAACAAGGCATTTCCTCCCACAGAACTGCTGCTACGTTCAAAGGCACTCAAATCACCTTTCTTCCCCATACTGATGCTCGGTTTGAACTGCAGGAGATTGTCTTGACCATGTCTACATGCCGCCATGTGAAATTAAGTGGTAACGAGCAGTTGGACAGGTGTACCTAATAAAGTGGCCGGTGAGTGTATATCATCCTTTAAGTCATATGCACATACACAAAATACCTTGAATATCTCACCTGAAGAATGGAGCAGTATGCCCCCGAAATGTGTTTTCCCTAAAACTTGGCTATATTACTCTAACATTGAGCAGCGCTTCTCTAATCGACCTGGTGCTTTTTGTAGTACATTTCACTCACCTGGATTCTATAGTTATGGATACCAGGAGTTGCTGCAGCTCTATTTGTAGCAAGAAAGCCTGAAGGAACACTGTTATCCCTCTCCAGGTCACAGACAATCTATTGCATAAGAAAACTGACCTCCAAGATGCGCTGCGAGACCCTACCCGCTTTCCCACCAGTGTTGTGCCTGCCAGCAAAACCACTCAACCTTTTTTTTTTTTACCTCACAGGGAACGGCAATCTCAACTCAGATGGCTGCACCCATGTGCAACACCCCTGCCAATACAAGGCAGAGGGTTTGTTGCAAATACATCCCAATATGTAGCTTGCAACCTGTGTGGAGTCTGATCAACCCCACAGCAGGTCACTACACAACACGGGGAACACTGCAGCGGAAGATCCTGCCTGGTAAGGCAGGAGTTAATTGTTTAATGTGATGTCTTTCCATCAGCCAATCACATCGGTTCTAATGTTGTATTGTAAGCTGGGATGCCATTGGAGGAGTAACCTCCACCTGACCAGTGGGAGTAATAAAACCCCTGGTCAGGAAAGCTCTAGAGTTAGTCTAGGGAGAGCAGTCGAACAGAAGAGATCAGAAGGCTGACAAGAGTCAGTCAGTCAGACCAGTCCAGTCAGACAGTAGAGTCAGTGAGGAGTTAGTGAGAGTAATGGGGTATCATCCCACCTTCAAGGGTGATATATGAAGTAACCCAGGACAAGCTGAAGCATCCTACTAGGACACAGCTACCTCCCAGCCTGCCCTTGCATCCAGGCTGGTGATCAATCCCTGTGGTTCCCTCTCCAAGTGCACCCCCCAGCATCCTACCTTTGTTAAGATTCGTTTGGCATGTTATCCACTGTTTCTGTTGGTTCCAATAAAGAACTGTAAGTTGCTTTTAGACAACGTCTGCCTCCGTCTGATCCCTGCTACTACGGCTGTCACCATCACAGACACCCTATCCACTACACAGGGACTCATACTCCAGACCCCAAAAGGGTTGCCCCAGGGAGAACCACTATAACAGTCTCTCCCTCATCATTTCTTACCAACACCACCCTGCTGGAGACCTGCCCTCCGGTTCCCCATACCAAGCACCGTGACACTAGCCTGCCTAGGCCGCAACCGCCAGACACTCCGGTATTCCGGGACCCGGCTGTCTCCAGGCCCCAAGAAAAGGCTAGGCCCCGGTGGGGGATGTTGCACATGCGTCACCGTCTTTACTGGTGGCAATCATGGGGTTAACACACGGGATCTATGGGCAATATGCAGCAAACCCCATATATGTATATAGAGAGCTTACCCACTGAAATCCTTAATAGCTTGCTGACTGATTTATGCGTCAGTGAGCGTTAAGGGGTTGATGGCTATAGACAAGTTGGGCATAATTCAGGTGCACCAATTCCTGTACTACCCAAGACAAGGTTAGCGACAATTTTATTGTCATATAATATAACATAGGATATGAACCTGCCTGTAGTAGATATATAGTGGGTGCCGGTACCATGGAATAGCTGGGCCGAATCAGTCAGTAATGAATAGAAGAGGTAGATCCAGCAACCAAGCAAATATGGAAAAATGGGAAAATTCAAACTTCAATTTCTTTCATCTTCATTAAAAACATCAACATGGGTCAATAGGAGTAAAAAGGCCACGTATGGTGCCATGTTGATGTTTTTAAGAAGATGAGATCAATTAAAGTTTAAAATTTCCCATTTTCCATGTATGGACGGTTGCTGGATTCACCCCTCCATAACATGGGGAGCGCCGTTTCCCTCCGTTCTCATATCTCTTCAGCTTCCAATTATAGTAACCCCCCCCCCCCACGCGTCATGTAATACTCATTGCTGCAGAACAGTTATGGGATGCACCCATCTAAAAATAGGTGTGCTGACCTTGCATGTGCATCATGCGACATCAACTATCACACAATTACCAGAAACACACCTATTTGTAAAATAAAAGATTCCAATGCATTTGACTGATGGGTCATTGTTTTTTTTTTTGTAAAGGAAACATACAATCAAAATAAAGGATGGCTAAACCAGGGGCACTTACCTACAGATCCAGGCACCGTGACTGTGATAGTCATCTTATATTTGTTATCCATGCCCTCCTTCCTTCTAAAATCAACTATTACAATTATGCTAATGAGCCTGAAGGACTACCCTAGCCCCTCTGTGACTTGGCTTTGCAGACTATTACACTGCCTTACTCTCCGCCCTCCTCCCTCAGCACTTGTCCAGTGACACCTTCTACTCAAGAAAATACTCACTTTTGATTCAAAAGACTCCTCAGCGGGCTCTGCAAAACCATCAGATATAAGTATGTCTCTTAAACTGACTTCCTCCAGAGTCTCGAAATATCGATAGACGTCGACATGCAGGATGCCGTGTACAATGGAGAAGACTTTCACCACAAGTGTGCAGCCACTGACTAAGGAGTTGAACTTGATACTAGCCGCACGACTCCACTGTTCTCCACAGATTAGTGACTTGGCAGAAGGCCTCATTTTGCATATTTTGAACTCCAAGGCCTAAAACACAAAAAAGTGTTACTTAAATAGTTACAGCAAGTTAGTCACTCTCTCTAAATGAAGGGGGCATTTATCATGGATATGATGAAAACTGGCGTAGAGACCCTGATAAATGTCCCGCATTATTTATGTATATATTTAAAACTCTACAGCCACAGATGAGCTTCAATTAATTACTATGAGGCTCATTTCTATGTAAATCAACTGGTACAAAGTAAATATCAGAATTTTAACTCAATTGGAGAAACGTCCATGTTCCAAGCACAGGTCACTATGTTTCAATGGTTTGGAAAAAAACATTCAGAACCTAAAAAACCAAAACCTGTTATTGAAAAACTGCAGATTTTCTATTAAAGAACCACACATTTAATGTCTTTCTAAAGAGCATATGTTCCCCTGGGGGATATCCCACAGCATTTTCTCAATACTTTAACCATTCAAAAGATGATCTCCGCATGACATGCTATGATGACAGTTCTCTGGAAGATAGAGAAGAAAAAGTGAGAGAAGAGAGCAATTTCCTTGCCTGAAAAGGAAGATCCAGAAGATGGTTGGGAATTTCTCTCAGAAGATTAAGATCAACTTTAGACTGGTTTCCATAATCCACAAAGAAGACCTGGAAAGGTAAAAAGGAGCGACTTGAAAAACGTTCAGCCAATAAGTTAATTTTTTACAAGATTTAAAGAACTTCAGCCAAATCAGTGGCTGTTTTAAGCATGTCAATTTAGGGATTTAGAGCTACTGAAAGGGTCCTGCTGGATTTCTGTGCAACCAAATTTAACTAGTTATATCATAGTTGTGACTGGCAGTCACCACGTAGCTAAAGCCCAAATGTTGAATGTGTTGGTCAGTAACAAAAAGAACTGTACATTAATTAGCACTACAAGGATATTTTTGTCACCTATAAAAGTTCTGAATGTAGGGGTTTTCAATTTATATGTGGGATGAATGTCTTTATTGTCAAAAGCCATTTAACCCCTTACACACATTGGACATAGTAGTACATCGTGAGCGGTAGTGACTTCCCGCATTGTGGCGTACCACTACATCCAGCTTCTGGCACCGGCAGCAGAATGGAGCTGGTGCCAGAAGCTGAGGGTGTCAGCTGTATGTTTTAGCCGACACCCGCCTCCAACACCCGCAATCGGAGATTTCGCTGCTCCAATCAGAGCATCGTTTGTTCAAGCTGACATGTAAGAAAATTAAAAAAAAAAAAGTTTAAACACACTTAAAGTCTTCCCAATAAAAGTAATTGAATTAAAATTCCCCTAAACACCAACATTCCCTAATGAAGTACAAAAGAAAAAAAAAACCACACTCACACAAAATCCTAAAAAAAACCGTGTCTGTTACAATCTTTACAATAAATTGGTAATATTACTGGACCCGCTTAGTGAATGCTGTAAAGATCTTGACAAAAAATGTACATTTTCCATAAAATCCCTTCACAAAATTTTTCCAAAACTTAGCAAAATCAGTTATGTCCGCCAAAATGGTTCCACCGAAAAGAACAACTTAACACATAAATAAGCTCTGAACCAGTTGTCAATCAAAAAATTATTAGTTATGTCTCCCAAAAGAAGGCAATATGAATAAAATATTATATATTTTACAGCAATTAAAATATCCCTGTTAGCCACACAAAAGCACAGGACACACAGATCTACTACATCCATACATTTTAGACACACAGCTCAGCTATACACACACAGATATAGGAACACACTGCTATACATACACACATAGGAACACATTGGTCACTGCTACATACACAAATACACACTAAAGGAACTGACATCATCACTGGTCCTGGAGGTGTTATCTAGGTCAGGACATGCGGCAGAGAGCAGTGCAGAGGCTCCTATCTGGGAGAACTCGGGTGCAGCGATATGTCAGCGCCTCACCCGATCTCCATTACAGCTGTCAGGAGGATCTGGCAGTGCTGGATCCTCTTTACATATGTTATGGGGTGTAGTTTCTATTGTGAAGTGATTTATGGTGTTTTACCATTATTTAGGCATAGAAAATGACTAAGAAGGTCTGGTTTTGCTTTTTTTTCCTATAAATGTAAAAAAAAAAGTCATGCCTAAAGTTCTAAGCCTCCTAACAGCTTACAAAAACAAGAGGATGCATTTAAAAAAAAAAAAAAAGTCGGCATAAATCACATTCACGTCTGTTTCATAAATGTAATCTTAAAAATCAAGCATTTTTAAAAATTTTCCGTTTTTTTTAACTGTTTTTTTCCATAAACGCAAAACAAGTCACTAAAATGTTTAAATGAACATAAAGTACAATGTTTCACGAGAAAACTATCTCAAAATCGCCTGGATGCGCTTTTAAAAGTTATAACCACATATAGTGACACACGTCAGATTTTTTTTTTTTTTAATGGACCATGTTGGGAAGGTGAAAAATGGCAAGGGGTTAATGAACTCTCACTAATATCGAAAACAAAAAAAAGGCTATGTAAAAAGACTGTGTTATAACTATATATGAGCTTAAAGGAAATCTATCATCAAAATGAAGCATGATAAACTAGGGAAGCTTGCTCATGTGACTGTGGTAGTTTTATTATTTGTTATCCATATCCTTCTTCCTTCTAATATCAACTTTTTAAATAACGTTGATGAGCCAGAAGGGCTCTGGGAGGGTTACCAGAGGCCCTCTGTGCTGCAGCTTCAGGCTGTTACTCTGTCTCCTCCTCCCACTGTGCTTCTTGCACCCTGTATAAGCCTGTGAAGCTGAAGCACAGAGGGGCTCTGAAGACTCACAAATATATTACCACTGTCCCAGTGCTTGGATCTATGAGTAAGTGCCTCTAGTTTATAATGGTCAAATTTTATGGTAGATTTACTAAAAAGGATATTAACACCAGGATGAAGCATGGTAACCAAGCGCACTGACATACTGGAGGATCCACTCCTCTTTTAGCTTCTTATGCCCTGGTTTTTACAAAAAAAAAAAAGGCTTTTACCATTATGCAAATGAGCCTGAGGGAATCTGGCCTCCATAGATATTAAAGGGATATTCCCACGTAGACAAGTTTCTTATATGTACTCAGTATTACAAAATAACACATTCTCTAATTCACTGTTATTAACAAAAATACAGTGAAAGTGTATATACTGTACCCTGATAATCTAACCACAATGTCAGCCCACAGAACTACCGTATATACTCGAGTATAAGCCGACCAGAGTATAAGCCGAGACCCCTATTTACCACAAAAAAAAAAATGGGAAAACCTATTGACTCGAGTATAAGCCGAGGGTGTAGTATACAACCAGCCTGCCCCAAAAAAAGTATACAGCCTGCCCCAAAAAAAGTATACAGCCTGCCCCAAAAAATTTTTCCATAAACGCAAAACATGTCACTAAAATGTTTAAATGAACATAAAGTACAATGTTTCTCGAGAAAACTATCTCAAAATCACCTGGATGCGCGTTTAAAAGTTATAACCACATATAGGGACACACGTCAGATTTTTTTTTTTTTAAATGGACCATGTTGGGAAGGTGAAAAGTGGCAAGGGGTTAATGAACTCTCACTAATATCGAAAACAAAAAAAGGCTATGTAAAAAGACTGTGTTATAACTATATATGAGCTTAAAGGAAATCTACCATCAAAATGAAGCATGATAAACTAGGGAAGCTTGCTCATGTGACTGTGGTAGTTTTCTTATTTGTTATCCATATCCTTCTTCCTTCTAATATCAACTTTTTAAATAATGTTGATGAGCCAGAAGGGCTCTGGGAGGGTTAACAGAGGCCCTGTGTGCTGCAGCTTCAGGCTGTTACTCTGTCTCCTCCTCCCACTGTTTCAGCACACAAAGGGAGGGGGAAGTGCTCCTTGCACCCTGTAAAAGCCTGTGAAGCTGAAGCACAGAGGGGCTCTGAAGAATCACAAATATATTACCACTGTCACAGTGCTTGGATCTATGAGTAAGTGCCTCTAGTTTATAATGGTCAAATTTTATGGTAGATTTACTTAAAAGGACATTAACACCAGGATGAAGCATGGTAACCAAGCGCACTGACATACTGGAGGATCCACTCCTCTTTTAGCTTCTTATGCCCTGGTTTTTACAAAAAAAAAAAAGGCTTTTACCATTATGCAAATGAGCCTGAGGGAATCTGGCCTCCATAGATATTAAAGTTGTATTCCCACGAAGACAAGTTTCTTATATGTACTCAGTATTACAAAATAACACATTCTCTAATTCACTGTTATTAACAAAAATACAGTGAAAGTGTATATACTGTACCCTGATAATCTAACCACAATGTCAGCCCACAGAACTAGATGGATAGTAAACATGTCTGCTTAGAGAGGCCCCGCCCACATCCTGGGATTTTGAA
>CM033647.1:42061775-42093727 GCA_019512145.1 Engystomops pustulosus
AGGGGTTAAAATGATCTTTATTGTGTTAACATCACTAGGAGATTGAATTGTGAGAATTTTCTTTCGTGGGAAAACCCCTTTAATGGACCCCGGACCCCCTCAGGAGAATTTTCAAAATTTCAAAGCCTTATTTTCTTAAAATAGGGGCATGGGAATCTTAAAAAAAAGAAGAGGGGGCAGACACCAGTATTTCAATACGCTTGGTTTACAATCCTTTATCCCGGTGGTAGTTGTCCTTTAAGGATTTTCCTTATACCTTACAACCAGCCTTGATACCAAGTCCAGGGAAAAGCATAAGGCATAGGTTGTATTGCAATTATACAACTTACCACTGCCTCTCTTCCAGAAATGTATAGTATCTGAGCTCGGTAATACCGGAGGCTGTCACAAGCCTGAAATGGTGCCAAGCACATCAGATCTGGATGAGGTCGTCTAGAAAGAGGGGTCAGATCAAGGCGATTGATTTCGGCTGCTAGATGTCCAAGAAGATCAGAATTTTTTGTATCAATACAATAACCCCAGAAATGGCCGACTTCAACCACCTTCGTAGGGAAGAAAATAAACAGAATCGTCAAGAGAAACTTGGTACAAGGTACACTGAAGGTTAAATATAATGCATTACTATTACATCAAATGAAGACACTTGGAAGCTGTAACACTATTAAAAAGTATCTGCAATGCTGTAACTCCCTTAAGAGCAAAATCTTTTTACTTATATATATGAGATCTTTAGAAAACTCAACCATTGTTCAATTGGACAAGCTACCATTACCGGTAATAAAATGTTCTTTGTTAAAGGACATCTATCACCAGATCAAGGATTGGAAACCGAACATACAGACACACTTGTACGAGACACACCTACGGCCTCTGCTACTTTCGTTCGTCGGTCAGCGAGTATCATGTCATGGAATTTTTGAATGAATTCCTCGGTAACCACGTCTGCCGGGCGTCGCTGCTCATCAAAACCGGATGTTCGACCATGTTTAAATTCTAACTGTGGTCGTAGATGGCGAAGTGGCCCCATAAACAGCATCCAACTTTGCTTTTATCTCCTCACATTTTTTCCCATCCAAAAACAAAAAGCGAATTACTGAACGATACTGCTCTTTTTCCATCTTCACGAATCACAAAACATGTCTTAGTCATAAGGCTACCAAATCCAAACTAACCAATCAGTCTGCAATTTGTTTTGCTGTTGTTTGATAGATGGCAGCACACGATGATAACACAAACTTCCTTATTGAACCGCCCTTGTATATACCCACTCTAGCAGGATCTGCTGTTCCTTAGCTTCTTATGGCCTTTTTTTTAATTATGCAAATTATTCTGAGGGGCTCCAGGCTCCATTAACTCTGGCTTATTTGCATAATTGTAAAAGCCATTTTTTGGGTAAACACCAGGGCATTAGAATCAAACAAAAGAGCAGATCCTGCTGATGGTGTGCTTTGTATATAATCATTGATCTGCTGATAGGTGTCCTTTAATACCATGTAGAAAATCCACCGCAGGCAATGACCGCCTAAAGTCTTAGAACCTATGGAGATTACCAAACGCTGGGTTTTATTCTTTGAGATGCAATGGCTGCAGCTTTCTTCTGGGTATGGGTCATTTGTGGAAGGTCATTTCTTAATGCTGTGTAATGCATGCTCAGCCAGATGGGAGTGCTTGGTGCTTGTACAGGTGTTAATGTGACCAATGGTTTACAGCTTGTTATAAACCCTCATTATTTGTTCTCATTAAATCTTTGCTTTATAGTCAACTTGGATAATGACGAAAGGAGAAGACAGCTACATATGACCGTTCTGCTCCATTAATCTCTACGGAGCTGCCGGAAATTGCCGAGCGCCGCGCTCACCGATCTCTGTCACCTCCATAGAGATTAATGGAGAACCGTGCGGCCATCTGCTCCATTAGTTTGAGGAGTGGCCCATGAATAGGGCCTAACTTGTCTTCGTGGGAAAACCCCTTTAACAGCATAGGTGTTTGGCCTGTACATTTGGAGATTTCATGAGCAGATTCCCCAGACAGGGATTAAAAGCCAGGAAGACCTTCCACTCCAAATGTTCACATGCAAACCTGCAAGTCCAGTCTCCACTGGTGTGGGGAGAAACTATTTAAGCCCTTATACATCTGTAACTTGGCTTCTCACTTTGTCAATAGTATTAGTTGCCAGTTGTGAGGGAATAGAATCCATTTTCTGTTGTGTTCTCACACTATGTATCTTTACATTGCCTCTATGCATAGTACCATCCCCTGCGCACACAGATCACTTTACACTGATACATCCTGTTCAAAGCAATTGGAATGTGGACATATTCAGTAGGTTCCTTTGTTCCAAGAACCTATAAAAACGCTCTCTGCTACCTAAATAAATTGAAATTCACTCAAACATGTGAAGGTCTGAATGATTCACCGAGCAGCTCGTACTATACAATGATTTGGACCCACATCACATCAGAGCTAAGAGATATTTCTCTAACACAGTCTGAGGGGCTCCAGGCTCCATTAACTCTGGCTTATTTGCATAATTGTAAAAGCCATTTTTGGGGAAAACACCAGGGCATTAGAATCAAACAAAAGAGCAGATCCTGCTGATGGTGTGCTTTGTATATAATCCTTGATCAGCTGATAGGTGTCCTTTAATACCTTGTAGAAAATCCACCGCAGGCAATGACTGCCTAAAGTCTTAGAACCTATGGAGATTACCAAACGCTGGGTTTTATTCTTTGAGATGCTTTTGTTTGGCAATGGCTGCAGCTTTCTTCTGGGTATGGGTCCTTTGTGGAAGGTCATTTCTTAATCCTGTGTAATGCATGCTCAGCCAGATGGGAGTGCTTGGTGTTTGTACAGGTATTAATGTGACCAATGGTTTACAGCTTGTTATAAACCCTCATTATTTGTTCTCATTAAATCTTTGCTTTATAGTCAACTTGGATAATGACGAAGGGAGAAGACAGCTACATATGACCGTTCTGCTCCATTAATCTCTACGGAGCTGCCGGAAATTGCCGAGCGCCGCGCTCACCTATCTCTGTCACCTCCATAGAGATTAATGGAGAACCGTGCGGCCAGCTGCTCCATTAGTTTGAGGAGTGGCCCATGAATAGGGCCTAACTTGTCTTCGTGGGAAAACCCCTTTAACAGCATAGGTGTTGGCCTGTACATTTGGAGATTAAAAGCCCGGAGACCTTCCACTCCAAATGTTCACATGCAAATCTGCAAGTCCAGTCTCTACTGGTGTGGGGAGAAACTATTTAAGCCCTAATACATCTGTAACTTGGCTTCTCACTTTGTCAACAGTATTAGTTGCCAGTTGTGAGGGAATAGAATCCATTTTCTGTTGTGTTCTCACACTATGTATCTTTACTTTGCCTCTATGCATAGTACCATCCCCTGCACACACAGATCACTTTACACTGATACATCCTGTTCAAAGCAATTGGAATGTGGACATATTCAGTAGGCTCCTTTGTTCCAAGAACCTATAAAAACTCTCTCTGCTACCTAAATAAATTAAAATTCACTCAAACATGTGAAGGTCTGAGTGATTCACCAAGCAGCTCGTACTATACAATGATTTGGACCAACATCACATCAAAAAGAGATATTTCTCTAACACAGTATGGTCAAGTCGCAGTAAAATAAACCTCTAAAACTTACCTCTGTCACATTGATAGACAAAATGATCCCTTTAATGGTTTCCAACTGCTCCTTAACAGTGTGGGAAATATGGACCGGTTCTAAAGTCTGTTTGTGAAAATCCACATTAACTCTAAAGGATGTAAACAAAATAGTTAAGATTTATATCATAAAACCTGTATAGTACCAAAATATTCCAGATCATTGTACAGATATTTTTACCATTCACAACAGCCCTGTGTAAAGTATGGAACACAATCTATTTTTCCCATCATAAACACACTAAGGGTATATGGAGGTGACCCCTCCATAGAGAAAAGCGGTGCACGGCAGAACACTATCTTTACCCTGTGTACGGCGCGGAACGGGCACCAACCTCACTGCCATCTATGGGGACGTATATGCGCATATTCTGGGGATACCTTTCCTTACTTATGGATGGAGTGGTAGGAAGTGCATGTGACCTGCTGCTCAATTCACGGAGCAGTCATATAGCTGAGTGCCATTTCTGTCATTCCCACACAATTGAATGGAGTGTCAGGATGCATACTCATCCTGCCGCCAAACCAATTAGTGGGAAAGGGACGCTCATTTTCTGGTCAGCCAGAGGTCCCAACCCTGTGATTAGTTGGGGTCCCAGCAGTCGGAACCTCATCGATAAACTAGTTGTCCCCTAGCTTGGCACAACTCCTATAAGGTAATTCTCTTTCCCCCCCAGTGTCATGATCGTATAGTAGTTTCATACATTATTTTATGTATATGGTTGCTTAAAAAAATACAAATTACCTGGTTAATTTGACATGCGTAACATCTTCTGTAGAAAGTTCTTCAATCATCTCTGCAGAATGGACATGAAGGGCAAGAGGAACTTTAAGCTGTGCGGTCTTCAGAGCTAAATGTACTGCGGTGAGGGTTTTAAACCTTTCAGTAGGGTTGCGAGAAAACTCCACAAATGCTCTAATAAACAGAAATAATGTGAAATCAGATTATATCCACCAATTAAGATACAGAAAAGTATTATTTAACCATCGTAAGCAGCTCCTAGTGCTTGAAGAAACGCCGCAGTGTTAGAGTGATAGCGTTACCGGAAACCTCCTGTAACGCTATCAAACACTGCGGCTGGGTACAGTGTTGGGGGCGGTCCCGCTCGCTCCATAGGCCGGCAGTGACTTGCGTGCACCAGGCGGCAGTCACTGCCCCTAGCCACGCCCCAACCTCGCCCCCTCATGAATACGTTGGACAGCTTTGCGAGCTGTCCGACAATCAAACTGTACCCCGCCGCAGTAATTGATAAGGTTACCAGAGGTTTCCGGTAACGCTATCACTCTAACACTGCGGCGTTTCTTCAAGCACTAGGAGCTGCTTACTTTATTCTAGTGCCTAAAATTTGGGTGACATGTTGTAACATGTTGTTCTTCACCTTCGTGGTATATTTTGGTTGTAATGTTCTCCATTTATTCATGTGCTCCTGCACTGTGTCACCATTGACAGCTGGCATCGGTGACAGCCGTATAGGACGTAAATACACGTCCAGGAGCTTGAAGTACCTCACGGACGTGCACCTGTATTTATGTCCTAGGTCATTAAGGGGTTAGTGGTCTGCAGGGAGTCATTCAAAATAATTCATATTCTTTTCATATCAGAATATGCACTAAAATTTTTACTTACCTTGATCCATCAAACAATATACTTTTTACTTGTCCACATTGCCTGAAGAGTGATTGTATCTGCTTGTGGTAAAGAAATCCATACTGTGGTACATTCTTTAGCTGCACAAAAAAAATCAAAAACCTTTAAAACAAGCGAAACATTACTACTTTATGCCTTAGTAGCTACTACGATATCTATACTGGCAGTACCCGACTAACATCATTCTTACTTCCGAATGACCCCCATTTACCCATGGGGATCTTCGCAGCACAAGAAAAAACAGCTGCACCCCTTCTGTACCAGGCGGCGGCACCAGGTGTGTGTGCAGAGCAGCATGTGAGGGGAGCAGAAGGTGAGCTGGAAGAAACCTAAGCCACTGAAACAGGTAACTAAGGACACCTTACATAATGGGTTGGAGGCAGGAACCAGATGTAGCCAGGCTAAGACTGGACATCTGCAGTGGTCTAAAATGCCTATGAAACCTGCACAACAAGGACCTATTAACCTCAGAGATGCCTGCAAGAACTGCCGGTAAGATGGCGTCTGTGGCCATCTTGTGCATAGGCTGACACTGCTAATACCCTGCAATATATCAGTATTGCAGAGTATTATCATGAACAAGCTATCAGATGATTGCATGTTCATGTCCCATGGTAGAAAAAGTAAAAAAAGAAAAAAAGAAAAAGTTTTTCAATAAAAAAAATAATTTAGTAATAAATAACTAAAAATGTCCATATGCCCCATAAGAGACATATAAGGCTAAAAAAAGTCTTAATAATAACACAAACCCCACATGTATAGTATCACCGCGTCCATAACAATCCGTAGAATAAAACTAAATAAATATTGAACCCCCACGATGAAGGGCATAAAAAAAAAAAACTGTTAAAAACCTGCCAAAAATTATTATTTTTACCTATTGAATCCCACAAAAAATGCAATAAAGAAAGTTAAAAAAAAAACATATGTACTCCAGAATGATACTGTTGCAAAGTACAACATGTCCTGCAAAAAACAAGCCATCAACCAGCTCCATAGCCAAAAAAGTAAAAATGTTATGCCACTTGGAAGACGGCAATGCAAAAATGATAGATTTTTCTCACAAGGGTTTTATTAGGCAAATTTAGTGAAATGTAAGAAAAAATATTCATGTCTGGTATCCCCGTAATCGTACTGACCCATAGAATAAAAAAAGTTCTACATTTTCAACCATAGGAGATATAAACCCCAAAATGGTAACACTGGAAAAAGCATCTCATCCTGCAAATAACGAAAAAGCAAAAATTTTATAGCCTACAAAAGGGACCAATGAGAAAACTAAAATCCTGACAGCACAGGTCCCTCCTTCCCTTCTGCGCCTCGCTGTGCCCCCATAAAACAAGTAACGTCCACATGTGGGGGGTCTCTGCACTTGGGAGAAATTGCAGAACAAATTGTATGGTGGATTTTATATTTTTATCTTTTGGACATGAGTAAATTTTAGTGCTAAGTGAACGTATAACCAGCAGAATTTGACCATTCTAAATTTATATGAAGATCTCAAGGGGTTAACGATCTTCCTAAAATCTGTTTCTGATAGCTTGAGGGGTATACATTTGTAAATGGGCTGATTATATAGGGGGGTTTTTGATGCTAAATATGTAAAATTTCATTCCAAACGGGATTTATCTCCAAAATAGTAAATTCTGAAAATACGAAAAATCGCTGGTCGCGTGACATGATAAAAAATTATCCAGACATTTCAAAAATTATGAAAATGTAAAGTAGACATTGGATATCTCAGCCCCGGTCATCACGGAGTGGCCTGGCTTACCCATACCTGGGCATTTGGTGAACCCTCCTCCCTTAGGGGAACCCCCTCGACAGCGAGCACGTCGCGGCCCTGGGCGCAGGGGGCCTCGCCGGGGGCAAGACCCTGGGCCTCAGCCTATGGGCTGATTTCTCCTATCTCTCTGTCTTTGTTAATGGAGAACTGCCGATACACTGTACGCTAGATGCCTCTTTATGTGTTTTAAGTACTTGCATTTTATGTTGGCATGGAAGGCCCGCACTGGGCTATGGCCTTTAAACAGGCATCCAGCCGCCCCATGTTTTTAATAAATTCTAACTTTCTCAACTGTGGGTCGTAGAGTTGCGAAGTGGCCCCATAAACAGCAATCCAACTTTGCTTATTAATGCTTCCTCACATTTTTCCCATCCAAAACAAAAAGCGATTACTAGACATACTGCTCTTTTTCCTCGTCACTGAAATCCAAAACACTGTCTTAGGTCATAAGGCTTCAACCAATCAAAATAACCACATCAGTCAGCAAATTTGTTTTGCTGTGTGTTTGATAGATGGCAGAGCACACGATATAACCACAAACTTCCCTTATTGGAAACACCCCGCCCATTGCTATATACACCCCTCTAGCAGGATCTGCTGTTCTTTAGCCTTCCTTTTTATGCGCCTTTTTTTTTCAATTATCAAATTATTCTGGTGGGCTCCTATGGCTCCATTAACCTGTGGCTTATTTCCATCCATGTAAAATGCGCATGTTTTTGTGGCTGTAAACCCAGCGGGCATGAGAATCAACAAAAAGAGCAGAGCCCTCGCTGTTATAGGTGTGCGTTGTATCATCATTTGACCATCTGATCCCAGGCCTGTCCTTTAATACACACATGGAGAATAAATCCCCACCTCTAGGCAATGACCGCCTAAAGCTTAGAACCTATGGAGATTTACCAACGTGGGGACCTTTTATTCGGTTGAGATGCAATGGCTGCCAGCTTTCTTGGTATGGTCATTTGGTGTGAAGGTCATTTCTTAATGCTGTGTATGCATGCCCCAGCAGCATGCCCCCGGATGCTTTCGGGCTTGTACTATGTGTTATTGGGGTGACCCAACGGTATTACAGCTTCTTTTTTAACCCTCAGTTATTTGTATTGTCTCCTTTAAATCTTGCTTTATAGTCCAAAATGCTTTGGAAATTATGACGAAGGAGAAGACCGCTACATATGACCGTTCTGCTCCATTAATTCTCTACGGAGCCTGCCGCCCCCCCGGAAACAATTTGCCTAGCGGCACGCCGATCACACGATCCTCTATTCCACCCGCCATGAGATTAATGGAGAAGCCCGTGCGGCCCATCTGCTCCATTAGTTTGAGGAGTGGCCCATGAATATGGCCTCACTTTCTTCGTCGGGAAAACCCCCTTTAAACACACCGCATAGGTGGTTTCGGCCTGTAATTTGGAGATTATCATGACAGCATTCCCCAGACAGGGATTACAAGCCAGGAATACCTTCCCCCTCCATGTTCACATGCAAACCTGCAAGTCCAGTCCTCCACTCGGTGTGGGAGAAACTATTAAGGCAAAAGCCTTATACATCTGTACCTTGTCCTCTCTCCAACTCTTGGTCAAATTAATTATTGCCAGTTGTCTGGAGGGAAATAGAATCCATTTTTCTGTTGTGTTCCCTCACACATGTATCTTTAACATGCCGCCCTCTATGCATATTACCATACCCCACCGCACACTATCACTTTACCACGATACTCCTGTTTCAACAGCATTGGAATGTGGACAATTCCAGGTCTTCCTTTGTGTTCCAAAACCTATAAAAAGCTCTCTCTACCTAATAAATTGAAACTTCACTCAACATGTGAAGGGTCTGAATGAATTCACCCGAGCAGCTACTACTATACAATGATTTGGACCCACATCACTCAGAGCCTAAGCGAGTATTTCTCTACACACAGTATGGTCAGTCTCTGACACTGACAACCTCTTACAAACTTACCACCTCTGTCACATTGATGGACCAAAAATGAATCCCTTATGGTTTCCAACTGCCTCATCCTTACAGTGTGGGAAATATGGACCGTTTCCCTAAAGTCTGTTTGTGAAAATCCACATTACTCTAAAGGATGTAAACAAAATCTATTAAGATTTATACATAAACCTATATATACCCAAAATATCCAGACATTTACAGGATATGCTGTTTAGAGTGTGCCCATTCACAACCAGCCCTGTGTAAAGTATGGAACACAATCTATTTTTCCATCATAAACACACTAAGGATATAGGGAGGTGATGACCCCGCCCCCCTCCATAAATGAAAAGGCGGTGTGCACGGCAAGACAATTAATCTTTACTATGTTGTAAACGGCGCTGGAACGGGCACCAACCCACTTGCCATCTATGGGGACTGCTATATGCGTAATTCTGGTGATACTCTTTCCTTTACTTATAGGAGGGAGTGGTAGGATGCATGTGAACCCTGCTGCCAGTTTCAGCGGATGCAGTCATATAGCTGAGTGCCATTTTACTGTGTCCATCCACGAAAACACACCATTGATGGCGTTGTCAATGCACCATACTCCATCCTCCGCAAACCAATAATAAAGTGAGGGAAATGGGCGCTCATTTTCTGTGTCAGCGCAGAGGTGTTCTCCCAACCCTGTGGATTAGTTGTGTGGGTCCCCCATCAGTAGTGCAACCTCACGATAACTAGTTTTGTCCCCTAGCTTTGCACAACTCCTCATAAGGTAATATTCTCTTTTTCCCCCCCAGTGTCATGATCGTATAGTAGTTTTTTCATACATTATTTAATGGTATATGGTTAGCTTAAAAAAATACGAATTACCTGGTTAAATCTTGCGACATGCGTAACATCTTCTTGAGAAGTTCTTCAATCATCTCTGCAGAATGACTGAAGGGCAAGAGGAACTTTAAGCTGTTCGGTCTTCCGCTAAATGTACTGCGGTGAAGGTTTTTAATACAAACCTTTCAGTGGGTTGTCGAGAAAACTCCACAAATGCTCTAGAAGTAAACAGAATAATGTCGAATCAGATTATTACTCCACTAATTAGATACAGAAAGTATTATTTACCATCGTTAGCAGCGCCTAGTGGCTTGAAGTAACACGCCTACGCAGTGTTGAGAGGTTGATAGCGTGGTGACCGGAAACCTTCCTGTACGCTACAACCTGGCGGCTTGGGTACAGTGTTTGGGGGGGGTGCGGTCCCCGCTCCGCTACATAGGCCAGTCAGTGACTTGCTGCACCATGTCGGATCATCATCTGCCCTATCCTCTGCCCTACCCCCGCCCTCCCTCATGGACGACGTTGCAGCTTTGTCGAGCTGTCCGACAATCAACTGTCCCCCTCCTCAGTAAATTCGATAGGGGTTACAGATGTTTCCGGTAACACTATCAACCTCACTGCGGGCGTTCTTCAATCACAGGAGCTTGCTTACTTATTCTAGTGCCTAATTTGGGGTGACAGGTTCCTCTTTAAGGTCACCTCCCTATTTTTCAATCTGCCATGTTTCCAACTATATGCAATTATTCTTTAGAACGCTTTAACCTACCAGGCTGATTTGCCAGACTGTTTTTCTGTACATGTTGTTACTTTCACCTTCGGGGTATATTTTGGTTGTAATGTTCTGTCCATTTATTTATGTGCTCTGCACTGTTTCCACCATTGACTGCTTGCCATCCGGCTGACCCCGCCGTCTGGACGTAAATACATGTCCAGGAGCTTGATGACCCTCATCGGCCGTGCTGCGCATGTATTTTTGTCCTCGGCTCATTCAAGGGGGGGTTATGTTGGTCTGGGTCAGGGAGTCATTCTAAAATGATCCATATTCCCTTTTTCATATCAAAGATCGCAGAGAAAAATTTTTACTTACCTGATCCTCAATACTAAGATAACTTTTTAACTTGTCCACATTGCCTCGGGGGAAAAAAACAAGCAAAGTGATTGTTATCTGCTTGTGGTAAAGAATGTTTGCATTATCTGTGGTGCATTCTTTTATGCTGCCAAAAAAAAATCCAAAACCATTTAAATACACAGCAACACATTACTACTTTATGCCTTGAGCTACTCGACCGATATCTTTCTACTGCATTACCCAGACTAACATCTTCTTACTTCCGAATGACCCCCAGTTACCCCACTGGGGATCTTCGCAGCACAAGAAAAAACAGCTGCACCCTTCTGTAACCAACGCGGCACCACAGGTGTGTGTGCAGAGGCAGCATGTGGAGTGGAGCAGAAGGAGTGCTGGAAAAACCTCAGCCCACTGAACAGGTACTAAGGCACCTTCATAATGAAGTGGGGCAGGACACAAAATTGCCAGGCTACAACTGGACATCTGGGGACTGCAGTTGGTCAAAATGCCTATTAAACCTGCACAACAAGGACCATTAACACTCAGAGATGCCTGCAAGAAACTGCCGGTAAGATTGCGTCTGTGGGCCATCCTTGTAGCATAGGCTGAACTGTCTCAATCACCCACTGCAATAGAATCGTATTGCAGAGTTTATCAATGAACAAGCCTATCATAGATTGTCATGTTCATGTCCCATGGTAGAAAAAAGATAAAAAACGAATAAAAGAACAAGTTATAATTTCAATAACAAAAAACTGATTTAGTAATATAAACTAAAATCCCCGTCCATTGCCCCATAGCGATCACATATGTGTACAGTGTGATAAAAAAGCGCCGAAAGCAGAACATGGCTAGTTACACTCCCCCCTACAGAAAGATAATCTGACACCCCCAGAATCCCACCGCCGTCCATAAATCACGCCTAAATAAACAAATAATGATTGAACCCGCAACGATGAAGGGCAGAAAAAAAAAAAACTGTTAAAACCTGCCAAAAGAGGATGTTTACCGATTGAACCCACACAAATGCAGATATAGGAAAAACAACACAGAGGGAGCCGAATGATACTGTTGCCAAAGTACAACTTCCTGCAAAAACAAGCCATCAACCACCCAGTAGCCCCACAAATTAAAACTGCTTGATGCCACTTGGCAACGAGCACAGCGGCAAAATGGATGATTTTTCTCACAAGGGTGGCTCTAGATATTTATGGGCACTTGTAGTGACTGAAACGTTAAGGTAAAAAAATGTTCAATGTTCGGGTAATCATCCCCCGATAAACTACAGTGCGACTACCCTAGAATACAAAAAAGTTCTACATTATTACAACCATACGGAGATATAACCACCACATAATGCGTCACACCCTGGAAAAAAAGCACATCTCACTCCTGCAAATACGAAAAGCAACAATTTATAGCCTTACCCAAAGGACCATGGAAAACTAAAATCCTGACAGCACAGTCCCTCCTTCCCGGCCTCCGCTCGCTGTGCCCCCATATAACACAAGTAACTCCACATGTGGGGGTCTCTCGCCTTGGGAGACATTGCGCCAGAACAAATTTTTCATGGTGGATTTTATATTTTTATCTTTTGGACATGAGTAATTTTTATGTGCTTAATGACCGTATAACCCTCAGAATTGACCATTCTAAATTTCATTCACCTTCATTTTGATTTCATACCTATAAGATCGCAAGGGTTAACGATCTTCCTAAAATCTGTTTCGGATAGCTTGAGGGGTGTCATTTGAAAAGTTATAACCATCTAAAGCGACGCAAGTATAATACAAAAAATAAATAATAAAAAATAAAAAAATTCGCTGGAGCTTAAGCTTTAAAAGTGGTGCGTCCTACCCCTTAACGGCTCTGCGCCGGTAGCTCTTACGGCGCAGAGGTATAAGGGATGTATGAAGAGGGGCCTCCGGGCTGAAGTCCTTTTCATACAAGGTGGGGGTTTTTTTGCATTTTTTACAAAACCCCCACCTTCTATAACTGCAGTCGGTGCTTGCACCGATCGCTGCTATTAACCCTCTCACGCCGCCGGCAGAGTACGCTGGCGGCTTTTAAAAGATCACGTGGCGCGCGGGGCGCCCCATCTTTTTTCCGATCGCCGCCCCCCCAACGTCATCGCGGCCGGGTGGCGATCATTACTCGGGTAGCCTCGGGTCTTCTTCTGTACACGAGCTACATGGCTTATGCAGTTCTTTACAATGAGCCAGTGGCTCATTGTAATGTATGACCGCAAAAATGCCCATATTTTGCAATACTGTAGTCTAATTGCAGTATATATAGGGCGCGATCGATCTGACATCTAGGGTTTTAATGTACCCTATATGGTCTAAAAAATGTGAAAAAAAAAAGAAAAAAAAAAGTTAAAAATAAAAAAATTAAAATAAAATATTAAAATTTCAATCCTCCCCAATCCCTCCCCCCCCCTTTCCCTAAAACGGATATAAAACATCAGAACCAGTAAAAATCACAAACATATTCGTTATCGCCGTGTCCGCAAAAAATGCCCGATCTATCAAAATATAAAAAACAGTTACGGGCGGGTTCCCGGCGCCTCCTGATGCGGGAATGGCGCCCAAAATGTCGAAATGCAACTTTACACCTTTTTTACTAACATAGAAAAATGAAAATAAAAAAATGATCAAATGTCGCACAGACTTAATTGTATCCAGAAAACGTCGCACTCATTTCGCAAAAAAATGACACCTCATCCTACTCACCCATCTCCGTCTCCGTGCGCCAAGTAGAAAAAGTTATTAGCGTCAGAAGAGGCAAATTTTTTTTTTTTTTTGCTACACATTCGTTTATTTTTGAAAATGTACTTAAAACACAATAAAACCTTTTACACTTTTGGTATCACCCCCGCGATCCCACACCCCCACCAGAACCTAAAGAAATAAAGTGGGGCGTGTTATTTGGAGGCGCAGCTGAAAGTCGTAAAAACTTAGCACAAAACGTGTTTTTTTTTTACAAAATTTTTTTCACATTTGGTAATTTTTTTCAGCTTACGCAGTACAACGGCAGTCTAAAATAAATAACATTAAAATTGACGAGGAGAAAGTTAAAATTTTTGTTACGCCCAAAATAAGCCCTCACAGAGGTCTTACACACACGTAAAAAAGAAAAAGCTTTATGGATTTTTTGTGAAGTTTGGAGAGCAGATAAATGACCGAAAAAAACCCTCCATTCCTTAGGGGTTAGGACTTAAAGTAATGTTCATCAGTGTAAACCTGTACATATACAAAATACCTGTTCGTAAACTCATGTTAAGTACAAAATGGCAGAACCTATTTTGTACGGAACCTGGGTACTGCCTGTACTGGAAGACAATATTAAGGTGCTACCAAGCAGAATTTTCAATAATTCAATTCAAAAAGTGAAACTCCTATATTACAAAGAGTCATTACAAACTGAGTAAACAAGTTGTATTTATTTCTGTTAATGTTGATTACAGCTAACAGCAAATGAAAATCCAAAAGTCAGAATCTCAGAAAATTAAAATTAGAAGACCATGAAAACCAAAATGTTAAAAACGTTTTAAACACGGGAATTTTGGCCAAAAGTAAAGCATGTACAGTGGTGCCCTGGTACTTGGTCAGAACTCCTTTTGCATGAAAGACATGCGGCGGGGCATGGAGGGGGATCAACTGATGGCACTGCAGAGGTGTTATGGAACTGCAAGCACAGTGATGCTGTGGTTAATAAACCAGGCATTGGTACGTTTGGCACTGTGGACAGGTGCCAGGTCCTGCTGGAAAATGAAAATTCCATTCTTCAAAAAGCTTGTCTGCAGTGGGAAGCATGCAGCGCTCTTAAATTTCCTGGTAAGCAGCTCTACGGACCTTGGTCTTGATAAATCAATGGACCTACACCAACAGATGACATGGCTCCCGCAAACCATCACCGACTGTGGAAACCTAAAACCACACCTCAAGTAGCTTAGATTGTGCCTCTCCCCTCTTCCTCCAGACTTTGGTTTCCAAATGAAATACAAAATTTACATAGAACACACATAACAAAAAAAATCAAAATGATAAACATGCCATACATAGAACACACATAACAAAAAAAATCAAAATGATAAACATGCCATCGCTTTGGGAAAGCACTGCCTGGTATGAAACGGGCCGCCCACATTACAGAACTGCACCTCCCTGTGTGATTAATGTCAATAAAGAATATTCATACTGTTGTGGTGAGTGCCGCTGTCTTCTTCTATTTACTGTGCTTATGCTAGCCTGGGAGCCGAGGACCATCAGAATGTACGCCAATGGGTCTTGGCTGGTCCGGATTACTAGCACTGCCCATGCATCCCTCAATTATATAGTGCAATGTCACCTTTAAGAATAGTTCCACCTTCTCTGACCTGCTTTTGCCTGTGTTGCTGCTTCCCAGAGACTGTGGAAGCTCCTATGCTACATGATACTCTGCGCCAAATATTCAACTCCTTACTTGAAGTGCCGGCAGACACACCACTGGAATTGGATCGAGCCCATCGTTCACTTCAGGCTCGCCCTTCGATACACGACCAACCCCGGGATGTCATATGCCGGATACACCGCTACCAACTTAAAGACACCATCATGTCTAAAGCACGCCTAGCTGGAAACATCACTTATCAAGGGGCTAACCTTCAGTTACTGCCAGATCTTTCCCGGTTGACTTTGCTCAAACGGAGAGCCTTCAAGCCCCTGTTGGGTGAATTAGGGTGAAGAGACATTCCTTACACTTGGGGATTTCCGTTCCGCCTACAGATAATTGGATATCTCAGCCCCGGTCATCACGGAGTGGCCTGGCTTACCCACACCTGGGCATCTGGTGAACCCTCCTCCCTTAGGGGAACCCCCTCGACAGCGAGCACGTCGCGGCCCTGGGCGTAGGGGGCCTCGCCGGGGGCAAGACTCTGGGCCTCAGCCTATGGGCTGATTTCTCCTATCTCTTTGTTAATGGAGAACTGCTGATACACTGTACACTAGATGCCTCTTTATGTGTTTTAAGTACTTGCATTTTATGTTGGTATGGAAGGCCCGCACTGGGCTATGGCCTTTAAACAGGCATCCAGCCGCTCTCTCTCTCTCTCTTCAGATGGATGCCTTAAAATTTTGCTCTTTTAATGTCAGGGGACTGAATGTCCCTCAGAAGTGTACACAAATTTTGTATGACATGCATAAGCGACGGGTAAATATTTTGTTTTTACAGGAGACTCATTTCAAGTCCACCAGCGTGCCAAACATCCGGGATCGGAATTACCCGCACTGGTTCCACAGCGCCAACCCGGAGGCGAAATCTAAAGGAGTATCGATAGCCCTTCATAGGTCTCTGCCTCACGAAGTAATCGCCTCACAGACGGATGACTCTGGTCGTTTTGTCTTCTTGAAGGTAAAGGTCATGGGACAAGTGTTGATTCTCGCCACCTGGTACTTACCTAACCACAACCCTATCTCAAGTTGTAAGACATTCTTAGCAGCGCTGTCGGAGTTTGCAGAAGGTCATTTAGTGATAGGGGGAGATTTTAACTTCCCACTAGATCCTTCAGTTGACACCTCGACAGGCCGGAGCTCCATCTCCCAGAGTCAGATTAGATCCCTTAAACGTGACTTGCAGGCCCTCCAGCTATTGGACATATGGCGTATTCTACATCCCAATGTCAAGGATTATTCATATTTCTCGCCCGCGCATAGCTCTTATAGTCGAATTGACTTTTTCCTCATGAGCCACAATGCACTGACATGGGCCCCTACAGCAGAAACGGGAAACATATTATTCTCAGATCATGCCCCTGTATTTCTGACATTGACACTGCCACAAAACACCCGGCCACCATGGACTTGGCGGTTAAACGATAATCTTCTGAGGGACTCCCTATGCGTTACTGACATTAGGGAATGCATCAATACCCATATCCAGACACAAGCAGCCAATAACCTAACCCCTTTACCACATCAATGGGAGAGTCTCAAAAGTAACCTAATGGACATATTTGTTAGACATGGTACTCGCCTCAAAAGAGAGAACCTTGCCCGGGTGGAGACCCTCACTTCTCAAATACAGAGCCTTGAAATTCGCCACAAGGCCTCCTTATCCCAGGAGGTACTGGCTGAACTAATGCTGGCCAGGGAATCCTTGAGATCAATTTTATTTCCATTCCACAACTAAACAATCGGTGTCTTTGGAACAAACCTACTCTCCGGTTCTACTTAAACTCCTCCCGTGGATTTCCCCGGAGTCTTTTTCTCCCCTTCCTCCTCAGGCTACCCTTTTGAAAGACACCTTGCGGCTGTGGAGATCGTTGATCTCTAGAGGGACCCTATCCCGTCAGCATAGCCCTCTCACACCAATATTCCAAAATCCTGGCTTTCCTCCTGGAATGTCAAAATTGTCGTTCTTGGGCTGGGGAATACTTGACGACCCCAGATTATATGATATCCTAAAAGGTTCTCCATTGCCAACCCTGGAAGATTTTCATCCGCACCCCAAAGCGACTAACACATCATGGTTTGAGTACTCACAACTTAGATCCTTCATGGCTAAAGCTGGCCCCACTGCCGCATATACGGATTCTCTTACAGAATTCGAGGGATTGTTTCATTTATCGCCCGCTCCTTCCCACGTATCTCACAAATTTACTCGCTTCTGTCCCAGGGCCCTGACATAGCTGAGCTCTCTATTGTTAGGGGATGGGAGCGTGACGTAGACATTGCCCCATCAGAAGAGGACTGGCAGCGCTCCTTCCTCTTTACCCACAAACTGTCCTCCGCTTGTGCTGCTCAGGAAAAGGGTTATAAGATTGTGTCTAGGTGGTACCGGGTGCCGACAGGGCTCCAGTTGGCTTTTCCCTCTGTTTCAGAGTCTTGTTGGCACTGTGGAAAGGAGAAGGGCGATATGCTGCACGTTTGGTGGACTTGCGATGCTCTCCGAAATTTCTGAGATCAGGTATTATAACCCCCTCACATGGCTTGTATCCACTCCTGTATATAACCCCCTCCCTCCTCACGTGGCTTGTGTTCATGTGGATTTGAGGCATTTGCAACAAAAAGTCTCAAAAAGGAAGCCAAAATGTGTGCTTTCCAGGATAGGAAAAACTGAACATCTATCACAAGTAAAAAGACAGGATCATACATATGGCGCAAAAACAAGCCTCCAAATGTCTCAAAATTTCTCCACAGAAAGACAAAACTATGATACATGTCCCCCAATGTTTCATTATAGGCTTGAATCCATATAGGAATGAGAAACCTGTGCCTGGAATACTACTAGTGCTGAAAAGCATCTATGAGTTGATTATTCACATTTCTCATTGGGGGTCATTTACTAAGGGCCCGATTCGCGTTTTCCCGACGTGTTACCCGAATATTTCCGATTTGCGCCGATTGTACCTGAATTGCCCCGGGATTTTGGCGCACGCGATCGGATTGTGGCACATCGGCACCGGCATGCACGCGACGGAAATCAGGGGGCGTGGCCGAACGAAAACCAGACGGATTCGGAAAAACCGCCGCATTTAAAAAAGGAAATTGTGTCGTGGAGCTTGCACTCACCTTCATCCAGGATAGGATAGTGAACTTCAGTGCATTGATGAATTCCGGCCGGACCCGAATCCAGCGCAGAGAACGCACCGCTGGATCGCGAATGGACCGGGTAAGTAAATCTGCCCCATTGTCTTTTGCCTGGTACGGCTCATTATATCCCTGGTCATGTGATGTCACACAGGTGCACGACTTGTTATATCCCTGGTCATGTGATGTCACACAGGTGAATGGCTCGTTATATCCCCGGGTCGTGTGATGTCACACAGGGGCACGGCTCGTTATATGCCTGGTCGTGTGATGTCACACAGGTGCACGACTCGCTATATCCCTGGTCATGTGATGTCACACAGGTGCACGGCTCATTATATCCCTGGTCATGTGATGTCATAGGGTGGACGGCATCACATTGCCAGTAATATAACAAACCATGCACCTGCTTGACATCACAACTTCAGGGATATAACTGTGTGACATCACATGACCAGGTATATAACGAGCCGTGCACCTGTGTGACATTACATGACCAGGGACCAATCGAGCCATGCACCTGTGTGACATCACATGACCAGGGATCTAACGAGCCGTGCACCTGTGTGACATCACATGACCAGAGATATAATGAGTCATACACCTGTGTGACATCACATGACCAGGGATATAAGTAGCCATGCACCTGTGTGACATCACGTGGCCAGGGATATAACGAGCCGTGCACCTGTGTGACATCACATGACCAGGGATATAATGAGCATAAATTGCAGTTTATGGTAACTTTGTAAATGAAGTTGGGGTCTGCAGGTCCCCCTGAGCTGCCCCATACAGAGGAGGACATCCGAGATCAGAGGACTTCCCAGAGGTCCTATTGAAGCCAGTGGAATCCAAGATGGTGCTATGTCTAACTAATACAGGAAGTCTAATTTTAGTCTAATGTCCCTCCAATCACCACAGTCCCAGTAGATCGCCTGAAATCAGACATGAATAATGAATAAGGCATGAATGTCCTCAGTGCTAAAATTAATAAGATCACAAGTTATTGCACACATGGAAGTGTCTGTTCCTGGATGTGACAGCATGTGTTTACATAGAAGTGTTATAGTGAACCCGCCATGTGCTACATCGCATGCCATATGGATCCAAGCTTTCCCCCATAGAAGACAAAGAAGACTGTAAAAGCACATCTGTGTATATAGATCCATGCAAACTCCTCAATACAGTCCCCCGAAGGAGTCCATTATACCAGAAAAAAACTTGTAGCACAAAAATACAGAAGCTTCTTCGGGGCAGGGGTCACCATTGCCTTTTCTACACAATTCTGTGAATGAAGCCCTCTCAAAACTGTAACCATTCATCATTCCCTTCTGCCTCCTTTCAATCTGAGGTTTCAAGACCCTTGGAGGACCTTCAAAGGTCCTGCAACGGCTCTTGCTTACATTGGGGGTCATTTACTAAGGGCCCGATTCGCGTTTTCCCGACGTGTTACCCGAATATTTCCGATTTGCGACGATTGTACCTGAATTGCCCCGGGATTTTGGCGCAAGCGATCGGATTGTGACGCATCGGCGCCGGCATGCACGTGACGGAAATCGGTGGGGCAAACGAAAACCTGACGGATTCAGAAAAACCGCCGCATTTAAAAAAAAAATTGTGTCGCGAAAATTTCACTCACCTTCATCCAGGATAGGCCGGTGTATTTCGAGGCATTCCAGCGGACTTCAGCGCAGCAGTGCCACCTGGTGGACGGCGGAGGAACTACCATCATAAATCCCGGCCGGACCCAAATCCAGCGCAGAGAACGCGCCGCTGTATCGCGAATGGGCCAGGTAAGTAAATCTGCCCCATTGTGTTTATTGAGAGAGAGCAAGGATTTCATGGGTGCAGGTCCTTCTCAGTATAAAATGTGGTGGGTGATTGGGGTGGCTATGGGCCCCCTATCAGGCTTTGGCCTCGGGCTATCACCCACACCCCCTATGTTATAATCCACTACTGCTCAAACACCCTATGGACAGATATTGCAGTGTTCTTGAAAGAAAGCAGCCTTACTTATTAATGACATACATTGTATGTAGATTCCAGTAGCCTGCAGTGACCTTATACAACCCTATATAAGAGGAGCGTGACTCTACGGGGACGTCTTCTCACTTTATAAATGATAACGTTGTCATGATTCTGGCTCCTATTATTATTAATGCTTGTATAGGGTTCGTCTTATAACAATCCACCTGGCCCCTGCGCACATAAGCAGAATTATTGGCAAAGCCCATCGCATAGCGATGTATAAAACTAGTACATCCCGGCTGTCCCAGTGGTCCCAGAAAGATGAGCTGGACAATGCTGAACCCAAAAATCCAGCAAACACATGATTCACAAAGAAATCTAATCTAAGTATCCAGCCGGCCTCTCCCTCCCCTGAAACATTGTGTCCACGATATGTAACAATCCGAGGCTACAATGTATCGCAAGGGTCACACCACCCCCTTACTGCTCGTAGGAACCTGGAATCGGGGGGAGAATTGTCAGCGCTCGCCCACGCCTGGAGCCGCTCGAGGTCTTGTTTTCTCACTAATGACTTTGCCAATTAAAACATTTCTTATATAGAACTTAGTATTTGCAGTAGTGAGCGGTATTATTACATTGCTGGACAGGCTTTCTATTTTTACTATATTTTATGGTTACTATATGGGTAAAGCCAAGATGCCAAGAGGGTTAAGCCATTTTCTTTGGAACTAGTGAACATTTTATTTGGAAGAGTCTTTGTGATTATTCCTTGAAGGGATTGGTGCAAATTTGAAAAGTGTTACCGATTCGACTACTGAGGCCCCCACCGGCCGCACCTTAAAGGAAACCTACCACTTCTGAAGGTAGGTATGAGATGCAAACACCGGGCACCAGCTCAGGGTGAGCTGGTGCCGGTGCTTAGTCTCGTTAGTGTTAAAACCGCGGTATCGCGGTTTTAACACTTTTTAAACTTTCTAGCAGAAACTGCTTCGGCGCTGTGCGCGCGCCTACATTGGAAATGCCGCAGGCGTTGCGCGCGCACGGTCGCGCGCAGCGCCGAAGCAGTTTCTACTATAAAGTTTAAAAAGTGTTAAAACCGCGATACCGCGGTTTTAAACAATAGAAAACAAAATTTACTTCTCAGAATCCGAGCAGAGAATATTGAGAATGGAAAAACTGAAGTTTACCCAGGTGGTGAAAGGTCTTTTTCAGTGCTCTGTAAATACTGAAAACAAACATTTAATGAATTAAGTTGAAACAAATCAAAATAATTTTACAAGTAGAAGGCAAAAAGGATTGCTTTACTAAGAAACCCTGGGAAGTGTGTAGAAGAACTACCATTTGCAGAGAAAGACCTCAGCGATGGCTCTAAATGCTTGCTGTGCAGTTTATGGTAAGGTAATGGCAATCAGTAGAATTCAGAGACTGGATGTTATTTCGGCATTCAATTCCATATTCAACCGGGGAATAGTAAAGCATAAATAGGTTGATGTCCTTTAACGATTTGGCCATTTTGCACCTTCCTGACATGACTAATTTTTATCAAATCTGACATGTGTCACTTTACATAGTCATAACATTGGAACTCTAACATATTCAGTTGACCATTGGACTGTTTTTTTGCAAGAATAGTTGTTCTTTTCAGTTGTATCATTTTGTGCCACATAGGAATAAGTTATCACAAAAGTTAACATGTGTAGAGGCGTTGTGTTTTTTACACTTTATTATTGGGAATGTCTACAGAAGGGAGGCATTTCATTGACTATTTAATTTATTATGATAAAAAAGTGACTTTTTTTTTTTTTTTTTAACTTGGACTTGAACAGCGCCATAAGCTATGCTCTGATCACTTGTTCAAGTCCCTCATATTAAGTACCCTGGTAAGTGGTTTGGGGAGTCCAATCCAGTGGGGAAAACCGTCTGCATGCCATGGTACATGCAAGGGGTTAAAAACCAACGCTTCAGGAGGGTGGTAGTTACAAGAGGGTGTCAGATGTGATAAAGAAGCTAAAATCCTGTCTAAGGCTACATGCACACGATGTATGCCCGCCGTACCATAGTACAGCAGGCATACATTGGCGCCGGGGAGAGGAGGAGGGGGGAGAGCGCTGCTCACCCCCGCCCCTGTCCATAGAAATACTCAGCACATGGCGCCGTACTCTGTAGAAAGATACGTGTTCCATCTTTCTACAGGCTACGGAACAGTACGGCGCCGCAAGGCCATTGCGTCATATGGGGGAAGTATATTCGCCATATATACGTCGGACGTATATACTTCCCCCATACGTTCGTGTGAATGTAGCCGAAAGAGGCAAATGTTATCCACACTCTCCACTGTCAATCCATTATGTGCATTTTTACAGACCTTCACCGGAATTCTACCAACAAATTCAAGCATGATAAACTAGGGACACCTACTTGTAGCTTCAGTCACTGTGACTGTGGCAATCTTCTATTTGTTATACATTGTCTCCTTTCTTGTAAATCAATTTATATAATTATGATAATAAGCCTGAAGGGTTTGGTGGGTGTTTCCAGAGTCCCTCTGTGCTGCAGCTTAACAGCCTTTTACGATTCTGCTGCTGCTAGATAACACAGGCAGAGGAAGGAGGAGAGGTTGGCGAGACATGTTCTGCTCATTGTAAAAGCCTGTGAATCTGCAGCACCAAGGGGCTCTGATAACACCCCCAGAAACCTTCAGGCTCATTTGCTTAATGTTACAATAAAGATTTTCAAAGGAAGGAGGGCATAGATACCCTGATTGCGCCGGAAGCGGCTGCACGTCACTCTCCTGCTCCTGCTTACCTTCGGGTGCCGTCGCGGTCCGGGCGCTGTTGCTGCTCGGGCGCCGGCTCCCCGCAATATCCCCGTCCTCTCTCCTTGCCCTCCGGTGTAACCTGCTTCTGACCTGTTAGGGTCGTCCTGCCGGGATTGCCACGTGCGCTGTGGCCGACGCGGTGCCTGCTTCCTGTGTCCTGGTCCGGTTGCGGCTGCGGTCCGCGTGCTGTAGGTGTAAATATACACGGCCCGTGTCCCCGGCTGTGGAGTGAGGAGACTTGGTTGTCCTGTAATTTGGATTTGTCGCTGGGGATTCCTACCTATACCGCTGCTGCCTGGACTCCATTGGCTTGAACAAGCGATGCTCTGATTGTGTCTTCCAGCCATCATTCCTATAACACAGTGTCATACCGATGCTGCGCATGCTCCGTGTGTTACAGCCAGGACCCGGCTCCGAGAGAAGATCGTGCAGCCTCAGGGCACTGGCAGACCCCGGGGCTGCGATCGGAGCAGTGGACCCCCACGGTAAGTGCCACAGTGGGATCTGATTCACTTTGCCACTGCTGTGGTGTCCTCAGTGGTGCCAGGGCTAAAGTGCACCCCTAAGCACCCCACAGCAGTGTTGGGGGGCTGTAGTCTGATTGACTTGTTTTAGCCAGTAGTCGGGGGATAATGGATATGAGTTACAGTATAATGACCTAAGGGGATAATGTTCTAAATAAATAGCATAGCCGCTGAAATTGGTGTGTAAGTTGAGTATTTAGTTTTTAAATTAGTATTAAAAAGTATTTAGTATTTTAGTTTGGCTTTCTAGGGACAATAAGAAGAAGCATAGCGCCAAATCACAATAGCACAATCACCATCTACTTATACAATGGGGGTCATTTACTAAGGAAAAAACGCAGAATTTTTTTTAAAAAAAATGTGTTGCTTGACACGCGCTTACCTGCACCCAGGAACGGATCATGAACTCCAGTGAAGTCTGACAGAATTCAGCGCAGCAGCGACACCTGGTGGACATCGGGGGAACTGCCTTAGTGAATTACCCAAATCCACCACAGAGACCACGCCGCTGGATCACGACACGACCAGGCTAACACTGCTAGCATTGTATGTGCCACACACTCCTGAAACGCTGCCCATTACATACGACACCAAAAATAAAAACCCCACCACAAAATATAACATTTTTAATTGTGTGTTGAATTCTTCCCCCCATGTGCTACACGGTAATAAGCTCTGCTTTATAAACATAATTAATAAAGTGATCTTTTATTATAAATGTGACCAATGGGTCTCAGTGAAGTCATTTAGACCTTTTTTTGTAAATCATTTCCCTATTGTATGGACCCAGTCAATGATTGTCCACAGTTTTGGTGTATATGATCTATGTCACCTCAGTGATCCCGTTATACCTGCCTGATGAAGGGACCTGGGGGTGTCCTGAAAGCTTCTAACATCTTATATATCAGTAGCCATTAAAAGGTCTCACAATCTCAAGAAGGAGACTTTATCTGACCTATCAAAAAAACCGACCTACTGGGGGCGTAACTACAGTGGTAGCAGCTGCTATGGGGCCCGCAGTATCAGGGGGCCCCGGCATCTGACCTGACATACTAAAGAGTGGAGGATGTGCACCATTATGTACATATTGTCCAGCATGATGTGTACATAACATACCTGTGATGTGTATATGCTGTATCTGTCTGGTGTGTTATATTCTGTAATATGTGTGTATACGGCACCTTATGTGCTTGTATATGCTCCATATATGTGTCCACATGAGTGTATAAATGTGTGATTGTAGCTCACATGTGTGAGTATTACAAATATGTGGGAATGGGGGCCCCATTCAGAATCCTGCTCTGGGGCCCTGCATCTCCTGGTTACGCCCCTGCACAAAAGCAACAGGAATCGGCAGGAGCGTCACAGCATATGGAATTCATGTCTAGTTACTTACATGCCGCTGACACTGATAATAATCATTGTTGTTTCTATAGCGCCATCATATTCCGTAGCTTTACAGACAATGGGGGTCATTTACTAAGGGCGTGGCCGAGCAAAAACCCAACGGATTCGTAAAAACCGCCGCATTTAAAAAAAAAAATGTGTCGCGAAAATTTCACTCACCTTCATCCAGGATAGGCCGGTGTATTACGAGGCATTCCAGCGGACTTCAGCGCAGCAGTGCCACCTGGTGGACGGCGGAGGAACTACCATCATAAATCCCGGCTGTCTGGGACGGCTGGGGATCTTCTGTCGCTTCTGTCTGGATTGGGTCTCCGTCCCTGTTGCCATTGCTGGGATTGCCGGGGACTGCCTGTGTTTGTTGCCACTCGCTTGGTGGCTGGAGGTCCCTCTGTATTTTGGACTGCTATAATATCGGGACTCTATAACTTTGGACTATCGTCAAGATTTTGGACTACCGACGAAGACCTGCTGTACCTCGTGCTGGACTGGTCCTCGAGGGAAGACATCGGACGTGTGGCTGGAGAGGCCGGAGTATGAACTGGGACCGCCAAAGTCTGGATCCAAGGTTTTATCACTGGCCCCCCCTGACCAGACGCCATGGGTAACCGGAGGAGGACGGCTAAATTGCTCAAAGCAGCGTCCGGGGTGTCTGCGCCTCCATCGGATGATGAATCCGTCCATGAAGATCCTCCATTGCAGTCCCTGGAACCCCTGGATGCGCAGGAATGCTCCACATCCCAAGCCGTTCTTGCGCAGATACAGTCGAATGCTGCTAAAAAGTTGGGGAGATTCTCCCGCACACAGCCCTGCTCTCCTCAGGGGTCCCCAAACTCCTCTCCCTCCCTCTCTGAAGGCACCCAGAGCCCGCGTAAGCTATGAGGAGTGTGCTGATCTGCCTGACGCGGCCACGGAGTTGGATCGGAAATTTGCAGAGGTGCTGGCAGCCATTAATGGGTGCCAATCCAAACTGGTCACCAAGGTGGATGAGCTGCGACAGGATTTTGTTCTGCTAAGGCATGACGTCCACAAAGCTAAAGAGCAAATCACCGAAACTGAACGCAGAATATCTGAGGTGGAGGATGTCCAGAGGCCTATGCCGACACAGATCAGAGAGCTTCAGCGCCAAATGTCTGCATCCATCGACAGAGCTGATGACCTTGAAAACCGCCTGGTCTGGACACAGGCTCGGTCCGTCTGAATGAGTGGCTCACTTCTCTAGACCTCGCCGATGTTTGGCGTAGTAAACACCCTCAAGAGAGAGAATATTCATTCTATTCCTCTGTTCATAAGAGCTTCTCTCGGATTGATCTGGCCTTTGTCTCCCCTGATATGATGCAGCACGTTGATCAAGTATCCTATTGCCCGCGCAGTGCGTCAGACCACTCCGCCTTGCTCATCAGTCTCCTTATAGGCCCCCACAGTGACTCCCGCTTATGGCGCTTGCACCCGGCCTGGCTTCTATCCCCAGCGGTCCAGAGTACTGTTAGGGCAGCGCACAGCGAGTTCTGGGATGTACACTCAACCCATCCTGATCCCCTTCTAATCTGGGACTCATACAAGTCCTCGGTGCGGGGAGCATTTATGTCGGGGGTAGCTGGCCATAGAAAGTCTCTAAATGCGCAGGAGGAGAGGCTGACCGCTGCGCTGGTGACTGCAGAAAAGGATTATCTAGAGAAACCTACTCCGGGGAATAAAAAGTCTTGGGCTCAGGCGCAGAGGAACCATCTAGCTGTAGTGAAGGAGCGCACCAGCAAGCGCCTGCAAGCCAGGGAAGCGTCCATCTTTGAATTCGGAGATAAAAACGGGAAGCTGCTTGCGTATCTCTCGCGGGCTGAACGTCCTTGTGCTTCCGTTCCCTCTATTATTGATGGTAACGGAGCCTTGATTACGGAACCCCGGGCCATTAACATGGTATTTCATGAATACTATTCTTCTCTTTACAGCTCCAGATGGTCCGCCTCTTCCGTCACGATCTCCGGATTCCTTGACAGTCTTCCACTTTGGAGGCTCACACCGGCACAGTCATTGGAGCTTGATGACCCGCTCTCGGCGGAGGAGGTGGAACTGGCCATCCATTCGTTGCCCCAGCAGGGACTCCTTTCATCATATATTTCTATCATACAAGGAGTCCTGGGCCCAGCAGTGTGGTTGTTCCATGAAACAGGACCCTACAGGATCTCCACTAATAACTGCTGTCACTATAACAAATCGTCTAAAATTTCCAAATAAATTTGTCTCAAATAATATAATGTTAGCACTCAGGGTGTACCACTTTGATTCAGTTTCTATGGAAATAAATGCGATCGGTAACCTGTCTCTATCAATCCTGGTGTATACAATTTCGATTGTCCTTGGCCCTGACCCCGAATCTTATGACTTTAGGGTCGGGGAGACAGATTGTTCTCCTGTCTAGTGCTGCACTGAGCTGCTCTCTGCCTCTAGCCCCCACCCTTGCATTCCATGAAGACACTTCCTGTCGGCAAGCAACACATCCTGAGGAAAGTAAAACTACAACCCACGGGCAGATAAGGTCTTCATCCAGGGAGGGGGGGGGGGCTAATACCCCAGGGCGGGTTTCCTATGCCTGTGATCGGGGAGCTGAGAATGTCATGTATAATATGCATCTCATAGATCTCATTATCTCATCTATGATCTGTCTCATCTCTCTTTCTTTGTGTTAGATACTAGTAGAATGTTCAGAAGGTAAATGAAAGTGTATATGAGCCTGTACCATGATAATCTAAAAACATTATCAGCACACAGCATCTCACAGCACATAGAAATCATGAAGTGTCCCCCCTGGAATTTTGCACTGACCAGCCTAGGGAGTGATAGGAGATAAAACAGCAATACAACTGAGTAAAATTCTAAAGTTAGGGGTTAAAAATTATCTTGATTGTGTAAATATCACAAGGGGATTGAAGTTTGAGAATTTTCTTTCATGGGCAAACACCTTTAAAAGTCCAATGAAATTAATAGACATTTAAGCTGATTTGTTAAATCTCTGTTATTTATTTGATGACTGAAGTTAATAATGGTGGTTAGAAGACAGGTGTGAACTAGGCCATACATAGCAGCTGTCAAGGTTTACTGTAATAAGTGGGAGCTGTCTACTTTTGTCTCTGCTGCCACTTATAGCAGAGGTCGATAATTATTTTAGCCCAGAATACCTTTCTAAGCTTTAAAGAGGACCTATCACCCTGAAATACGGCACTAGGAGCTGCCTAGTGCTAAACCATATGCTGGAAACCTATGATAACGCTAACACTGCTGCACTGTACACTACAAACGCTGGACCGCACTCAAAGCGGTCTGGCGTATTCATGAGGGGGCGGTGCGAGGCGCTGCCTCTTCCCCGGAGCGCCCCGCTCACTCCATAGGCTGCCTTGATTGTCGTGCGTCATGCGGCAGTCACCAGCACTAATCCCGCCACCACATAAATACACCGTACCGCTATGAGAGCGGTCCGGCGTTTGTAATGTACAGCACAGCAGTGTTAATTAGCGTTATGGGAGGTTTCCGATAACGCTAACATTGTAACACTGCGGCATATGCTGTAGCACTAGCACGACAGGTCCTCTTTAAACACAAAATTTAATCCTGACTCCATGCGAGAGGCCCTTATCGTAGTTCTTCCCAAGCCTGGCAAGGACCCTCTGCTTCCCGACTCATACCGTCCAATTTCCCTCCTAAATTCAGATGTTAAAATACTAGCGAAAATTCTGGCGACAAGGCTTAACAAAGTAATATTATCCTTGGTTCACCCGGACCAGACAGGCTTTATGCCTTGGAGGGGAACTGACATAAATATACAAAGACTACACCTGAATATAGCAGAGGCAGAGCGGTCTCCAGACCCTGGGTTTATATTATCCTTAGACAATTGTAAGGCGTTTGATTCTGTGGAGTGGACATATTTATGGACCCTCTTGCCTAGAATGGGTTTTGGCCCTCGATTTACAGCATTAGTTAGACTACTGTATAACGACCCCAAGGCTAGGGTACGGACCAATCTTAACATCTCACCTACTCTCCCTATGGCCAGGGGCACTAGGCAGGGTTGCCCACTATCTCCCCTCCTCTTCGCACTCGCCATTGAACCCCTTGCTGTGGCGATCCGCCACTCTGAGGGCATTAAGGGCATTGCTAGAGGTACTATTATGGAGAAGGTATCTCTCTATGCTGATGATACACTTGTATACCTTGGGGATGTGGGCCCCTCTCTGGAATCCCTTCTGTCCTTGATAGAACGCTATGGGGGGTTCTCAGGCCTTCGGGTTAACTGGGACAAATCAGCCCTCTTTCCCTTATCTGATGTAGGGGTACACTCCCTCCCCGTCCCAGTCCAGGTAGTGTCCACCTTTAAATATCTGGGAGTCCAGGTGTCACGCAAGGTCCAGGCATTTACGGAGTTAAACATTACACCCCTGATAACTGCAACTGAATCGCGTCTAAAAGCCTGGTCCACTCTCCCCTTGTCTCTGTACGGGCGTATTAACATATTTAAAATGATTTTTCTTCCAAAATTCTTATACCTTTTCCATGCTTGTCCTATACTACTTCCTAAGAGCTTGTTTAAACGCTTAGACGGCATTCTCAGGTCCTTCTACTGGCAGAGTAGTGCCCCGCGCTTCAGTTTAGCGCTGCTTCAAGCTCCCAAGTCTAGGGGTGGACTGGCTGCCCCGGATCTGTATCTTTATTACCTGGCTTCCCAGCTAGTATATGCCCAGTGGTGGATAGATATAGACATGGGAAGAATAGTTCCACCTTCTCTGACCTGCTTTTGCCTGTGTTGCTGCTGAGTCAGTCAAGGCAATTTCAGGTTCCAGGTTGTGAAACTCTAAACAGGATTTTCCCAACATTTTAACAGGTAGCATGAGCCTTAGGTCCAGTGTTCAAAGAGGGATGTTAGAAATATGTGGCCACCGTTCCCTCCTGACAGTGTGTCAGTCACAAATCCACCACAATAATGTGTCCTACACAAGTCCCTGATAGGCAATATGTTAAATAATGTGTGTTCAGCAGGGTTAGGGCTCAGTCACACAGCCGCAATGAGGGCCGTGATCTGGTCACATGATTTGCGTTGGTTTCTATGGCTCCAGGTCATGGCGCGGTAAGCACACAGTGCATCACTGCACTGTGACTGCGTCAGGTGGCCCCTGGAGAGAAGAGGGCTGACCAGGGATACAGTGTATCCCAATAGCCTCTTTGAATCCCTCCTCCCCTATGGTCTTCAGCTTGCAGCAGCTGCACACACTGCACATGCGCAGGGATTCAAAGAGGCAACTGGGGTATGGAATAGCTGCAGTTCACGCTCCATGGTGCGGCTACTCCACACCGCAATGCATATTTACAGTATATTATTACCGTATTTTTCTGACTATAAGACGCACTGGACCTTAAGACGCACCAAGGTTTTAGAGGAGGAAAAATAAGAAAACATGTTTTTTTCCCCCAAATAGTATGCTAAAATATTTAATAAAGTAACAGTAAAGTAACTGGGCGGTGCAGTGCAGCCATGCTCCTCTTTGGAGAAGGGCAGGGGCAAGCAGTGGTCGCCCCCTCCTCTCCTGGACCCTCTATCTTTAGAATTATGCGTACACTTAGTCATTGGGTCTCAAGAGTTACCAGGGCTGTATAGGTATTAGTATATGTGACAAATGCTCACGAGAGCTTACAATCTATGAGGAGGAGAGGACACAGGAGATGACAGTGCTTGTACAATGGCCACAAGAGCTTACAATCTATGAGGAGGACGACACAGGAGATGACAGTCCTTATACAATGGTCACAAGAGCTTACAATCTATAAGGAGGAGGAGAGGACACAGGAGGTGACAGCACTTGTACAATGGTCACAAGAGCTTACAATCTATGAGGAGGACGACACAGGAGATGACAGTCCTTATACAATGGTCACAAGAGCTTACAATCTATGAGGAGGAGAGGACACAGGAGGTGACAGTGCTTGTACTATGGCCACAACAGCTTACAATCTATGAGGAGGAGAGCTATGAGGAGGAGAGGACACAGGAGATGACAGTGCTTGTACAATGGTCACAAGAGCTTACCTCTGTGGGGTAAGGTACCTTTACAAGACAGCAGCCTCTACATACCAGGCAACAAGTGGTTAAGATTGTGAGAGCAGAGACCTGGGGGAAGGGAGCACTAATCACTTATCTGATCCTGTTGGACACTGACACTGCCATCTAAAGGCTCCTCTCCTCTTCTCACACACTGCCGGCAGTCTGTACTCTGAGCCTCCCGGGCTACTTACAAGCCGAGCGGGGATTGGTCAGAGTGATTTTCTCCTCCCCTCCTCTTTCTCCACTGCTGCTGCGCTCCTGCTCTGCCACAAAGCTCCTGTATATTCTCCACTGCTGCTGCGCTCCTGCTCTGCCACAAAGCTCCTGTATATCGGTGCCCTGAGGACTGCAGACCTGGCAGAGCGCAGCGGGCTGCTGTCCTCCATACCCTCCAGCAGTGGAGGGCTGAGAGGAGGAGAGGAGAGCAGCACAGAGCCGCTGCGCTTACTGCCAGCATTAGCTGGCAGAGTGCAGCCGGGTGCCCTCCATTCCCTCCTGCAGTAGGCTACATCCGGACTATAAGACGCACCACTGTTTTCTCCCCATTTTCTGGGGGAAAAAAGTGCGTCTTATAGTCCAGAAAATACGGTATATTATAAAACATTTGTAAGAATTCTTCGGGGCACTAAAG
>CM033647.1:42099526-42141850 GCA_019512145.1 Engystomops pustulosus
CTTCTACATCCCAGATCCCTCACTTCATACATACCCAAGATCAAGAGCTCAGGGGGGACGGAGGTTTACCACCCTGCTGATATGTGTGACAGTTTCTCCTCATACTACTCTTCCCTGTATGCCTTGAAGGAACCTGCCTTGCATAAGGCGGATCCCTCGTATGAGGCCCAGGTGAACTCGTACATGTCTGAAACCAGCCTACCTCCCTTACCTGGAGAGGTGGTTGATGCTCTAGAACAGGAGATTGAACCAGCGGAGGTCTCAGCTGTCATTAAACTCACCCCAGCAGGGAAAAGCCCTGGCCCTGATGGATTTACGCCAGCCTTTTACAAACAATTTAGGGAGTTATTGTCTCCGTTGTTGGCTAAGGTTTTTTGCGCTGTCTCTGTGGACTCTGAGTTCTCGGCCCGGGCCTTGGAGGCTCATATTAGTGTGTTGCCCAAGCCGGGGAAGGACCCTTCTCTCCCCGCCAGCTACCGTCCCATCTCTTTGATTAATGTGGACGTCAAACTGTTTGCTAAAGTTTTGGCGGAGAGACTGGCCCCTCACCTGCCTTCAATAATACACACCGACCAGGTGGGATTTGTCCAGGGAAGGGAGGCCAGAGATAACCTGAACAAGACCTTCCTTCTAATGTCTCAGGCACAAGCAAAGTCACTTCCGGCCTGCTTGTTGTCTATTGACGCAGAAAAGGCTTTCGATCGCGTCCACTGGGGTTTCATGGAGGTAGCGCCGAAGCAGATAGGTATAGGCCCAAATTTTTTAGGGAAAATTCTTGCATTGTACTCCAGCCCAACTGCAAAGGTTAGGGTAAATGGTAATCCATCTTCTTCATTTAAGATCAGAAATGGGACTAGACAGGGGTGCCCTCTATCCCCTTTGCTATATGTAATAGTAATGGAGCACTTGGCTGTTGCCATAAGGAACAACCCCAATATCCATGGCATTCATATGGGTTCCCGTCACTGCAAGGCAGCATTATATGCTGATGATTTATTATTATACGTGTCACAACCGAGGCTTTCCTTTCCATCCCTCCTCCAGGAATTTAAGAGATACAGCATACTCAGTAATTTTAAAATTAATTACTCCAAATCAGAGGCTTTAAACATATCCCTTCCTCAGGCAGAGGTGCAACACATAATGGATAGTTTCCCGTTTCAGTGGCAGCAGACCTCCATTCGGTATCTGGGCATTTCGGTTCCTACTGAACTGTCTAGATTATATACCCTCAACTACTTACCCCTTCTGGAGCGCACCCTGGGAGACCTGCAGCGTTACAATAGAAAGAAACTGTCATGGTTTGGTAGGATTAACGACCTCAAAATGGATAATCTCCCTCGGTTCCTGTATGTTTTCCAGGGTGTGCCCATTAACCGACCAGCTACATTTTTCAGAACACTTTGCTCTGCCATGTTAAGATTTATATGGGGCTCCGGTAGGCCCAGAGTGAGTTGGAAGGTTCTCGTCCGCCACAAGTCCAGAGGGGGCGCGGGTCTTCCGGATCTTAAAATGTACCACCAGGCCTCAATGATCATGAGACTCCTAGACTGGCATTTCCATTCCACAACTAAACAATGGGTGTCCTTGGAACAAACCTACTCTCCGGTTTTACTTAAACTCCTCCCGTGGATTTCCCCGGAGTCTGTTTCTCCCCTCCCTCCTCAGGCTACCCTTTTGAAAGACACCTTGCGGCTGTGGAGATCGTTGATCTCTAGAGGGACCCTATCCCGTCAACATAGCCCTCTCACACCAATATTCCGAAATCCTGGTTTTCCTCCTGGAATGTCAAAGTTGTCGTTCCTGGGCTGGGGAATCCTTGACGACCCCAGAATATATGATATCCTAAAAGGCTCTCCCTTACCAACCCTGGCAGATTTTCATCCGCACCCCGAAGTGACTAACCCATCATGGTTTGAGTACTCACAACTTCGATCCTTCATGGCTAAAGCTGGCTCCACTGCCGCATATACAGATTCCCTTACAGAATATGAGGGATTGTTTCGCTTATCGTCCGCTCCTTCCCACGTTATCTCACAAATTTATTCGCTTCTGTCCCAAGGTCCTGACATAGCTGAGCTCTCCTTTGTTAGGGGATGGGAGCGTGACTTAGACAATGCCCCGTCAGAAGAGGACTGGCAGCGCTCCTTCCTCTTTACCCACAAACTGTCCTCCGCTTGTGCTGCTCAGGAAAAGGGTTATAAGATTGTGTCTAGGTGGTACCGGGTGCCGACAATGCTCCACTTGGCTTTTCCCTCCGTTTCAGACTCTTGTTGGCGCTGTGGAAAGGAGAAGGGCGATATGCTGCACGTTTGGTGGACTTGCGATGCTCTCCGAAGCTTCTGGGATCCGGTATTTGCTACATACCGGCAGATGACAGACATGCAGGTGACAGCCTCCCCGGAGGTAGCATTGCTGTCAATGCTCCCAGGACCCATTAGCCTACAGAAAAAAAACATATTGAGGTTTTACCTCATTGCGGCCAGAGCAGTGATCCCCAGGCATTGGCGATCCACTGTCTGCCCATCCATGTCTGAATGGGCTCATGAGATGCTGGCGCTGTCTCACATGGAGGAGCTAGCAGCAGTCACGCCAGAGGCCTATGCTAGATACACTCATGTTTGGCGGCCATGGTTAGAGTTTAAAGACTCCCAGAATTTTAAGGATCTGCTCCGGGGTTAGGCGGTTTTTCTTTTTCTCTGAACATTTGTACCCCCTACAGTTCTATCCGCACTTGCTTGCTTGTTCTCCTTTTCCTGAATGATGTGATCATAAAGATAGAGATGGGGTCTCGCTCTTAGGTTTGTGGGAAATTCCCTCATGTGCTGTTGTTTAAAACATGCTTATTTTAAGATAACCGTATATTACATTTTGCCTCGTGTACTGCATCATAATATATTGTAATTCTCCACACTACCTAATGCCTTTGACAATCCCTTTCCCAATATTTTCACATTGGCGACTGTTATGTTATGTTATTTTGTTTTTATTTACTTTGTTAATGTTTATTGTTTACTTGTTTAATGATGCATGTTTTCAATAAACTGATTCAACATAATAGATGAACCTGCCACCAGATAGGTAGATATGTGATGGTAGGTTTCCTTTAACCCGGACAAATCTCGTAAGTCCTCACAGGGCGCTACCTCTATGGCAATGGACGTTTGTTATACGTCCTCTTCGGAGGGCCATAACTTTGGATCACTGACACCAAGAATCTCCTCTTTCATATAAATCTAGAATTGTGTTTCTAGGTGCCAGAGAACCAGAGACTAATAGCCCTCTGAAGCATGAAAGAGCCCTTATTCTGGCCCACACCTTTCGTTTTGATGTCACCAGGGTTTGCTTTTGTAGAGATAACCAATATGAAGAACCAAGGATTTCATTATTGCTTGCCATTCAAACAGTTCAATTAACAGCTGCTTGAAAGCCACTGTTATGACAATTAGTAAGTTAGTAAGGTGTAAGCAGGAGGTAAACCTCCAAAAAATAATAATATGACCACATGTGAGACATTGCTCACTTCTATCCATACTTGTAAATGATAAATCACTTCCATATTAATATAAATATCAAGTGGCTGGTTCAGTCGAGAGGTTTGAATCCTCACTTACTGCTGTTGAAGGGGCTCTTCCAATGCTCTATTTACCCCCACCCCCGGGTTATGGTATCACACACATTTTTGTACTACTGGTACAGGGATCGGATACTACTACCCCACTATTCATTAGAGGTGGGGGATGAGATTTAGGTCGCTCATTATCTACTGAGAGTTGGCAGAAAGCCTTTCTATTTTGCCATAAACTCTCCCCGGCTGATCCAGGCACAGCAGTTGTGCTCATCTTCTTATATTAGTTATTCATGGCCTCCTTCCTTCTAGAATCAATGTATAAAGGACATCTACCACAAGGCCGAAATGCTGTATGCAAATGAGCCTGAGCCTCAGAATAATTTGCATTCAGTCCTTCATCCTGTTGGTAGATGCCCTTTAAATTTATTGAAATAAACCAGAAGGGCTTTTGGGGGTGTTACCAGCTTCACAGGCTGTTATACGAAGCAGGAGCACATCTCCCCACCCCCCTTGGATCTATGAGTAACTGTCTCTGCTTATCAAGCTTCATTTTGAGGAAAAACTACATGGAAAAATTACATGAACATTACAAAAAAAAAGTGCAGTTCTATGCACCTGAACAAAGAGCTTTCCATTAGACCAGCGCTTCCATACTAGTGGGCCTGTGCACGAATGCACAGGAATGCCGGGTCTGTAGTAGGAATCTTGTTGGATTCCTTGGAGCTAGTTTGGAATAAGCGAGTGCGTGGCAGGTTCAATAAGATTATTAGGGAACCGAATAGTCAGCATAGTATGTTCCGTGGTAGATACAACCACTGGATGTGCAATATGTATAGAATAAAGAATAGTTTTTTCCCATCTGCGTTTAGATTGTATTGTGATGGGAAACCCTGTATGTAGTAACTGTTTGAGGCTAGTGAACTAATCTATGATGTTTTAGGGGAATTTTTTATCAGGAGGTCAGGATGTGTATATCTGTATTAATGTTATGTCATTGATTGTAATTGTATTGTTCTTTTACAGAGCAGCGTGCAATAACTATTTCCTCTTTGAGGAAATATTATAACTTTTCAGAATTATTATTTATTTTCAGAAATATTATTTTCACATACCACAACTGTAGTTTTTGGGTCCTTTCCGCCAAGATCTCTAATACCAGTTTCCTCATCAGACTGCCCAAAAGTAAAATAATTGGGATAAAAAGCTCCAGCCATTACAACCTGAAAAATATTTTTTTTAAAAAGTTAACCCCTTAAAGAGCCTTTTTTTTGTTAATTTTTCAGTCCCCACCATCAAAAATCTATAATGTTTTTATTTTTCTATGTAAAAAGCTGTGTGATGAGTGATGGTGTTTATTATGTCCTATACTGGGTTACTAAATGCAGTGAAATCTGTGAAAAAATGGCACTTGCACCATTTTTTGTGGCCTCGATTTTAAATTGCGCTTCAAATAACACTTCTACTTATTCTTTGGTTTGGTATGAGGGATACAATATTTATACAGATTTATTCTGTTATAATACATGTTCAAAAATTAGAACCTTGAGTACAAAAGAAAAATTTCTGGTTTCACCATCTTCTAATGCTAATCACTTTTTCATACTTCGGTGTACTAAGACGTGTAAGACGTAATTTTTTTGGGGGATGATCTTACGTTTCCATTGCTTCCCTTTTTTAGGACTACAATTTGATAACTTTTTGTAATTTTTTTATATGTTGCAAAATGGCAAAAAAGTGGTGTTTTGGACATTTGGGCACTATTTTCCGTTATGGGGTTCAACATCAGGAATAACCTATATTATACACTGCCCAATAAAATAAAGGGAACACTCAATTAACACAACCTAGATCTGAATGAATCAAATATTCTCATTGAATGCTCTGTTCTGCACAATCATAAAAAAACATCAATGGAAATCAAATTTATTAACCAATGGAGGCCTTGAATTTGAGTCACCCACAAAATTAAAGTGGAAAAACACACTATAGGCCAAGTTCACAGAAGTTTGATCCACTTGGAGTTGTATTGTGTTGTTTAAGTGTTCCCTTTATTTTTTCAAGCAGTGTATTTTGATAGACCAGACATTGTGACTCAGTGATACCTAACATGTTTATGATAATACTTGTTCATTTTTATATCAATTCTAGGGAAAGGGGGTGATTAGGTTTATTTTTTTAATTTTTTTTACTATTTTCCGGTACTTTAACCCTAGGTTGTCTGATTGATCCTACTGTAGTATGGCAGTATATGGGGATTTTCCACATTATCTATTACAATGTGCACATCACACATTGCAGTAGATCTGCTAAAACAAGACAGACAGTCTCCGGTCTTCGTATGATCCAAGGCCGCCATGGCAACAGATCATCGCTGCCCGATCACATTGCGGGGGGCAACGATGAAAGCAATGATGGCTAACGCCCACGGTGGCAGTTTGCTGTAATATGCAGGAAACCACATGTCTCTGTGAAGAGGGCTCATTCTGAGCTTTATTCATTTTTTTTAAGAACTCCATGACGTACTACATAAAGTGCTACTGTATGCACTAAATATGTATTACGTGGATTTACAATAGGTCTGACTACCCAGGAGGTAGTTTGAAGGCACATTTCTGTACAGACCCAAGGAATCCTGGATAGGATGTGAACAATGAATAGACTTCACAAAATTTCATACCTGAAGAATAAAGCGTTGCTTGTGTTTGTACTCTGGATCCATGGATGGCTGGTGAGTGATGTGCATGTTAAAATTGGCAATGCGTTTCTTAAGCTCATCATATAAAGCAGACACCTAAGGGGGTAAAAACAAATTATTAAGTATTTTACAGCGTTTGCTATTATCACCAACTCTAGTGATAAAATGGTAAAAAAAGGCGCCAATGTAAACATCAAAGATAGAATCGCAACAGTAACACAATAGGGAACAGATCTGCAAAGCTTTTAGTTGTGGATTAAGAACTATAAAAAAAAACAAGAGAAACAAATTTTTTTTATTTTACTTTTTGTACCATTTACTTCCTAATAATACATAATAAATAAACCAGCCTCTTTGGGAAATCTGTGAGAACCCCCAGGTTGGCTATTTTATCAGTTACAATAGAGAATCTCCTACTATGAAGGAGCCAGGAGGAGTCCAATGCATTTCTTGATTTGAAATGAATGTGAAGATGTATCCAATATACAGAACATTTAATCAACACTCACTTCTCGTATTCTCTTTATCTGGAAGTAATTTGACTTTCCCCACTCCAGTTCATCCTATTAAAAAAAAAATCAATTATCAATAGATTTGCTCATATAACTGTAGTTTTAGATATTTTAAGTCCTTAAATCATAGCTGAAATGAAACCTAGTCAGATACATTAACTCCTTCCCTCTGACGCCCTTTGTAGTTTTTGCATATACGTTTTTTGCTCCCCTTCTTTGAAAATCCCAAACTTTTTTTTTATTATTCTGTGTGCAGAGCTTTATAGAGGTCTGTTTTCAGGGTAACCAAGTGTACTCCCTGCTGGCAGCATTTAACATTCCCTGTTATGTACAGGAAAACAAAAGTGCAGTGAACTTGAGGAAAACATTTTGGGGACTGTATTTTAATTTTATTAAATTAATAAAATGGTGTTTGGAAGCTATTTTTCATTATGGGGTTCACAGTGAGGAATAACCATTTTTATATATTGGTCAAGCCTTTTGAAAAGCAGCGATACCTAAAATGATTAGGTTTTAATTTCTGGATCATTAAATCTGTAAAAGAGTCCGATGACATCAGGCTCCTTTTCAGATCCTGCTATGACAGCCATGGAAATCTGCATTAGAGTAGTGGCTGTAATATCAACAAGGCAATCTTGAAAGATGACGTCAGTGGGGGCCACGGCCAGATCCTAGATGGTGGCACCATCACTTAATTGGTGCCATTTCGTTTGATGGCGGCACTTAAGAGGTTAGTTGCGGATATTAACTACATAAATGGTCAGCCGGTGAGCCTGCTCCTTAACCACCATAGAGATAAGTAAGGCGTTAAATGAATAATTTAATATGCAACTTCACCACTCACACTTTATTCCGCCATAAGGAATACAGTTTATTGTTTACATACCTTGGGAAGTCTAAGGTCACCTCTCTCCTTGCAGTTCTGCCAGTACTAAAGGGGAATAAAGAATATAATTAAGGACAGTCCAGAGCTCCCATTCGACATATTAAACTATAACGACATTTAATAAATTTACCCTGAAGGCGTCTACAAGTGCAATGCAATCACTTCTACTATGCCCGGCGTAACTTAGTTTGCTTCTATAGATGAGGAGAGATTGGAAAATGAAATTAGTAAGATACAAATCATTAAAAAACAAACAAACAATCACAAGCCATATCCAATCATTTACCTATATCCATCCAGATGCTGCCTAAACGGCATAGCAAAAAAATTTCGGAGGGACAGTGCTGCTGCTGTGAATTCGAAAGGCAATGGCATCTAGTTAGTGTCAACTACCAGCATCAAAAGCATGCATTTTATGTAATCCAATTCTATTACCTATAATAAGGCACTCATCCAAGCATCCAAAAACATGGCCAAGGACGATGAGTTTTCCAAGCTGCAAGTCAACTGGTAACTGTGCAAGAACTCTCCCCAAGGTGGTGAGTTCTCCATCATATGGGTTCTCCTCTTCTTTTCCACTAACTGCAAGAGCACCTACCTGTGCATCAAAATCAAAGAGACTTGGTTTTATTAGAGTCTACAAAGTATTTTTGGGGGGATTTTGAGCCTATACATAATAATAATAATAATAATAATAATGGTAATATGAAGCCAAAAAAAAATCTTAAAATAAATTGTAAAAGGATGTGCCAATCCTTCACATCATGAAGTTTCAACAACAGAAATAAAAGTGGATGGCTTGAGATGGTGCCAGGATTTTGCCTTTTGGTACTGAACTCATATGACTTGCCCACGATCTGGTAGGCCTTCTCAGTAGCACTGCAACAAGGTATACAAGATTAAGGCTACATTCACACTGCCGTTGCCCGCCCGTACCGTACTGTAGCGGGCAACGGCAGTGCACGGGGAGAGGAGGAGGAGGTGAGCGCAGCTCACCCCCTCCCCTCTCCATAGAGATACATGGCGCACAGCGCCGTATTACGGGAAAAGATAGGACATGTCTTAGCTTTTTCCCGGATAGGGAGCGGTACGGTGCCGCACGTGTGCTGCACCGTACCTCTCCCATAGGGCGCCGTGCGCCCATGGCTGTCTATGGAGGACGTATATCGGCCGTATATACAGTACTGTGAATGTAAATGTAGCCTAACTCATGGTCTCGCTGAGGGCAGCTTCACAGTGGTGAGATCTTATAGGTAGCGCTTTTCTTTTTTTTTAAATGGTAAAATTAGCTAGCACACAAAAAATTCAAAGGAAAGCAGATTCTACTCAAAATTTCTTGTGTAAACCAGTCCTTAAATGACATCTACCACCAAGATGAAGGATTGTAAACCAAACACACTGACATACTGGTGTGTAACCCCCTCTGGCAGGATCTGCTGTACTGATTTTTAAAAAAAAAAAAAAAAAAAAAAGGGTTTCAAAATGATGCAAATGAGCATTAGGGGCTCCAGGCTTCATAGGTGTTAATGAAGCTTAGAGCCCCTCAGGTTCTTTTGCTTCATTTTTAAAGCTTTTTTTTCTTCAATACCATGGCATAATAAAATTTTCAAAATCCACGGATCCTGCCAGTGGTGGCACACACCAGTATGTCAGTGTGCTTGGTTTTCAATCCATGATCCTGGTGGTAGATGTACTTTGAATGGTTTGATAAAAGTTGTTTGATTCTTTGACTATTTGGTGTATTTTTTCTTTTCTTTTTTTTCCCCAGCACATTGATAGTTTTATCATTCCAAAACCAATGAATCGGACATACATACCACTAAAATGGTGGAACAACAAAATACCACAAGCTAAACTCAATGTCATATTGATTGTAACAAATTCTCATATGTTATCACTGCTTTAAAAATAAACAAAACGATGGCCATATTGTGTTGCTTGGCCATTTCCTTCCAAAGTTATGGCATTTTGCGTTCGGAAGCTGCGTGTCAGAAATCTTCCCAGGCAGCAGTGAAGTGGGCTAAGACTAAATTTCATGTACCTAAAGCAGAGTCAAATTTAGGCTGCCAACAGTCCCTTACTAAAGTAAGCAGCACCTAGAGCTGCAACAGTCCCAGCAGTGTTACACTGCCAGCGTTATCAGAAACCTCTGCCGCTGCAGACACTGCCGCGATGTACACTGGAAACGACGGACCAATATCAAAGCGGTCCAGTGTATTCATGAGGGGGCAGGATTAGGGGGGTGACTGCCACATGACACTCGGCAATCAACCCCAGCCTATGGGGAGGGCGGGGAAGTCTGGGAAAAAGGCTGCGCCTCGGACCATCCCCTCATGAATACCCGGAACGCTCTCTCGAAGTGTACATTGCGGTAGTGTCTGCTAGCGTTATCGGAAGCAGCTCCTAGTGTTGTTATTAAGGGTGACAGGTCATCTAAGTAACTTACCAATTAAACCTGTGAGATTCCTACAACTAAATCCAAGGAATAGGAAGACATTTTTCCTCACCATTCTGTGTGTGAGACTTCTGCACTCACACCGCTGCACATGAAGGGCATTGTCACATGACCTCCACCACCTCTGTCCAGAGTGAGCAGGGAGCAGTAGCACTTAACCTTTGTGAAACCATATCTAAAAACAACTCTCAGGACTCACAAAAGAAATTACCACAACTAGGAGACACAGCTTCTGCAGAGCCAGGCTGAGGAGGATGGCAAAGAAACTGCTAGACATAGGTAATAAAGACAATAGGGAAAGTTGTTCTACATTGCAAAAGCTATTGATTAGTGAAGAAAAAAAAACCCATTGCCATTGAGCTTTAACGTAGAAGAAGCAGGGACATTTGAGCTAGGTAGCAGAAACACAGAAGGTCAGAGAAACTGCTTTAAATTCTATTTTAACATTCTACAAACGTATCTTATAATTCTACAACTAGAATACAGTATAAGGAACTTTTGAAGCCATAGCTTTACACTTCTGAAAAGATTAGACACTTACCTCCTTGAGCAAAAGTATGGTGCGTTCAATGTCAGAAACGTTAGGAGGAGAGAGAGCTGTAGCAAGCAATGCCCTCGGCTCACCCATGTCAAGGAGCTTCACCTTCAAGATGGTATTTCCCAAAGGGCTTCGCTAAAAGACATTTAAAAAAAATTGTCAAGTAGGTGACTTTAGGTATTTGCGCTGAAAAAGCATTTGTATAAAAGAAAAATTGCCAACTTACCAGCATCTCTGGGACCACATTTTCGGGTATAAAGTCATTCCAGAAATCTTTATGTACAAGCCTATAGCAATATCCTTTGGAAACACGTCCAGCTCGGCCTTTATTAAAAAAAAAAAAAAAAAATTAAAGTACATGACACTCAACGTTTTCAGACATGATTTTGAGAATTGTGTCAGCTGTATTATTTCTAGTATTGTTGTTGTACCTTTTCTCTGATCGCAGTTGGTCTTGGATGCCCAGCTCAGCCTCAAGCTCTGGTAGTTTGTCTCCTCGTCACATACAAGGGTTTTTGTCAGGCAAAAATCTACAACTAGGTATTAAATGACAAAATACAAAGTCAAAATATATTTCTATTTTCACATTTGATTACTGAAATAGTAAATTGATGCGGATGGCTAATTTGGATGGATCCATTGTAACTACAGACAAGGGAATTCACAATGCCCCACTCAGGTTACCCTTTAGACTGTTCTATAGAATACTTATTACTTATATTATTTAGAGAGTTTATCTAGAAAAGGGGGAATCCGCACATTAAAACTGAAATATTCCAAAAGGGCCAAAACTTGGGGGGACGACTAGAAATACTAAATACATGGGTAGATTTTCTGGCAGCCAAGGCACATCAGCTCAGTGGGTGGGTGGAGTAGTCTGCACAGGTGGGATGTAGTGGGCATATAGTAACGGGAATGACGGGTATGCAGCCCCCTTTAGCGCTGTGTCCGACGTTAGTTTTGATATCCAAAGTGTGGTCCAAAATTAAAGAAATGTTGGGAGTGTAGATGTACCTGATGGAGGGCTCGTCACACCTAGGAGCACAGGGGGATACACTTCCGGAACCAGTTGTTGGATGGAGAGAAATTACTTGGCACCGGGCTGGGGCGGGCCATTTAAAAATAATAAACTTGTACTTGCCTCCTCCGGCGCCGCCAATTTTCCACGCCGCGGTACGTTTGGTCCATGCCCGTGTTACTTTACAGGGGCACAGAAGCCGCGCACAGGGAGCTTCCGGCCAGTGATGTGGCCGGCTCCTCCCATCCATCCCTATCTCTCAGCGTTGTAAGCGCTGGGAGATGGTGTCGGATGGGAGCTTCCGGCCGGCACGAAGCTCCCTGTGCACCCCTATATACAAACCGGCGCACAGATGAGACTGACCGCGGCACGGGTCATCACCAGCGCCGAACGAGGTAAGTACACGTTTATTATTTTTAAATAGCCCGCCCCAGCCGGGCCCTAAGTAAATTTTTACTCCCGGATAACCCCTTTAAGCAATATAGAGTATACTATTTTTGTTCCCACACTATAAAAGTCCTCTAACTAGTACAATTCCCATTTATCTGGATTACGCCAGAGCGGGGTAACCTCTAGTGCCTCCCACTATTCCCTGCCGATCACAGCATTTCCACCACACCAGGTGCATCATACGTAACTTTGGCAGATTGTCTTAGTGTAACGAAACCTATGTGTCTCTTACATAATATGGCAATAATAGGCCCTTTCCTTTCCTTTCCCACCTTTAAAATGTTGAAGCTGAGCAGCCAGAAAATATGCCTGAGGATCAAAGACAGCCAAGCCCCCCTCATCCTTGGGTAGCAGCAAAGTTTCCAGAACTCGCTTACCCCAAATAAAGCCTCTGAAGATACTATTGATATTTTTGAAGACATACTGAGGTATCCATATGGGGGAATAGTGTAATACATTAGAAGTTTTGGCATAATAATCATTTTAATTAAACTGATTCCCCCCCAACTACCCCGAGAGGTAATTTACCCCAGGACTCCATTTTCATTTGGACTTTCCCTAGTAACACATGCATGTTTAATGCTAGAAAATCCGCTACTCAGCGAGATATTGGTATGCCCAAATATCTAAAGTCTGGTAAAGAAATTCAGTTGGGGGGAGGCAGCACCTGCTCTAGAGGGTCTATCGGCAACAAGGACAACTTGTCCCAGTTCACTGTGAACCCTGCATCCACTCTCCCTCTTCATAATATCACTGCTGCCTAAATAGCCTCTTATGCCCTGCCCTTTGTGTGTCAAACTCTGGAAAAGCAGCTCATGCTTACTGTCAGCTATTAAATTTGTCTGGGGTGGAGTCTTGGACATAGGTTGCCTCTGTGGTACGCACTTTGTCCCTTATGGCACTGCATAATGTAGCATTACGTTTTTTAACTCTACGTATTTCTAACCCCTTCACACTCACTGATGGATATATCGGTCAGCGGACTATGAAGGGTGTATGAAGAGAGCCGGAAATTTGTCAAGGATGGGGTCAATATAGTTTTCAAAATATCTCCAATAAGCAGCAATGGAAGGCTGGGTATATGCAAAGCAATAATGGTACATGGCTAGTCATAAAGTTTAGCCTGTATCTATCCACCCTGGAACGGAGACATGTCCCACCTAAGATCTATTAAGCAAATATTTAGGATCTGCGACCAGATGTCGCAGGCTGGTAGCCTTTAAGAGCTTTCATTACCGCACATTCCTTGTCACAAAGAAACTTTCCCTGCCATAATGAAATTAACATATAGATGCTGCACCTGATGAGGCACTCTTTGCCAGATCCCCCCCCAGCCTCATCCCATAGTAACCCATTAACGCATAAAGCACAAATAATACAACCATAAATATTCAGCCTCCAAAAATAGGGGCCCCAAGATTCAGATCAAAAACCCAGCCAGCTGTTTTTGAGCAGTGCTGGACCATCATCCTTGAACCTCATGCTAAGCAACAAGGTATGAAGGGCAAGCACAAAAAAAGGAAGAAGCGTTCCCAGTGCACACAAAAAAGTATGTAAGTTGCAAACCGAAGAGCACTTCTACCTCGCCATCACTTGTAAACACATAGGCAAACATTTCAACAGGGGAGGGGATACCCCTATTTTCACCATCCGAGGCCATGCGTTTATTGCAGATTTATTTCATTCATAGGGTATTCTAAAACATGTTGCCCTAGATGCTCGGCGCCAGATGCCAAGCTAATGCACATGCTATGGGAGTGTGGGGAACTTTTGGAGTAGAGCACTGCATCTGGTCAGGACAGTGCTCTCTGTGGATCTAAAGCCAGACCCCAGGTTGTGTTTGCTGGGTATTGTAGAAAGAGAAGGTATAGGCGGTGCAACTTAATTGTGTACAAGTAAACTATCCTACCTAGCGTGCAAAGCTATTACAGCAAAGTGGATCCAGAGGTCTCCTCCTATCCTTCAGAAATTCATAAAAAAAAACAAATATTTTACGATTGGAAAGGGGTGTCTACCAAATGTTAACGCTTGTGAATTGAGCAATTTACTAATTTAATGCCATGTAATGCTTTGTATTGTACCATTTATGAGGTTTGTTGCATTATGTCAATTCCCTGAAATTGTTGTCCTGTGTTGGTACACCTACTTTCTTTAGGGAGGTTTTTTTGGGGGGGTTTGGGGTTATGTATTTGAAACTTTCAGCAAAACCACAGTGACTTGTATTAACATGGCATGCCCTCAGAACTAGCACTGTATGGTAACTGTGTATGGTCCAGTGGCTGTGTCTCCCAATGAAAGGAGAACTCAAGTGGCAAAAGGGATTAGCTGAGAGCTCTACCAATCTCAGTGTTTGGCTGCTCCTCAGAGGTGTTTGGGCTAAAAGACCTTATAATCACATGCAATATCTGGTTTTGTCTCTGGGAAAAACAAGCAGTGGAAACTACAGCAGAAGGACCACAACGCTAGGCTGAACACTCCTACCATTTCATTCCAGGGATCAACTGTGTCCCCAGCACCCTTACTATTCAAAGCCTCTGGCACATCACAATGACACGCCAGAAATTTCCGGGTACAGCCATATAAGTGAATACATGGAAGTGTAGGCAAATGACAACTAGTTTACAGTAAATGAGCGACTGGTTGCGGGGATGGCAAGCTACTATGTTGGGATGTGCTAGGTGGATCTGCAAGGGCCAAGCAAAAGGAGGCTTTTAATAATGGCAAACAATGGAGGATCTGTACGGAGAGCATGGCTTATTTATTAGTTGTTCACAGTCAGCAGCACAATTTCACATATTTTATTTTGCTGGGGAATCTCTTACATCGATGAACCTATAGGACCATTGGTAATCTGAAATCACAGCAGCTGCTATGTGGCTCAGAGGCTGAGGAAACCTGTTCTTCCAAATTAAGTTTCTAGCTTTACAATGTGGCTTCTGCTAAGAATATCTTACGCATGACACACTTATTGCAGCTCAGTCATTTGTAAAATCTTATTTTTTTCAAGTTTACTGAGGGGAACAGAGAAGACCACAAGTGTAGCTGCTGTCACTGAGACCAAGCCAAAAATTATTTGTTCCTCCTCCCCTGGTATACACAGACATAAGAAATAGTCTGGAAAGTGGAGGTGTCCAGAGTGATCTGCAGTATGTGCAGGTTCTAAGAAAAACAAAAAAAGACCCTTAATCACGATGAGGTTCAGATTGGGAAGACCACAGGAACCAAGAATGACAGCAACAGGTGCCAAAACCTTTGCATTAAAGAAAATCTACCATAAAAGTCAAGCATGATAAAACAGGGACACTTGCTCAGAAATTCAGATGGTGTGACTGGTAATTTTCTTATATTTATTATTCATGGTCTCCTTCCTACTAATACCAACTTTTATAATTATTCTAATGAGGGGCCATTACCACTCAGTGCTGCAGATTAACAAGCTGTTACAATGAGCAGAATATGTCAGAACCAAGATCTACTCTCTACACAGCAGGAAGTTCAGTGTTAGCAGAGAGCAGCTCTGCTCTTTTAACAGCCTGTGAAGCTACACCCCTGAGCGGCTCTGTAAACACCTTTTTAATTGTAAAAGTAGATTTACTTCCAATAGCCCATGCTAAGAGGAAGGGGGAAGCAGCTGCAGCCTCTGTGTGCCTGTGTCAGTCTTCTCTCCTCCAAACTCCTGAAGATCCTTTACCACTCCCCACCTCTTGCCATGTGCATTGAGCAAGCAGGAGGAGGGAGGTGGACAAATGAGGAGACATAAGCACACACAGGCTACATAATCAATGTAAATATCTAATCTCAGATAACATCTTAAAAGAGGGAGGTCAATAAATGTACAAAACATACCATATTTAACATCTGGCACGGTAATGGAGCTCTCTGCAATGTTAGTGGACAAAATTATCTGTAAAAAGTAGTAACACAGATTCACAGGTTGAATTTTATCATTCAGGCTTCCTACAAGTTCTCTCATTCTGTTTAATTTCAGAAAATTAGGCTATACATTATGCAATATAGATTATGGATTTATAACATTTTAATCCTTCTAAATTTAGGTAAAAATAAGACATAGTTAAACAATAATATGCAGATTTTTTTTTCTTCGGGTGGAAAAGTTTAAAATTTCTCAAATATTTAACTGGAAACTTATGTGTTTGCAATGCAGAATACAAACTGCTAAATATTAATGTCCAAAATATGTCCTTAAAATCATTTTAATTACTAAGTGATGCAATAAAGGCAAACCTCCTAAAATAATAAGTATTTTACTTGTTCTAAGGAAAACAGACAACATATTATGGAACTAAATGATCCTAGCTGTACAACCTCTGCATACAGTATAAATACATATAACATACTGTACATTTATAAGGAATGCTCTTCTAGTAAAGTGAAAAGTAAATACCTTCCTGTAGCCCATTACGGGAGTCATAAAGACCATATTCTGTTCATCTAGGGTGATACTTGAATGTAACGGGTATACATGCAATCTATAACAAACCACAACATGGTCACTGGTGACAGCACATTCTGAGGGTAATGTATATACCTAAATGTGTCATATATATCTCTCTTACCATGCAGGACTTTATTGTAACATGCCTTGGTGTTTTGCTAAAAGTATTTTGGCCTCTAGATGTGCCTTAAAAGCCTATTGGATCGCATTTCCCGCCAGGCCGGTATAGCTCCGAGTAGGTCACAGGCATGCAGTATGGTGCTAGATTATATGACCATGTCGTTTAAAGGATTTATTCTCCTAACCATCAGTGGTCAGGTTTCATGTGGCCTGTGGCTTATAAAGACTCAAGAAGTTCACATTACATAAAATGCTGTATCACTAGCACCAAACTCCCGGGTCAGCATAGTAACCGGTGTTTAACACGGTCGTGTATATTTAATCCTAAGGCTCCCAGCACATGATGTGTGTAGTTATATGGGGCTAAAATAACATTCCCACAACCTGTTGAGTCCGGAACCTGATGTGTCATCCATGGGTGAGCTACGCTCAGGGGGTTGGGTCATGTTAAAAGAAACCTACCACTTGAAGTGGTAGGTGTAAGATGCATATACCGAGCACCAGCTCAGGGTGAGGTGGTGCCGGTGTTTACTTTCATTAGTGTCCTAAACCACTGTATCGCGGATTAAACACTTTTTATTCTTTACAGCCGAAGGAGCTTCGGCGCACCAATCGCGCGGCCGTGCTCGCATGACGTCACCGGCTCTCCTTCACTTCCTATGTAGGCGCACGCGATACAGCGGTTTAGGACACTAATGAAGGTATGCTCCGGCACCAGCTCACCCATGTGGTAGGTTTCCTTTAAGGAATCAACATAAATCTGCATAAACCCATAGAAGTGATTGAAAATTTGTGCTAGCCATTGAAAAAATGGCTAGCATATGGCCTATAATCTATACCATGTGCAGGTAATACTAATAATAATAATAATCTTTATTTATATAGCGCCATCAAATTCTGTAGCGCTTTACAAATCAGGTAGCAGAGGTGGACACTTACCTTTTATGAACCATGCTTGTGAACAGCTCATGCAAATAGTTGATTTCAAATAAGCCTATAAGACATGGAGATGATCAGTTAGCGATTCCTGACTGTATATTATGTAAGGCAGATCACAAGCTTGGGGGGAAAAATAGATGGATACTGATTGCAGGTTATTTTTGAACCGTAAACAAAGGAAATTTCCTTTCATGCAGGAAAGAGGGAGCTGGAACCAACAATTAGTCCTTCACACAGAGTTCACCAAGACAACACAATAGCTGGTAATTGTTGGCTTGTTAAGACAGGGGGCATGTCTGGTGTCAGGCCTGCTCCTTACCAAAATCTTTCTCCAATAATAAAAAAATAAAATAAGTGTTTCTATCTCACACTGTATTTCTTTAGAGCCTTATCTGAATCACAACAGAAGCAGGTCCATAGCCAGGTAGAGACTAAAATAATATCCAGAAATCTCCTGTCTTATGATAATCTGGTTAGGCCCATGTGAGCACCTTGTCTTACAGATGTGGTTCCCACTTTTCCAACGTCTGCTTAACTTTTTGGTTTTACAACTTTGTTTTAAACCTCAATACAGAGAATAAAATGTTACTTTTTGGAATTCTGTATTGTAACGGTTATTTTTGTTTTTTCTTAGTCTACCTCTATTTTCTCTATTTTACTCTGTGCCGTACTCGCCAAAATCAGTCACCTCCATAGAGATGAATGGGGCAGACCGCCCATGCTCGACCAGCTACTCTGGTCATCTTGGGGTGCGATAGGGAAACAGCGATTTGTGGGGGTCCCATCACGGAGTCCCCCCCACGATTAGCAATTTAGACCCTATCAACAGCATAGTGGGAAAACCCCTTTAACACATTATGACGCACACGTATGTCATAATGCCATTAAATAAGTATGAATAGGACTCACAGGATGAGCACTCTTCACACATGGTGGGTCTTGCCTGCATTATGCACAAACACCTACTGCTTACACCTAATGGTAACAATTTACATGCCGCCGGCTCATGGGCGCTGCCATCTTGAATAAGATTGCTGCTCCTCTCGTTGGGGGACAGCGTTCCATTCCCAGCCTGGAGTCTGTATGAGATTTAGTAGTACACTATTCAGTTAGGCCAAGCACCTCTTCAAAAGCAGCAAAAAGTGTCTGCTACATATTGTTGTTCACACCTGGTGTCTCATCACCATGTGAAGTCCCCTTGTGCACCGATTGACAGGTGAGGTGACTGCCGAGCCACTAACAGGGTCAGGAATTGCACTGGCTCTGAGTTTGCGACTCTCCACAATGAAGAGCAGATAAAAGGTTTTCGCTGAAATATTCCCTAACCAAAAACATACGCAAGCATAAGCAGGGCCAATTAAAACATGCACTTGGTTTGAAGATCTATTACTAAAGGTTAATGTGAGACACAAGGACATCCACAAATGCTGTATGATAAAGGCACAGAAACAAGAAAAAAATGTAGTCTCTGTATTAATGTGGAACAAAAAAGCCTTGTGGAAACAGCAGCCAACAATAGAGCTGGAAATAGAATAATTGCAAGTGATTTACATTAGTTACAACAAATGAATTGTGACATGTACAAACCTAAGGCTGAGAGGCCCAGATAAATGAAGTGACTGACAGGAAGGACATTTTGCAATGCACTGCAGGCTATGCATACAACTCCCAGCGCATACAGTACAGCCTTGTAGTTTATGTGCTTCTTGCTTCAGCCAAATCATTACCCTTAACAACTTCACCTAAAAGCCTGCTCAGTGTCCTGAATAATGTCCAATTAGACTACGACTCAATGCACCCATAAACACGCCCAATAAAACTGGTCAGGAACCTTGTTCTTTCTCTCAGGCTTTATCGCCATCTGATGAGTTGAGTACCAAGGCAAAATGTCAGTTTTACACTGTGACAAAGCGTTAGTCATTTCTGCATCTCGCTACAAACACGTGTAACACTTTCAATTAGATCAGTTCTTAGCAGCCGAGGATACATAATAGGCCTCAAGAGATGAAGTATTTCTTTATAATCATATTCTTTGGGATACTGGACATATCAATCGTTATGTTTAGTAGAGTCCACTAGCAAAATGACCCCGTCATACAGAGCTTACAGCAAGATAAAAGGGACATTGAAGAAGTCACATTTACCAGAGTTGCAGAATTGACATCAAAACTGGAACGTCAGCGATACGCCTTTAAGCTCAATTACAATGTGGCCTTGGGATTTGTTCCAGTCTATTTAGGTATAAATCGCCCATGGGCTCAGAGGTCTTTGTACAGACAAGCAATGAAAGCTGTAGCTTTAATTCTAAAAAATGATGTAGAAAATGACCAGGCTATTTTATAAGAAGCCCTCTGCTCTTCTCTAGTATACCATAAAGTATTTACCCCCATGAAATGTTGGGTTGTCTTTCCTTCTAAAAACACACATAATAGACAGACAAGTATTACCATTTCTCTTGCCTAAAAGATGAGCACAAAACAATCAGTGCCGACTGGACAGTCTAACAGAGTAGGAATACACCCACATCTGGTAGCACTTAGCTGTCAGGTGATATATTTGATACCAATATATGCCAAAATAGAAAAGGAAGTTTAAAAACATGGCTGCTTTCTTCCAAATACAGCACCGCAGCTGACCATGCTTTGTGGTGTCACTGCAATTCAACTTCATTTATCTCCATGCAGTTACAATACCCGCACAAACCATGGTCAAGCGTGCTGCTGTTTTTAAGAAACCTCCGGACAACCCCCTTAACTCTTGGGGTACATTCCCTCCCGTACATAATTTCTACCTGGCAGAAACACCAAGACACTGTTGGGCTCAGTGGCCAATCTTGAATTGCTCTTCTTTTGCCTGAAAAAATATAAATATACATAAATGCATTTTGAAACTACAAGCTGGTATGAATTGTATTTATTTTTATAAACATTGACACACACAATAATCAGACATTATTAATGGTACTTTCAGGGATAAAGATATTGCTGGCCTATCTTTTTAATTAAAAGGTATAAGTGATAGCGTCACTCCTTTTCTCTTAGTACTCTCTATCTATTGCTCCAAAAAACCTTGAGATAGTATATCACCACAACTGTGATGCATTCATGAAGTGACTGGTGCTCTAAATCCTATAGAAAAGTTCATCCAAAAATAGTAGTAACAAGAAAAATGTTGGCATGGCACTCATCCTTTCCCAATAATTCCTTTTATCTCCTGGACCTGTCACCTGGAAATTCGGCACTAGGAGCTGCTTTCGAAATTAAGCAGGTTCTAGTGCCAAAACTAATGCAGCAGTGTTACAATGATAGCGTTATCGGGACCCTCCAATAACGCAGCCGGAGAGCGGTCTGGCGTATTCATGGGGGGCGGCGAGCGGCGCGTTCCAAGGCTCCAAAGCTCGCTCCATAGCTCAGCAGGTCATGTGGCAGTCAACGCCCACAATCCCGCCGCACCGCTTTGAGAGTCGTCTGGCGTTTCTATTGTACTCCGCAGCGGTGTTAGATAGCGTTATCGGAGGTTTCCAATAACGCTATCATTGTAACACTGCTGCGTTGTTTTAGCACTTACAAGCTGCTTACTTTGGTAAGCAGCTCCTAGTGCCGAATTTCCAGGTGACAGGTCCTCTTTAAGTATATATTTATATAATTTTTTCTTGAAATAAAGATGGAAGATATTTTCAAGTTTTGCACCATCGATTTTTCCTGACATTTTTCTTGTTACTACTGTCTTTAGGATATGTCCGTAATATCAGATAAGACTTCAGTCAGTTTCACAATGAAGGTGTGTGGAAGTATATCCGGCTGCAAATTTGCGGGCAGATATACGTCCACACAGACGCCTATCACACTCGGCCACAATATGCTGACCACACCATGTCATGCACTCATCCCTCTGCCTCTCCAGCGTGTGGCTGCTCTGCTACTTAATACTGCTATTAATTGTTTGGATTCCCCCTGGCTCTGACTAGTATGGATAATATACATTTATGCATTTTAGTCTCTTGCAATAAATGATTTGTGAGGGGTCATCACAGAGGCAATAAGAGCAGCCAACAGATTTTGTGTAGTCACTGAATGAATCACGGCTGCAAAATATAGCAGGATGTCCAACCTTGTTACTGTACTGGCTTGTATTATCTGCAATTGATTCATTTTCAGACAAAAATATTACTTGTTTACAAAATATATTATTTTTGTTTTTCGCTTATCCCTCAGAAAGGAGGGCACTGAATGCCGGCCAGTGTGCAGCAGGCAGGGACACGTGTCTGTTATGTAATGTTAGAGATACGCCACACAAGGCTTTATGGAAGAGAAAGGGTTTTCTGGCGGTTTAATATTAGAGAGTACAGGCTTTCCATGTGATGCCGCCTATCTGCCACTGCACATACAGCTGCTGCACTGTGACCTGCAACCTCCAAATGCTCACAGCTTAATGGGTACATCTGTGATATCAATACTAAAAAAAAAAAAACATTGCAAAAGTTGAAATTTGAAAAGGCTTAGTACAATACACACAGTAAAACGAGCCTGTAGTTCTAGAACAAGCAATCCTATATTGATATATTAAGGAGCAGTAAGAAATCAGCTTCCTGCACATCTCACCTCTGCTCCTCCTTTTCCATGTCATCAAATAAGTGGATCAATAATGTTGCAACTTCATATAATTCTTTACATATTGTTGGTTCGTTATAGAAATTGGTTGGCACCTAGAAAATGCAAAGGAAAAATTATGGCTTAAAAGGCACATTGTGAGCCAACACCAGTGGAGTAGATGTAATAGATAAGATGTAATAGAAAGATCTGTTCGTTTTCTGACCACAATGGACGTTGGCTCAAATAACACTGTTCAGCTGCGGTGCTGCCTGTTACTGTACACAGAGACCCGGGAGTGACGGGCGGCACCGCAGCTCAACATTATAGGGGAGAGTGGTAAGTATAGGCTGGTGCATGGTAAAATATTTGAGCATCTGATTTAAGCTGAATCTTTCCCCGATCACAGAAATAAAAGGGCATTGCCTGGCCAGAGCTTGCATGTTACTGAGAAACAAAGACTGTAGTGTAGACAGCAATAGAAAGTATTCAGATAGTAAATCTCACTCCATACACAACTTTGCTCCATCACTGACAGAGCCAAAGTTGAGATCTTCTACTTCTGGGGGTCTCCACTGACTTGCAGAACAAAACTTTTGACCTTCCAGTACGACATGTTAATAGTTTTATGACAGGATCATGTTATGGCCACAAGTACCACATCACTGTGGTTGGTTGCTAAAGCCCTGCATTATGTTTTGCCAGTTTTATCCACTGTTCCCATGTATGAAGCCTTTCCAATCTCTCTCTATTTGTTATCTCTTACTGGAATCTGGATCCTTATACATAAATGTCCAGATTCTCTAAAAGCAATAAATTACAATCAATGGCAAACACAAACCTTAAGATTAGGAATATGTTTTATATCATCCAGATAAAACACATCAATATCATATGGTCTCCCTTCAACCTTGAAGATACATGCGGGGACCAATCGATTATGGATCGGCACTGCAAAATAGTCAGCAAATTCTCTGCAGTTTATGGTCGCAGACATCAAAATGACCTGAATAAAGAAACAATGCAATAATAGTAATTACATAGTATAGAAGCTGGTTCTACTGCTGTAGGCTGAAAAAATATGTAAAAAGTTTATAGTAACAATACAACTTTCACCAATTTTTGAGGTCTATTTTTAGCCCAGACCGGGCCTCTAACAAGGAGGACTATTTATATCTCTATTACCAATAGCTAATTACTGTGGAGATAATGTTACTAGACTGCTATTTATTCAAGACAATCATCACTGCACATACATGTTGCATATAATGATGGTTTAACTTCTTGCTGCCCTGGAAGTCTCGGACACCGGGCCAAAACTCCTAAAAAAACCCAGCAGAGATCACTCCAGGAACCACGCCACATAAATGTCATGCTTGGGATTTTAAATAACAATTAATTGATGCAGGCACCAAAGGGGCATAATATTTTGTGCAACTTAAGTGGGTCATTATACTATGTAGGGACCTAAGAAAGGCATTACACTATTTGGGAGTACTAAATACTAGACATGGGGAGAGGAAAGTCCCTGCAAGAAATCCCACTGGGAATTTATCTAAAAGGGGAACACTGCCTGTACGTGAATGTCCGAATGCCATGTGACCGGAGATCAGCAGCTTATAATGAAAAAAGGGAGCTCCAGTCACATGTTCTTCTATTGGCTGCAAGCTGAACAAAGAGACAGGAGGAGGCTGCAGCTTGTGGCCCAGTAGAGGTGAAAATAGTCCCAGGTGGAATTATCCGCATCAGACTGTTTTGGAGTAGTAAACCTGCCTGTACAAGCTTCTAGGACAGTGGTGGCGAACCTATGGCACTGGTGCCAGAGGTGGCACTCAGACCCCTCTCTATGGGCACCCTAGCCATCGCCCCAGCGCAGAGTTCACCAGACAGGACTCAAGGCCTCTTTTAGTCCCAGGCAGCCCAGGACCCTAGAAGGAGGCTACACTGATAATCCAAAATTTCTCTCCTTCTTTCTACTGTATTGATGTCCACAAGTGCCCTTTACAATTTAAACCCATGGTAATTAATAGAGTTTGTGATTTTGTGTTTTTATGAAAATCGCACCTACAAAAATGAGAGCATGCATAAAAACCCGTGCCAACATAAAGTAAACCAAGTTTTTTTGCTGTTATGACTATGTGTGGAAAAAGTGGAACATTTTGAAAAATTTAGAATTTTTCCAAATTTTCACCAAATATTGAATTTTTTTTCCATAAATAAGCACAAAACTGTTAAGGAGGTCACACTTGTTTTGGACGCCATCTTGACTACTGTCCGCCATCTTAGATACAGCGGCCATGTTCCCTGACCATTGTCAAGTTAATGTCATGATTCAAACTTCATTTTATGTAACATGTTTGCTCGCCTGTCAGCTAATACCCTTTGACATTTCAAGAAATCCCACTGGGAATTTATCTAAAAGGGGAACACTGCCTGTATGTGAATGTCCGAATGCCATGTGACCGGAGATCAGCAGCTTATAATGAAAAAAGGGAGCTCCAGTCACATGATCTTCTATTGGCCGCAAGCTGAACAAAGAGACAGGAGGAGGCTGCAGCTTGTGGCCCAGTAGAGGTGAAAATAGTCCCAGGTGGAATTATCCGCATCAGACTGTTTTGGAGTAGTAAACCTGCCTGTACAAGCTTCTAGGACAGTGGTGGTGAACCTATGGCACTGGTGACAGAAGTGGCACTCAAAGCCCTCTCTATGGGCACCCTAGCCATCACCCCAGCGCAGAGTTCACCAGACAGGACTCAAGGCCTCTTTTAGTCCCAGGCAGCCCAGGACCCTAGAAGGAGGCTACACTGATAATCCAAAATTTTTCTCCTTCTTTCTACTGTATTGATGTCCACAAGTGCCCTTTACAATTTAAACCCATGGTAATTTATAGAGTTTTACTTTTATTTAGGCCTCTCAAAGTGACTTGAAATCTGAGCAGGTCCCTCAATAGCGTGATTTTGTGTTTTTATGAAAATCGCACCTACAAAAATGAGAGCATGCCTAAAAACCCATGCCAACATAAAGTAAATTTTTTTTGCTGTTATGACTATGTGTGGAAAAAGTGGAACATTTTGAAAAATTTTGAATTTTTCGCCAAATATAGAATTTTTTTCCATAAATAAGCACAAAACATACCACCAAAATTTTTCAACTAACATGAAGAACAAAGTGTCATGAGACACCAATTTCAAAATTGTTATCACCACTTATAGTGACATAGGGCAGATTGAATTAATAAAAAAAAAAAAAAAAAAAGGGGGGGGGGGGTAGTGTCGGTAAGTTGCATTTGGATTTACAACCCTCATCGGGCTCTGTACCACCAAGAGGGCGGTCCTGGGATAAAGCAGAAAGTCTGACACCACTCATCTAACTGTATAAAGCATAAAATAAAAAGACAATAGAAAAAAATTTTACTTCTCAGAATCCGAGCAGAGAATATTGAGGATGGAAAAACTGGGGTGAAAGGTCTTTTTCCTGATCTCTGTAAATACCGAAAAACATTTAATGAATTAAGTTGAAACAAATCAAAATAATTTCCAAGTAGAAGGCAAAAATGATTGCTTTACTAAGAAACACTGGGAAGTGTGTAGAAGAACTACCATTTGCAGAGAAAGACCTCAGCGATGGCTCTAAATGCTTGCTGTGCAGTTTATCAATAGAATTCAGAGACTGGATGTTATTTCGGCATTCAATTCCATGCAAACAATGTTATGTTTCTATTGGCCTGCAGCAAAGTTTAGAAATTAATTTGAGTGAACACGAGAAAACTCTTAATCACAACACATTACACTGGTCACAGATGAATGCCACATAGCCTCCGGGAACACAAGTTTTATATACAAAGACTAACTAGGATCAATTTAACCCATCCTTAGCCATCTTGGCATATGGCGAGTATAAAAAATGGAGCAAGGAAGAATTTTTTAAAAAAAGGAATGTTGTATGAAGAGGGAATTTAAAAAAAAATATTATAATAATATTTAGGGGGCGCATCATTTAGGGATACAGAAGGTTTGTTTTTGTTAAAATCTAGATCCGCCCTGCATATCCATTGACAAAAAAAACCTCAACATTCATTGCTAGAGGGAGATTATTGCATAATGAGTTTAAAAGCAACCAAGTAAGAGAAGTAAAGACAGGCTCCTAAATAAAGAAAGTTTTTGTATTTCAAAATGTTGCCTCATTTCTAAGAAAAAACAGGTGGCTATTTTATTGTGCTTACTTCCAGCTTTGGAAAGTTAAACTATATGTAATACACATTCACCTCGTAAAAAAGACTTACCTCATTACCTTGTCCAGGGCAAGGCACCGTCTTTTCAATACCTCAGGAGCAACCTTTTAACTCTAAAATCAACTTTATAAAAAATATACTAATGAGTAATGAGCTCTGGCCCATATCACAGATGTGCCTCTATAGTTTATACGGCTCTGCCCAGTTGTACTCTATTCACTCCTCCACAATCAAAATGCCTCCCTAGTCCCTCCCGCTTAAGCCGCAGACTTGCAGTAAGTTGGGTGACGTCACCAACTGTCCGTGGCTAAAGCGGGAGGAACGAGTCCAAATAAGGATTGTGGGGGAATAAACTGCAACTCAGCAGAGCCAAGAGGCGCTTTAGTGACGTCAGCCGGAGCTTCTCAGGCTCATTAGCACAAGTTGTTTTTGGAGTTATTCAGCTGTCTCTCCTGTATCTCCATTCCTAATCCTTCCAATAATTGCCATGTTTTAAAGAGAACCCGTCATGCAAAATAACCCCCCTAAACTAAATATATTTTCATAAACTGCCATTAGAGAGCATTGCCTCTATCCCTTCATTGTCCCTCTACATGCCAGTAAACCTAAGCAATGAGGTCCTAAAGCTGTATGCAAATGACCTGTGAAATGTCCAATGAAGCATTAGCATATTCAAGCTGTCCACTCTATTCATGAGTGGGAGGTACAGCCACACCCCCAGTGCTTGACTGACAGCCTGTATAATGGTGTGAAGCTGTATAATGATGTGAGGCTGTATAATGATGTGCTTCCTGGTGCTGGTGGCCACGCCCCCTGCAGCCTGTGTGTGCATGTGTGTGTGTATAGGAGAGATACAGCAGCTCCAGGCAGCCATGTTACAGCAGAACATGTCAGGTACTTGTGTAGCTGATGTCTGTGTCTCTCACCTGTATATTAGGAGAATGCAGCACACACACTAGCCATGCTTTACTATACATTACACACAGACATGAGCAGGGGGAGGAGAGGGGAGGGGTAACAGGGGTGACATCACTGCCTCTGACCATGTGACCAGCCTCATTTATATGATAAAAAATAGATGATTTTACAATGATTAATGTATGAAATAACTAGATAAAGGCTGGGATGGGATCCTTGTGAGCTGCTCCAACAGGTAGTAGTGACAGGACTAGTGGCAGAGACCTGATGACAGGTGTCCTTTAACTATATGTAATACACATTCACCCCGTAAAATAGACTTACCTCATTACCTTGTCCAGGGGAAGGCACCGTCTTTTCAATACCTCAGGAACAACCTTAGAACTCTAAAATCAACTTTATAAAAATATGCTAATGAATAATGAGCTCTGGCCCATATCACAGATGCTCCTCTAGGCTCCGCCCAGTTGTAATGTATTCACTCCTCCACAATCAATATGCCTCCCTAGTCCCTCCCGTTTAAGAGGCAGACTTACAGTAAGTTGGGTGACGTCACCAACTGTCCGTGGCTAAAGCGGGAGGAACGAGTCCGGATAAGGATTGTGGGGGAATAAACTGCAACTCAGCAGAGCCAAGAGGCGCTTTAGTGACGTCAGCTGGAACTTCTCAGGCTCATTAGCACAAGTTGTTTTTGGAGTTATTCAGCGGTCTCTCCTGTATCTCCGTCTCTCCTGTATCTCCATTCCTAATCCTTCCAATAATTGCCATGTTGTGGAGATCAAGGTTGTTTGTAAAACCTTATTGATTTGTTCAAATATTTGTACCCAAAATTTACAGATTTTAGAACAAGACCAAATGAGGTGCATTATCATTTGCACATTTGTAACACTTGGAAGAATCCCCAATTTTAATTTTGTATAATTCAACCGGGGAATAGTAAAGCATAAATAGGTTGATGTCCTTTAACAATTTGGCCATTTTGCACCTACCTGATAAGACTAATTTTTATCAAATCTGACATGTGTCACTTTACATAGTCATAACATTGGAACTAACATATCCAGTTGATCATTGGATTGTTTTTTTGCGGGAATAGTTGTTCTTTTCAGTTGTATCATTTTGGGCCACATAACTTTCGTGATAACTTTTTCTTAACATGTGTAGAGGTGTTATTATTGGGAATGTCTACAGAAAGGAGGTGTGTCATTGACTATTTAATTTATTATGATAAAAAAGTGACTTTTTTTAAACTTGGACTTGAACAAGTGATCAGAGCATAGCTTATGGCGCTGTTCAAGTCCAGCTCACTAATGTGAGTGCAGTGTAATGTAACTAATTGAGCATGCTTACACATGCCAGGATATAGAGACCCTCATATTAGGTACCCTGGTAAGTGGTTTTGTGAGTCCAATCCAGTGGGGAAAGCTGTCTGCATGCCATGGTACATGCAAGGGGTTAACACCAACACTTTCAGGAGGGTGTCAGATGTGATAAAGAAGCTAAACCTTAGCTAGCTAAACCTTAGACCCTGTCTAAGGCTACATGGACACGATGTATGCCTGCCATACCATAGTACAGCAGGCATACATTGGCGCCGGGGAGAAGAGGGGGGGGGAGAGCACTGCTCATCCCCGCCCCTGTCCATAGAAATACTCAGCACATGGCGCGCCGTACTCTGTAGAAAGATAGGACACGTCCCATCTTTCTACGGGCTACGGAACAGTACAGCGCCGCACCATACGGCACCGTGAGGCCATTGCGTTGTATGGGGGACGTATATATGCCATATATACATCGAATATACATGTGAATGAAGCCTAAAGAGGCAAATGTTATCCACACTCTCCACTGTCATTCCATTATGTGCATTTTTACAGACCTTCACCATTCTTGAATTAGTTCTCAGAAGTTTGCGCACAATCATCAGCAGAAAATCCATTTCCTCAGTGCGTTCATGGACCTATTAAAGTCAGCAAAAAGAAAATTGTATTATTAAAGCAGAACATAAGAAAGATGCATTTTAAATCAGCCTGGAAGCAACAGACGAAATGCAGGATAACAGATCTATGCGTGTTACTTTATAGGAAACTTACATAAAGAAAAAAAAGTGAAGAGAGTATGGTTAATATGACAATACCATTGATATGCAAGATAGAAGTCAATATAAATCCATAGTGCAAATGTTCGCTTCAACTGTGGTCACATTGGTGTCACTGTGGTTGCCAAGCTGCTGCACGACTCCCCAGCAGCGTCCGTTCCAGGACTGAAATTAACAGATGCAACTATTACAATGATGCACCTTTGCTTACTAAAAAGGCCAAGTAACCCACTGTCCACTCCCATGCATTGCTGAGATATCACAGCATTCAGTAAAATATATAACTGAAAACCGCTGTGGCTGTAGCAGCGCCCACTCCTTTACCTCCCGTTCAGCTTGTCACTGGTTAGAAAATGGGATTGAATAGGACAACCACCTATAGAGGATAGTTATTGGACCAGGCTGTTCAAGGAATTCTACCAACAAATTCAAGCATGATAAACTAGGGACACCTACTCGTAGCTTCAGTCTCCGTGACTGTGGCATTCTATTTGTTATACATTGTCTCCTTTCTTCTTAATCAATTCATATAATTATGATAATAAGCCTGAATGGTTTGGTGGGTGTTTCCAGAGTCCCTCTGTGCTGCAGCTTAAAAGCCTTTTACGATGAGCAGAACAAGGTCTCCCCATCCTGCACTGCACTTTCTGCTGCTGCTAGATAACACAGGCAGAGGAAGGAGGAGAGGTTGGTGAGACATGTTCTGCTCATTGTAAAAGCCTGTGAATCTGCAGCACTAAGGGGCTCTGATAACACCCCCAGAAACCTTCAGGCTCATTTGCATAATGTTACAATAAAGATTTTCAAAGGAAGGAGGGCATAGATAACAAACAGATTACCACAGTCACTGTGCCTGTATCTATGAGTAAGTGGCTCTGGCTTATCATGATGGATTTTGATGGTAGATTTCCTTTAATAGCTCATGTAAAATATTTATATAATGCATGGGATCGTTAAAAACGCAAAAAGAAAGAAAAATAAAATATCAGCCTGGACAAATTAAGCAAGTCATTTTATTCTCCAAGGGTATCTGAGTTCTGAAAAAGACCTGCTCCAGTGCAACCAAAAGGTCACCCCTCTGCTGACATTTCAGGAACGACAATGAACTGCCGGGAGGATTTATGGTGGGGGCAAACCATGCAAAGGAAAGCAAACAGGTTTTCGTTTCATAAAGAGCATCCACTTACAACACGACAAGAACAAATTTTAAGCTTTTTTTATTTTAGAGTTTGTAAAATTGTTACATTTTATTTAGTTACACATTGGATTCTTCTGAAACCACAATGTGCTAATTTTTAGTAGAATCCGGAGACTCATGCTGACAATCTACCAAGCGAATGCACTTCTTTATATCTACACTATATTCAGTCCAGTCAGAAGTGCACTGGTGGAGTTCATTATAGTGTTTGTCACCTACCTAGGGACACTTTCTCTGGCATAGGAGGGATAAGCACGTTCATTACTATTACAACCACTTACATTACAGCTGTACAGGAGCTGTAGGGTTAAAGGGAACCTGTCACCAGGAGACCTTTCCACACAGAAAGCTAAACTTTAATCTAACTTATCATTAAAAAAAAAAAAAAAAAAAAAGGCAGTTTTACTATAAAAAGTCTGGCAATTTGTATAATATTCCCTATGGGGACATGGGGAGCCATAAAAGGGTCTCCTGATGACAGGTTCTCTTTAAACAATTGTTTCACCACAAATTGCGGGTGTTTACTGGAAGACCCATCAACAAGACAACCTGTGATCAACAATCCAAAAAAAAAAAAAAAAACACACATAGGATTGTTCAAAACTATTAAAACTTACTGACGTAAATGCAGTCACTACATCATCAAAAAAAAAAAAAAAACCCTCAAACACTGAAAAACCTAAGTTGTAAACAAGCCAAAAAACCATCTTAGCTTACAGGCTCCCGATTAAGGTAATCCACTACTGTAGAGCCTCTAGGGCAGTGATGGCGAACCTATGACACGCGTAGCCATTTTCACTGACACGCGGCCGCCCGAGAGTTAAGTTTTGTCCTACACGGCCAGGTGCAGTAGCGGAGGCTGAGAGGCTGTCAGCACTGCCCCCCTCCTCCTCCTCCCCCGGGCCGGCCCTCCCCCCTGTGTGAGCTGTGCCTCCCGTCTCCAGATAACAGCATGGGGAACAGCAGGAGAGGTGACCCGGCCATAGCAGACTCCTCTGCTGCTAGTAGTTGTTCCCCCTCCTCCTCCTTTTCCTCCCCCTGTGTGAGCTGTGCCTCGGGTGTCATCATGGGGCACAGCAGGAGAAGTGACACGGCCATAAACCCATGGAGACTCTTCTGCTGCTCCTGATTGCTGCCACCCTCCACAGCTCAGTCAGAGGCCACATCACTGCTGCCCTGTGTGATGTCCCAGGAGCTGCCACCTCTACACTGACCAGCTCCACAGCAGAGACTATGGAGGACAACCACTCCTATCATACAGTGAGTAATGTCAGTGTACCTTTGCCACCTCTACACTGACCAGCTCCACATCAGAGACCAGGGAGGATAACCACTCCCATCATACAGTGAGTAAGGTCAGTGTACCTCTGCCACCTCTACACTCACCAGCTCCACAGCAGGGACCAAGGGAGGACAACAACTCCCATCATACAGTGAGTAAGGTCAGTGTACTGTATGATAGAAGACAGTCATCTGGGCTTGTGTGTAAGTTGTGACGTACAAGCCCTGAAATAATCGCGGACTCGAAAATGCGGACAGCGGCGCCTGCGCCTTTGCTATAACCTGTGACACACCACACGAGTTATGCTCAGTTTTTTGGCGAATTTTTACACGCCAAGCCCAAAAGGTTGCCCATCACTGCTCTAGGGTGTCAAACACAAGACCTGCGGGACGGATTTATCAAGCCTGGCTCATGTCCCTGCCTCACCACACCTCGTTCCCACAAAGCAGCACCAGCGGCCATCTTCTTCCTTCAGCTTTCCGCCGAGGATTGCGGGGCCTACCTCGGTCCAGGTGACAAAGGCCTACTATGCCTCCTCCTCCTCCGAATTACCATCCGTGGGCATGGCGCCATCAGTCGGTAGCTCTAGGCACAGCAGCAGTGCCGTCGCTAAGCGTCGCTACCGTCGCTCAGGAAGTCCAGCACAGATGCTGCCACTCTCAGGGCAGCGCAGCGCCGCCTCCAACTGTCCGCTCACCGACTGTTGTGCGACGTGCCCACGAGGTGGAATTCAACATTAACCATGTTATCCAGAGTTTACCAGCAGCGCAGAGCGATTGTAGACTGCCAGATGTCAACTTCCACCAGAACTGGTAGTCAGGTCAGTCAGCTTCCTCAAGTCTACAATGAGGAGTGGACGTGGATGTCTGATATCTGTCAGGTGCTGAGTAACTTTGAGGAGTCAACACAGATGGTCAGTTGCGATGCCGCCATCATCAGCCTCACCATCCCGCTGCTTGGCCTGTTGAAAAACTCTCTGGTCAGCATGAAGTCGGATGTTTTGCGCTCGTCACAAGAGACGGGGGAAGAAGATTCCCTTGTTGATATCTCCTGGACCCACGGTACAAGCAAAATCTTTCCACTCTCATCCCTGGAGAGGAAAGGAGTGTGAGAATGCATGAATACCAGCAGGCCCTGGTGCACAAGCTTAAACAGTATTTCCCTTCTAACAGCGCTAGCGGCAGAGTGCGTAGTTCTGCGGGACAAGTAGCGAGGGGAGTAGGCGAGCAGGCAGCTTGTCCAGCACTGGCAAGGGTACGCTTTACAAGGCTTTTGCCAGCTTTATGTCACCCAGCAAGACACTGTCACCTGTCCCCATTCTCGGCAGAAGTAGGGCTGATCTTTACAGAAAGTGGTGAGGGAGTACGTAGCTGACCATACCATCGTCCTAATTGATCACACGCTCCCTACAACTACTGTGTCAAAGCTGGACATGTGCACGAACTGGCGCTGTACCCTTGGAGGTTCTTGCCTGCCCTGCCGATGGCGTGTTGTCCGAGCGGTTTTCAGTGCAGCTGGTGGCATCATCACCGATAGCGTACACTGTCCTACTGACAGGCTGACGCTTATCAAGATGAATAAGCCTGATTTCTCCGGTATTTCATTCTCCACCAGGTGAAAAGCTCAACCTGAATAATGTTGCACACCCCTCCTCATTATCCTCCTCCTCCTCTTTGTACACTAAAGCAGAGGAAACTGGCTATTTTTGCCAGGGCCAACTGGCTCTAGCTATAGTACTCTATGTATTAATTTTTCTGGAGTTCCCACCTCCTGCTCCTCTGGTTGAAAACTTTTTTGGACTGCCACATACAGGCACTATCCAATTAAATTGTCTCCATAGCAGACTCCCATGTCATCTTTTTAGCTGGCTCCACACGTTGTCTCCTTGCTACCTCCACACGTCATCGCCATAGCTGCCTCCAAAGTCTGCCATATAGCTGCCTCCATACATGGTCCCTTATCAAACGAACTGTGTCAGGCAGAATTTTGGGTTGTTTTCATGGATTCCACCTCAAACTTGTTAACTTTTCGCCACCCGGCTGTGTATCCACAAAATATACTGGCAAACTTTTATCATTTACCGATATTATTTCAGCGCTTCTTGCGATCTGTTTACATTCCCCTCACCCGCCATATCCTAAACTTATAAGAACGCTACTACACTTGATCTTATACAAAGGGTTCTTAGAAGTGCTGTTTGGGAGTAGCCTAGAGACGGGGCTTGGATAGGCGAAAGCTCCCTGGCAGCGGAGCGCCAGCTCCATCTCAAGATCCAACTACATAGTTTTAACTGCAGCACCTTATCTACTACTAGTTCACTGCCTCTACATCGTCCCCTTATCAACGAGCTTGTGTCAGGCAGAAATATCAGGTGTTTCACCAGATACAAGTGGAACTCGGCCATCTTCGCCACCATGACTGGAGACCTGAAGTTGCAATCATAGCAGCGCAATATGAATGCCCATAACTGTCGCTCTTAATCATGGAAGTCTCTCCATGGCTGCCTCCACATGTGTCCCCTTATCAAAAGAGCTGTGTAGGCTCATTTTTCAGGTGTTCACCAGATACTTTATGGAATTGGTCACTATGTCGCCACCATGCTGTGTTTCGACTAAATATCCCGTCAACTTTTTGTTCACATAGGAAATCATTTCACCTCCTTTGGTGAAACCTGAGTCCATTTAGGGTAGTCGCCATGCCATCTCTAGCCTGCCACTGCTGCCCTGCCTCTGCATGCCGTCCCTATAGTGTCAGGGTCAATTATTGAATGTTTTAGAGCTATCTAGCTTCATTCTGTCACTCTGTCATGGCCATGCTGTTGCCCATAATTTTGCATATTGGTGTGATTAAGCAGCCTCAGGGCATCCATGCATGCTCCCCTGCTGTTTCCTGTCCACTTCCGTGGTGTTTCCATCCTTTTCTGAGGTTCCCAGGTGTTTGGCAAGCTCTCTGTGGCAGAGCCTGGTCCCCTGAAAAATGCTCGAGTCCTCCATTGACTTCAATGGGGCTCGTTATTCGAGACGAGCACTCGAGCATCGGGAAAAGTTCGTCTCGAATAACGAGTACCCGAGCATTTTAGTGCTCGCTCATCTCTATTGGCCAGCTCTCCATCATAGTCCGATAGATGTGGATGGCGCATGTGAACCAGGACTACAAAAACATTCTTTTTATCTCATTAATTTGCACTATGCACCCAATTTTGACAGAAAAAAAAGAAAATAGATATTTTTGCTAATTTATTAAAGAAAAACTTAAATATAAAATGGTCATACGTATTTAGACCCTTTGCTGTGATACTCATATTAAGCTTGCATGCCATTTATTTATATCCATTTAATTCCGATCCAACTTGAGATGGATCTACTTCTTCATTGGAGTCCAGCTGTGTTTAAACCCTTCCCGGTGACTTAGCGCTCAGCGTCCGATATATCGGACACAGAGCCGATGCCAGTTCAGCTCAAGATCTGCGCCGAACCGGCATCGGAAAACACGGGGTGCCGGTTGTAACATATAGCCGGCACCCCAGTGCAACACCCGCGACCGGAGTGGGCTCAGCGCGACCACGGCATCTAACATGCCTCTGGGGGGGGCTTTCCCCCCCAACCCCCCCCCCCCCCCCCGAACCGGTTTCAGTGTCCCCAGTGTTGCCTGCAAGAACTGTCGGTAAGATGGCGTCTATGACGTGCATAGGCTGACACTGCTAATACCCTGCAATAGATCAGTATTTCAGGGTATTATCATGAACTAACAATCAGATGATTGCTTGTTCATGTCCCATGGTGGAAAAAGTGAAAAATTAAAGAAAAAAAAGTTATTCAATATAAAATAAAGAAAGAAATCAATACAAATGCCCAAAAGTCCCAAAACTGTATTTATCCCTAAAATAGTCAATTCTGAAAATCCGGAAAAGCGATATTTGATTTGTAAGCTGCATGACTTCAAAATAAATTATCCAGACATTTAAAATGTAAAGTAGAGAAATGGGAAATGTTATTCAGCAATTTATTTAGGTGGTGAATCGATCTGCCTGAAATGATTTCGAATTTCAAAAATTGCAAATATTTCAAAAAATTCATCATCATTTTTTTTTTTTGTAAATAAACGTAAAACTTATCAGCCAAAATTTATCACTAAAATGAAGTACAACATGTGGGGAAATCAGAGAGTATGTTAAAATCCATGCTTGAGGCCCTAAGATCCTCCTTACAGAAGGACTTATCATCTTTGATTAAACCTCTGCAGTCAACTCTGGATGAAATGGGCGATAGAGTCTCTCATGTAGAGAATAAAATGGCGGACTTTGCTAACTCTTTCAACGATCTCGCAGATTCTCACAATGCGCTTGATGACAAGGTGTCCCTAATCCAGGCTAAGCAAACAGACATGGAAGATAGGGATAGGCGCAATAACTTAAAAATAAGAGGTATCCCAGAGACTGTGCCAAATTCCCAACTGAGAGGATATGTCCAGCAAATGACAAAAGCCCTCATTCCAGACCTCGCAGAATATGAAATGAGTATCGACAGAGCTCACCGGGTACCAAAACCTCCAAATTTACCAGACACGGTGCCCAGGGATGTACTAGCGAGGTTCACCTTCTTCCATACCAAAGAGCAACTACTGGCAATCTCAAGAAAGTCCTCGGGGCTCCCTTCACCCTATGAATCACTTAAGTTGTTCGTTGATTTATCAGCAGCAACCCTGCAGGCTAGAAGAAATTTCACAGCTGTCACCTCAATTTTGCGGGACAATGAAATTCCGTATAGATGGGGTTACCCCACCAAGATATTGGTGAAACGCCAAAACAGCATCATCGCGATCAAGTCGACGGAGGAAGGATTGGATCTTCTTGCAACATGGGGTATCCCTAACGATGTTATAGCAAGAGCCAGAAACAGAACATCCGAAATTCCCAGGATGGACCCAGAGTGGCACGTCAGAGGAGCCACTTGATCATCTTCTTCATCAGCAGATATGAGGACTATGGCGTCGGGTAAGGACGTGGCTGAGAGGCTCACGTATCCACTAATTTGGGTTTTTACCTCTGTATTCCCTCACTGAGTACTTATATCTTTGATTCTGTACCGTACTGTTTCATTTAGTGTTACGTTTTAATGTTCAACACGTGTAGTTTGTTAGACCTGAATCACGCTAATATATTTACTATACACCTAACATTAGGGCTTGCTGCACTATACTACCACCAGATTGCACTGTTACTATCAAGTTCTACGTTAAATACTAAAAATGAGCATTAAACTAATGTCACTCAATGTGAAGGGGTTGAACAGCCCCTTCAAAAGATCGCTGTTTTGGAAGGAAGCACTAAACAGCAAGGAAGATATAGTGTGTATACAGGAAACACATGTCTGTCAGAGGAATCCCCCTAAAATCTCACATCCCAGGTTTCAACAAGTGCTTCTATCCACCTACAATAAGAAAAAAAGAGGGGTCCTTATTGCTTTTAAAGATTCTCTAGCTGTATCTGTCAACCAAACACATATCGACCCGCAAAGCCGCTTTATAATTGTGCTCTGCTCTATAAACAATATAGATTACACGTTGGTGAACTTGTACGCCCACAACAGGAGACAGAAAGCTTTCTTTACCAAACTGTTTAAGAAAATTAAAGAAGTCAAAAGAGGTTCATTACTTATCTGTGGGGACTTTAACTCAATAGGACATAACTCTTTCGACACAACATCTCATACCCACCATAGACACTTTACATTGAACCCATTGTTGTGGGAGAACGATTTATTCGATGTTTGGAGGGTGCAGCACACGTTGGAAAAAGACTACACTTATTTTTCAGCCAGCCATAGGACATACTCAAGGATAGATATGATCCTAGCAGACAGATTTGTGCTGGATAAAACAACAAATTCCTCAATAGGGAGCATTCAGTGGTCAGACCACGCTCCCATAACAATCACCTTTACTGACGTTTATTCTTGCAATACGGACTTTGTATGGCGGGCGAACATGTCCACCATAGCATCTACCAAACATAGTTCAGTTATAGAGGAAAAATTAAAGGAGTTCCTATCAACTAACCACACAACAGAAGTTAGTCCTTTCTCGTTATGGCTCACACATAAAATGTTTGCAAAAGAAGAACTTACTATTCTTAATAGCAGACTCCGCAGAGAGAGGGAAAGAGAAATCACCTCAATTCTAATGCATATGCAATTCCTAGAAAGGGAAAACAAGCAAACACTCTCACCATCACTTATATCAACCATAAATGAACTAAGAGATCGTCTAAATTCCCTTCTCCTACATAAATACTCCACAGCCTTACAAAAACTTAAGATAAAATACTACTCGCAGGACCAGAAAGCAGGGGCCCTCCTGGCAAGACGTATAAAACAACGTAGCCAAAAATCTAAAATCCCTTTTCTCTACCATCATACCTCAGGGGCTAAATTAATGTCCCCAAGAGAAATAGCAGATGCCTTCATGGACTATTATTCCAGCCTGTACAATTTAACTAAAGAAGGCGGAGTTACTCCCCCCTCCACAGAGTCCATTGAAACTTTCTTAAAAAAACTACACCTCCCCAAAATAACTGAGAGCCAACTCCACCAGCTTAACGCCCCGTTAACTACATCTGAGATAGAAAAAACGATCAAAACAATACAAGTCAATAAATCCCCAGGTCCCGATGGCCTTCCGGGCCTATACTATAAAAAATATGCATCCATACTCTCACCTTGCATGAGGGATGTATATTCCTTAGCTGCTTCCACGGGGGAACTCCCTAAGGAAATGTTGGAAGCCATAATCATCACACTCCCCAAACCAGGGAAATCCCCGGATAAAGCTGCCAACTTTCGCCCAATATCCCTCTTAAATGAAGATGTAAAAATATACGCCAGAATACTGGCTAACAGATTAAAGCTGGTCCTCCCGGGTTTAGTGGCACCTGACCAAGCTGGCTTCACCCCAGGTAGGCAAGCCTCAGACAATACAAGGCGCATTATTAACTTACTACAACATTGCGAACTTCACAAAACTGCAGCGGCCTTTGTTACTATTGACGCCGAAAAGGCGTTTGATAGGGTTAATTGGGATTATGCCTTTGCCACATTAAGAGCATTTGGCATAGAAGGACACATGCTTATGGCCATTAAAGCTCTATATTCTCACCCATCAGCAACGGTGTTTATAAATGGGGTACGTTCTAGGGAATTCCTTCTAACGAATGGTACCAGACAGGGGTGCCCCCTATCCCCTATAATCTTTGTTTTAACCATAGAACCTTTAGCCTTAGCCGTAAGATCTCACCCTGATGTTAAGGGAATAAACGCAGGAGGGCAAGACCACCGAATCGCATTATTTGCGGACGATATTATCTTAATAACCACCAACACAGACACCTCACTAGCCCACATCTTTAACATCATGTCTGAGTATAGCAAAGTCTCCTTTTATAAAATTAATAGCTCAAAATCACAAGTGCTACCAGTAAATTTAGGTAAAAAAGCACTGGACGTCCTAAAATTGAAACACGAACTGGACTGGAGAGAGCACTCGGTTGACTATTTGGGAATCAGTATTACGTACCCTGTGAGCAACCTAGTCCAATACAACCATATCCCTTTGATCTCCAAAATCGATACTGAATTAGAGAATTATTCTAAGTACAATCTGTCATGGTTTGGCAGGATTGCTGCCTACAAAATGCTAATATTACCTAAATTTCTCTATCTATTCCGCACTATACCTATCTCATTACCCAAATCCTTTTTTGCTAAAACAAAAGCCCAACTGAACAAATTCTTCTGGGAAAACAAGAAACCAAGAATATCTTGTAAAACTTTAACTAAGCACAGATCAGTGGGAGGGGTAGGAGTCCCTGACCTACAGGACTACAGTCTAGCTGCAATCCTAGACCAATCGCAACACTGGTGGATAAACTCACCCAATCAAATGTGGCGCACAATAGAGGAAGAATTCCAGACCAAGGGCTCACTTAGGACCAGACTAATTTCCCTCGCTTGGGACATAAAACCACCCCTTTCGAAATGTCTCACAATTCAGGCAACAGACGAGGCCTGGCGTAGCTTAAGAAAACGTTCTAAAGCTACTACAAACATCCCCCTACAACAGATTCCACTAGAACTTTTAGAATTGAACATTCCAAATCTGAATATATCCTCCTGGCACTATCTGGGAATTCACTCATTATCGGATATTTGGTCAGGGGAAACATTATCGCCATTTAACATGCTAATGAGGAAATTCTCTATTCCTGTAAAGGATTTCTACCCATATGTGCGCATTCGCCATTTATTGCAGGTGCTGGACTCCAAAGGACCCACATTAGATAATCATCTAGCCAAACTACTACAAAGCAACTCTAGCTTTAAAAAAGGCATTTCTATATTTTATAACATGCTAGAGGGAAAGAAATCATTTCAAAAGCTTCCCCATATGACACGTTGGGAACAAAGTCTAAACGCAAAATTTACAGATGACCAATGGAAAGGGGCCCTGCATATGGCTAATGCACATCTTAGATGTACTTCTCATCTAGAGGCTATCATTAAGACTCATTTAAGGTGGTACTTCACCCCATATAGGCTTAACAAAATATTCCCCACATCATCCATCCTTTGCTGGAGGAACTGTGGCCAAACGGGCACTCTATTGCACGTGCTTTGGTCATGTCCAATTATTCGGAAACTCTGGGAGGCAACAAATAGAATGCTAAACAGAATTACCCAGACCAATGTCAGTCTATCACCTGCCACAGCCTTGCTCCTAATAGACGTCACTCCAGCTTGTAGGATGGTAGCCACACACCTTTTAATGGCCACCAAACTTACAATCACGAGACATTGGAAGGAGACGAATTGCCCGAAAATTGAAGAAATCATATTGTTAGTCAATTCTAGCTGCAAATATGAAAAAGCTATTTCATTCCAAAACCACACACACCACAAATACGTAAACACGTCTGGACAACAAGCCCTCACTATAATGAATGAATAAATATATCTTGTTTGCGTGTACATTTCAGGTAGTTGTTAGTAAAGTTGGTTTGTTTTGCTGACCGGACTGACTTTCCTTTTTTGTTCGGTTTCTGGAGGCTATGCTACTGTAATTGTGTATGGAATAACGCTTGTTCCCTCCTACCTGTTTTAATGTTTAATGCGTTATGTTAAATACGTGGAAAACTTGAATTACCTCTCTGTAAACCGCTATGGTAGTTAAGTATTGGAGTTTAAAACAGCTAAGGTCAGAAAGGACGAGCTATGGAGTTATAGATATCCTTGGCTACCCTACCCTAACTACAGGTGTGTAGAGTAATATGTCACGGGATAAGAACTATCAAGTCCAAATGTACTATAAGGCTGTAATAATGATTTATACCTGTAAAAATAAGAATTGTTATATGTCTTTTGTGCCAAGTATGTTTGTAACTTTGAAAAATTTAATAAAAATATTTAAGAAAGTCTATAAAACAAAAAGCGTACATATTTGGTATCACCGCGTCCGTATTAATCTGTATCAATAAATCTAAATCAATATTGAACCCGCTCGGTGAATGACGAGAAAAAAAAAAAACACACAAAAACAGCCCATTATATACAATTTTTCATAAAATACCTTCACAAAAAAATGTTCTAAAAAGTGATCAAAAAAAAGTTATGCTTTTGTGACAATACAAATCTGCTCTGGATGGCGCTGCTTTCATTCTATGCCCGGCCGTGCGCCCATACAGCAGGCTACCACCATATGTGGAGTATTGATACACTCGGGAGAAATTGGGCATCAAACTTTACAGAGCATTTCATTTGGTATGAAACTGAATGTATTTTCTAAAAAAGTTTCTAAATCGCACATGTGACACATGTTTAGGGTTGATAGACTTAATAGAAGCTGTTTTGCACACATGGGGTGTCGTTTCTAAAGTTGGGTCATTTATGGGGTTTTACTATTATTTAGGCCTTTCAAAGTCGCTTGAAAGCAGAGTTGTCCCTCAAAATGTGAGTGTTGGTGATTTTCATGAAAATGAGACAAATTACATCTCAAGTTCTGCGCCTCATTACATGAGAGGACGCAAAAAATATAATTGCAACACAAAGCAGACATTCCGGATATGTTCCTTTTTGGATAGTTTAAGTATCTTGTCTGGAAAGCAGAACATTTCAAACTTGGAAAATGAAGAATTTTTTCCAAACTTTTGCTAAAATTGTCATTATTTTTTTTCAGAACGAAAAAACGCAAAATTTTACGGAAACGCAATTTTACGACTAACATGAAGTACAATGGGGGTCATTTACTAAGGGCCCGAATCGCGTTTTTCCGACGGGTTATCCGAATATTTCCGATTTGCGCTGATTTTCCCTGAATTGC
>CM033647.1:42141999-42179428 GCA_019512145.1 Engystomops pustulosus
GGAATACTACACAGATGACTCTTAGATGGAAGGTCACCTGTCCAGTTTTTCAGCCATAAGGCCCTTCTGGCAGAATTAGATAAGGCTACCGATCTAGCTGATAACCTTAAGGCGTCCACCGAGGCATCGGCTAAGAAGGCAGAGGCTTTTTGTGCAGTGGTAACCTCAGAAATAAGATGTGACCTGGACGCCCCGGTCTTAATCTTTTCCTCCAGCTGGGAAAGCCAAACAAAAAAGAGACCTAGACACGCATGTAGCCGCGACGTTAGGATTTGATGCCTCTCCACTGCTGCTGTCTATCTCAGGAGCGACCTGTCCAGGAAACCATCATATCTCGCCCTTTCGTTATACCTATAAAGATCTGTAAGCACGAACCTGAAACAATCCTCCCTCGCACGGAAGCGCCACACGCAGCGTTTCGCTTATCAAGAGTGTTGGAGAAACGGCATACATCCTGACGCTTCCAGGTTGCCTCACCTTGTCCCAAATCTGTATCCTTCTCTGGAAAGGGATACTTTCTCTTCATTGCTTTGGAATAAAAACCTTCCTGTCCGACTCGCCATTCTGCTGGATAAGGGGGGAAATATTCCTCATGGATGGGAAAAACACTTCTCTTCCTTTCTCCTAGACCCAGGAACAATACGTACGTTACAGAGCGTTCCTCCTTTCATCATCTTCCAATTCCATAGTGATCTACTAATTTAACCAGATGATCAATATCTTCGATGGAAACGGGGTCTGCCTGACCTGTCCTCCTCTCTGACTCCGATGACTCCCCAAACTAGTGGCCAGAATCTTCAAGTTGCCTGGAAGTGCCCGGGGAATTCTCTGACCTGAGGGATCTCCTTATTTCCTGCACAGAATACGCCACCTCCAGGCTGGATTGCATACGCATGGTCCAACACAAGGTCGACTGATTTGTGCTAACAGGCGCTGAACACACTGGTCACAATAGGTTTAAATATAGAGTCAGGCGATTATCTCATACTCACACAATTCACATGCACGATTCTTAGACTTTACAGTGGCTTTCCCTTACGGAGATTCTTCCCTCTAAAACAAGATCACATTAAGACATCATCAGAACCAGTTTAAAGGCATGGTTAAGGCCAAACCACACCAATCAGCGGACTATCCCTCTACCCAATTTTACCTAGTAGCCGTGTCCAACCGACTCTATACCCACCTTCATAGAACTCTATATTATCAGTGGTGAGGGTACAGCTCCCGTGGTTCCTTCCACGACTGGAGCACACTCGTGGCTGGCTGTGGGTGCTAGAAACAACACACAGGACTCCTGTGGGATCTCTTAAAACTCCCGCTCTGATACTCCACTCCACGTGGACGCTGGCGGCGCGCCACTTCCTTTCCCTACCGGAAGTGGAGTCGGCGTCATTTTCGGGAAAGACCTACGCGGGGAGGAGGAACCTGCGCTCAGCTGCCCTCCTACACGCGTCCTCCCACTCCGGGATGGAGGCGCGCCGGAGCCCGTGCTGCACCCAAACTGCGCTGCACACCCTCGCCAGCTTCACTCACCGCACCCCGCCGAGTTGACAACCCCCGGTAAGCCTCGCGGGGGATTTTGCACCACCTGGACTTCCCATTTCCCTTCCCTTTTTAATACCTTTACGTATCCCGTTAAAACCGCGACTCCTTGAGCCTCACCGAGACTCCACTGATCCTCCCCCCTCAGGGACAGGAAAACCACTGAAGGAGATGGGGCGTACCGCACAATTTGAAGTCTGGGTTTCTGTCCCTGGAGGCGGTATCCCTCTCTCTGGTTGGGTGCTGTCGTGGTGAGAGGGGGAAATAAACAATTTTATAGCCTATAAAATGTGACAATGCAGATCTGCTCTGAATAGCAGCATATTCTATTGCCTGGCCCATTCTATTCCCATACAGCAGTTTACCACTATACTATTTTGGGCCAAAACTAAATGTATTGGCTTAAAAAACTTGCAATTTGTAAATTACATATCCATTTAGTTTTAACCCCTGTGAAACATCTAAATAACACTTCTTAAAGTTTATTTTTCACACATTGAAGGGTGTAGTTTCTAAAATGGCATAACTTACAAGGTTTTACGGCTATTTAGGCCTCTCAGTCACTTTACCTCCTACTATTCCTAGGCGACCCTGTGGGATCCTTGAACCAGTTCATCAGAGTAATAAAATCCTCCATACACCGCAAATTCTTATGAGTCAACTGGAATAAGTCGCCCTTGCTGCTAGTTGACCCATTAGAACAAGCCCTTCCCCCTGCAACGAAACTTCTTCTGATCGTTTCAAATTTCAGATATCTTGGAATACAGATTTCTCGTAGACTAGCTGATTTCTTACCAATCAAAATACAGGTGTTGCTAGGGAAGGTGAAAAATGAAAATGGAGGTGTGGAAGGAATTGCCCCAACTGTTATACATTTTGCATAATTTCCCCATCTGGATGCCCCAGCAGGTGTTCCAGACCATTAATCATATGTTTATAGCAGTGGGAAAATAGAACGTCAGAAAAATGTTTTATACCGAGCGCTGGTTCTGTACGTGCACAGTATAGCGGAGTGTAGCAGCGCTTCTTTAACGGACATCTACCATCACATAACCTGATGGTAGAGGTTTATACTCACCTCCCCGTCCCATCCCAAATGGCAATAACCTTCTTTTTAGATAGAAAGTTTTAGAATGACCAGGTTTACAAGAAAAATAGCTTTATTAACTAAGCAAATGAGCCTGAGCCGCTATGGCAGGCATGCCAGTCATTCTAAAACATGGAAAAAAAAAAAAGGTTATTGCCATTCAAGATGGGAGGGAAGGCGAGCATAAACATCAAGCATTAGGTCATCGGATGGTAGATGTAGATAAATATGAATGATCTAGCCTTAGGTCTCCTGAAATAAGGCTCCAGATAAGTCAGTCAATCAATGCAGGTGACTCCTACCAAACAGAACTGATGAAACAACAGAAGGATGGACAACCAGTATCTGAATGACAACCTTCCTTAAAGGGGTTGCCCAACTATTAATAAGAATTAGCAGAAGGGCTGGGGAGCGCTTTTATAAAAAATAAAATAAAGGCGCTGGTACAGGAGACGGATGGATGTGCCAGGAACCTTGAAGAAATCGGAGGGGAGCTTCCGTTCCTCTGCAAACAAATAAGGGATGGACTGCGGCACGGAACACTGGGTGCGCCAGAGAAGGTGAGTAAAGCATTATTTTATTAAAAAGCCCCTCTGCTAATTTTTTCCAATAGTCTGACAATCCCTTTGCAATCTTGAAAGAAACCTTTGAAAAAGAATGGTATATGCAGCGCAGATCTCATAGCCCAAAGTAGATCACCTACCTCATCAATAAAAATGTGGGTAAATTCAGCCAAGCTTTTGGCAGCTACTATTTTCTGCAGAAGAACACCAGTGGTCATATATATCAAGCGAGTGTCAGCCGATGCCTTTTTCTCCAAGGAAACCTATGAACAGAATCAAAATCCAAGAATTACTATACATCTAGTAGGACTGGCAAGACCTACAAAGTTGGACTAGACATTTCTATGCACAAAAGATTTATCAAAGTGCCTGATGTGAAATGAATGCTAAAAGTGGCCTTGTTAACCCCTTCACAACTGCCATGCGATTATATACGTATTGAGAGAACATACCCCATGCAAGAAGCAAGTGTATAAGTATAAATGTATACTGAAGTGTGTGGTTGCTGCATAATACACCCACAAATGGTACTGGGACTAATTGCGGGTGTTAACTATATACACCATTAATTGTTAAAGGGGTTGGCCACTTTCAGTAAATAATTGATATTATTTGTGTAATGAAAAGATATACAATTTTTCAATATACTTTCTGTATCAATTCCTCTCAGTTTTCTAGATCTCTGCTTGCTGTCCTTCTATAGAAAGCTTCTATGTTAAATTCCAGTTACTATAATCTGTCCATGGTGATGTGATGGACATGCAGGTGCATGAGCCGTTATCATCACCGATTTTTTCTTTCCAAATGCCCAACGTGGGACTCAGAACATACCGTATATATACTCGTGTATAAGCCGAGTTTTTCAGCAAAAAATGTGTTGAAAAACGTCCCTGCGGCTTATACACGAGTCTATTACGAGCACTTAAAAGAAAAAAACCTTATATACTCACCCTCCGCCGGCCCGATGCTCCACATCCCGTCTTCTTTCTTCCCCGCGGCTCCGCCGGCCCGATGCTCCACATCCCGTCTTCTTTCTTCCCCGCGGCTCGTCTTCTGTCATGGACGTGGCCATGTTTTCTTCCTGGCCGGCGCATACTATGACGTCAGCAGCGGCCGCCTCATAGTATGCAGTGGGTTTAGTGGCACTTATTGATCTCTGTCACACCGCCTTGGGTGCAGCCACAAAGGGTCTTAACACCAAAAAGGGCCCCAATGAGAAAATTCCGTTTTTGAGCGTGCCCACATACACAAAAAACTTTTTTCGAATTGCCTCATAGTATGCGCCTGCTGGAAGAAAACATGGCCGCGTCCATGACAGAAGAAAGAAGAAGACCCGCGGGGAAGAAAGAGGACGGGACACGCCAACATGGGGGACATCGGAGGGGGAGTATATAAATTTTTTTTTTAACCCCTTAACGACTTGGCCTTTTTCAGTTTTTTCACTTCCATTTTTCACTCCCCACCTTCAAAAATCTATAACTTTTTTATTTTTCCCCATACCGCGCTGTGTTATGCTTTATTTTCTGAGTAAACATGCATTCATAGTGCCGGCTATACTTTCTATGGCGTGTTACGGGGGCGGGAAAAAATTCCACAATGCAGGAAATGAGTGTGCAAACACCCACATTTGTGACGTTTTCTGTGGGCTTGGAGTTTACGCAGCTTTCTCCTCTACGTCTCCCAATCATGTCTCTTATTCTTTGGTCGTAGCGATCACGTATACCAAAAAGTTTATAGGGTTTATAATGTTTCATAAATTTTAACAGAAACATTAACACCTCCTTGTACACAATATTTTTTTTCTTTGCCATCTCGTGGCCACTTCCAACCTCTGTGTTTCCAACTTGATGAGGCGGTGTGTGATATTTGTTGGAACATTTTGGTGCGCAATTTTGATGCCGTTTCATTACTAATTTTGGGGACTGTGCACCGTGTGACACTTTTATATATTTTTTTATTTTTTCAAAATGGCAAAAAACATGGCATTTCGACTTTGACGCTAATTTTCCGTACGGGGTGATCAACATGAGTGAACAACATATATTTTTGATAGATCGGGAGATTTTCGGACGCGGCGTACCTATGGTGTTTATGATTTTTACTGTTTATTTCTTTTATATCAGGCTTAGGGAAAGGGGGTGATTGAAATTTAGGGTTTTTATTATTAATTTTTTTTTTAACTTTTTTTACTTGTTTACCTTTATAGTATTTTTCAAGACTTCACTAGGGTACTCTAACCCTCGGTAGTCTTGACGAGCCTATCCTATATGCCATAATACAGTATGGCAGATAATGTGGATGATTTACTCCCCAGCAATTACCATGTGCAATTCAGACTTGTAATGGCATGGGTTAAAACGACGTAGCCTCGGGTGTTCAGGGCACACCCGAGGTAACTCATGCGACGGATCGCGGATCCCCGTGACGTCATCGGGGAGCAGCGATTCACACAACAAGATGGCGGCGACCATACGGCGCCATATCTTTGACGCCGCGGCAGCATGCCGGCGCTGAATTCTGCGGAGAAAACACCCGCATCGGTGCTAGCACCGATCGCGAGGTGTACCGGTAAGCCTTTCATGCAAATGACAGCAAGACTTACCGGCTATGTAGATGCTCGCCTCGTAGGAAGGGGTTTAAAGGGGGTATCGGGTTTAATTTTTTTTTTTATGGCCGGGGTGGGGAGGGATAAGTAAACATAATCAAACATGACTACTCCTCGCGCGAGGATGTCCCGCGCCGCGGGTCACTACCGACCGTGCCCCTGTAAACAAACAGGGGCAGGAAGCTATGGCGTGCGCCACAGGAGCTTCCGTCACGATGGTGGACGCTCCTACCTGCGTCCCGATCTCTCAGCGTTGTAAGAGCTGAGAGATGGTGTGCAGGGAGGCTCCGGCCGGCCGGACACGATCCCTGAATGCGCCGGTGAATGAAAGCGTCGGCGCCAAGGCGCGGAACAAAGAAGCGGCCGCGGAGGGGAACATCGCAGCCCCGGAGGAATTGGAAAAGACGATGTGTATTTATGTTTAATTACCGTCGCAACCCCGCCATGGTACAAAATACAATTAACCCGAGATAACACCTGTAAGATGCGGACTGGTGCAACCCTAGGGGGCGGGCTCCGCGGGCTGGCTGCATACACTAGGGGGCGGGCCGGCGGGTGTGCTGCCTTACCCACTAGGGGGGCGGGCCGCGGCTGGACTGCATACCAATAGGGGGGGGCCGCCGGCTGGCTGCATACCACTAGGGGGCGGGCCACGCAGGTGGCGCAATGAACACTAGGGGGCGGGCCGTCGGCCGGCTGAACAACCACTAGGGGGCGGGCCCGCAGGCTGGCTGCATACCACTAGGGGGCGGGCCCCGCCGGCTGGCTGCATACCACTAGGGGGCGGGCCCGCCGGCTGGCTGCATACCACTAGGGGGCGGGCCCGGGCGGGCGTGTATACCCACTAGGGGGCGGCCGTCCGGCTGGTGCAACCACATAGGGGGCGGGCAGGCGGCGTAGGCTGCATACCATAGGGGGCGGGGCCCGCGGCATGGACTGCATTACCAGCTAGGGGAGCGGGGCCCGCCGGTGGCGCATACACTCGGGGGGGAGCCGCCTAGCATGGCTGCAATACCTAGGGGTCGGGCCCGCCGGCTGTGGACTGCATCCCACTAGGGGGAGGGCACCCGTACGGCTGGCTGCATACCCACTAGGGGCGGGGCCCGCCGGCGGCTACATACACTAGGGGGGCGGGCACGCCGGCGTGGCTCATACCATAGGGGGCGGGACCGCACGGCTGGATGCTACCACATGGGAGGGCGGGCCCTGCCGGGTCTGGACTGCAGCATACCACTAGGGGGGTGTCCCGCCGGTGCTGGTGCATATAATAGGTTGGGCTTGGGACGGGCCCGCCGGGCTGGTGCATAGCACCTAGGCGAGGCGGGGCCGCTGCTGGAATGCACTACTACTCGGCGGCGGCGCCGCCGGTGGCTGCATCTATAGGCGGGCGGGCCCGCCGAGTGTCTGCATATATATTGGCGGTCACGGCGGCTAGGCTGCATACTACGGGGGAGGGCCCGCCGGCGCTTGAATACGGACTAGGGGTGCGGGCCCTCCGGCTGGCGCTTACTACTAGGGGGGCGGGCTCGTCGGGACTGGTGAAACTACTCGGGGTGCTGGGCCCGGGCTGGTGATACTACCTAGGGGGAGGGAGGCCGGGCCTGGTGCCTACGACTAGGGGGCGGGCCCGCCGGCTGGCTGCATACTACTAGGGGGCGGGCAGGCCGGCTGCATACCACTGGGGGCTGGCTGGCTGTATACTGGAGGGGGGCTGTGACCAATGCATTTTCCACCCTCAGCTTATACTAAAGTCAATAGTTTTTAGTCCCAGTTTTTGGTGGTAAAATTAGGGGTCTCGGCTTATACTCGGGTCGGCTTATACTCGAGTATATATGGTAACTTGTTTCACAATGACAAATTCCCTTGAAGATGTTTAAGAATAGCATAAGCGAACTGAAAAAACTGACCTGAATATTCAAGTACCAATGACCCATTGGTTGTGAAATGGTTAGACTGGTCTGGTGATTGTATAATTTCCGCTACAAGCTCATTTTACCAGATTTTTGGGGAGATTTGGACAGTTTTTAGATACTTTTACAACTAAGATGATAAAAGGGGTGTGGAGAAGACACTTTGGAAAGTTTTTAAACACAAACTGAATAAATAGATTGCACGCAGACTCATAATTTAGTAAATATACGGTATTAGGCTACATTCACATGACCGTTGAACGACCGTTGGTGGGGTGCGTATACACGGCCGCCTTCTATACGTGCCCCATAGGCCACTGAGCTGTACGGGGGAGCCCACTGAGCTGTATGGTGGAGCCCACTGAGCTGTACGGTGGAGTCCACTGAGCTGCATCATACCGCTACGTACCCAGGGAAAAGATAGGTATCTCTATGGAGAAGGGCAGGGGCTAGCAGCATTTACCCTTCTCTCCCGTGCGCCAATTCGTGTGAATGTAGACTTACTGCTAAGAAAAACAAATATGCAGAGTAGTCATACCTGATAGCCTATTAGCCCAGTCAGAGGCCACTTTCTCTCCTTGCTGATCCATGTGGCAATGCTGCACGCTGCAATCTTCCTCGGCTGTGTCACCACTACATTACAGTAGGCAGAGCGATGCATGTGGTAATCCAATATATACTGTGGTAGTTGTGTGCTCTTTCCACTTCCAGTCTCTCCATGCACTATCACAACTGAATTACTCTCGATTAGAGTGATCAACTGTTAAAAAAAAAATATATATATATACTCAGGACTGTCTGTAAATACACTTTTCTTTATATGCTAAATGTTTAGATTAGACAGGAACTGTATAGGGATCAGATAGATAGTAGAAATCTACCATCGGATCTACCTTATTATGTAGATCTAATGGTAGGTTTTCTTTAAATGGGTATTCTCATCTTATCATGTAGCCAGGATGTCCCTTATGAGGATATATGAGATAGGTGCTTTTGGATACAACAACCCCTGTACCCTTGCAGCAGTGGCTACACATGTGCTATTGAAGCGCCCGGGATTCTGCGTTCATTACCACATGACAGCGGTGGGACATGCAGTTATTCCCGGCCAAACTGATTTCTTTGTGCAATATCTCCAGCGACAAAGGTCATATGCAAAGACAGCAATATAGTTTCTAAGGAACAACATGGCTACATTTATCGTAAATTATCTTCACATAAAAACATTTTTTAAATAACATCCAATTGAAGATATGTATGTATGTATGTATGTATGTATATATATGTATATATATGGAAAGTTAAATTAAATATGAATGCACAGACAAGAATACCACTTTAAATAGGCTGCTAAGCTTCTACTATCCTTTATTGACACCACATGATAACGTCATGAACACTTGGGCCAATATAATAAAATTTTTACATCCCAGGCAAATCACTCCAGTTTGTGGATTAATTCAGGGTGATCTTTATTTCAAGGATGCATCCTTGAAATAAAGATCACCCTGAATTAATCCACAAACTGGAGTGCTGCTGCCTTTCCTGAATCTGTATGTGATATATATCTATGTGGAAAGTTTAATTAAATATGAATGCACAGACAAGAATACCACTTTAAATAGGCTGCTAAGCTTCTACTATTCTTTATTGACACCACATGATAACGTCATGAACACTTGGGCCAATATAATAAAATTTTTACATCCCAGGCAAATCTTTAACAGCACATTCACAAAGTCCGTATTTGATCAATGTTTTGCATCAGTACTAGAAGGCCAAAACCAGGAATGGGTTCAAATCAGGGAAGAGTTGACATATTTCCATAGCACTATTTTGTCATCTTTTGGTTTTGGCTTGCTAATAAGGATGCAAAATACTGAAATAGTAACCGTGTGAAAGTGGCCTTAAGATAAAATGCCTCTGTGTCCTATGTTTCCAATCAAAGATATGGAACCCTGCACAACCACAATGTGCACCAATGTAAAGTATAAAACGACACACTAGGGAAGATCCATCAAGCCAAAACAAACAAAGTGGTGTGCCACTGTCAAATATTTACAAATTCATAATTTATATTCGAACACACAACCAATCCATAGACAATACTATAAAAACAATTAAAAATAGTAGCAAAGTACATGCAATATGATATCGTGTTAATAGTACTCTGATAGGTACAATAACAAACCCCTCCTGAATAGGTAGTGTACACCAGGACCAACCCAATGACAATGTAAACAAATTCTAAGTGCAAGTGCAAATAACCAGCTGTCATAAAAGTGCAGAGTAGGTAAACTGGTGCCCAAATCAGTTGTTCCCCAAAATGATGGTAAAAAAGTGCGAGGCAAATCCCCAGTATACATTACAAGTTATCTGGCTATGAGCCAGGCAGCATAGTGCAGCGTCAAAAAAGCGGGTTGGTGCAGAGATCAGGAGGTGGAGGGCTCCCCACGCATTACGTCTCTCACTGGAGACTTCCTCAGGGGTAAACATGCCCCCATGTTGCCAGGCTCCCCTTCTATCCCCCCACAGCACTCACCATCAGCTGTAGCGGTCAGCGTGTTAGGCGCGCCTGCTTGTTGCAGGTGCCGGAAGTGACGTAGTAGTGGAGATGATTCTAGCTGTCAATAAGTACAAGCGCATGCGCAGTTGACTTAATCCGAGCACCGGAAATGACGAGGTGTCGGTCACAGCGCTGTGGAAGTAAGTATGGTAACTAGGCAACGCGATGCTACAGGAAATAGGTAAATACTATTCAAGCCAACAATAAGTATATATAAACGGCGATCCAGTATTATGCGTCAACCTTATCTCAAATTACATGTAAGTATGGCATTCAGTATGCAGTACGAAGAAAATAATAGTGTGAATAATAAATAATAAGAGAAAGGGAAAAAAAATAAAAAAATTATAAAAAATAAAGAATAACAACTATATATAATGAAATTATTGTGCAAAAGCATCTAAGATATAAGCTTGTTACACAGGAAAGCAGTCCTGTACATGTGAGGAGACATTTCTGAAATCATATTGCATGTACTTTGGTACTATTTTTAATTGTTTTTATAGTATTGTCTATGGATTGGTTGTGTGTTCTAATAAAAATTATGAATTTGTAAATATTTGACAGTGGCACACCACTGTTTGTTTGTTTTGGCTTGATGTGTCCTATGTTTCCTCTCTGCATTTATCACTGTGTCTATATCAGCTTTACATATTCACAATCAGATCTAAAGGGCATCTCCCAACAGGATGAAGGGCTGCATAGTCTTTCATCCAGATGGTAGATGTCATTTAACCCCTTAAGGACGCAGCCATTTTGTAGCTTAAGGCTGAGCCAGATTTTTTGGATTCTGACTTGCGTCGCTTTATATGGTTATAACTTTTGAACACTGTTACTTATCAAAACGATTCTGAGATTGTTTTTTCCCCACATGTTGTACTTCATTTTAGTGGTAAAATGGTGTCTGATAAGTTTTGCGTTTTTTAGGCGCCCAAGAAAAGGAGAATTTGTTGTAAAAATTGCATGTTTTCGCAAATTCCCAAACTCATGCGTTGTCATGGCAGTATCGATTTACACCTAAATAAGTGCTGAATAACATTTTCCAAATGTCTACTTTAATTTTATTAATTTTGATAATGGTGAGCAGGAGTAGAAAAGCATCAATTCTGTACTGGATTTTTTACTTTTTTTTTTTTTTTGGTGTTCACCGTATAGACTAATAATCATGTTATCTTTATTCTATAGGTTGATACGATTACGGGGATACCAGACATGAATATATTTTCTTACGTTTTACTAAATTTGTCAAACAAAACCCTAATGTGGTTAAGTCACTGAGCTCAGCGTCCGATATATCGGACGCTGAGCGTTAAGAGGTTAAGGCAGTTTACCTTGACATAGTCAGTCCATGAACCACAGAGCGTTCAGATTCCTGTGTCATGGACCGTCAACACTGCTAGGAACGAGATTCCTTGGGTCAATTCAAAGCAATTCATGAGTTTCTTTTTCTTCTTTTTTGGCGCTGCTGTTTAGGGAGTATGCAGCAACTCCTTGCATCATATATATTGTTATGATGTAAGGAGTCCCGTCCTCAGCGAGGACTCTGAATGGTCCGTAGTTCACGGACTGACTATGGAAGTGTTAAACTGCCCTTAGGCTGTGACACTATCCAGGACTGTTAGGAACAGCTGGTTATTCACACATGGAAATGTCACATCATCTTAAATAACTCACCTCCTCTCTATTCTTCAAGATAGGTAATTCAGGATATTGGACTTCTTTTTCAGGTATGGGCATTTTACCCACTTCACAAGTCTTGTGAGAAGGCCCTAATAACACAGGAATTAGAAGGAAAAAAATAAAAAATGGGTCACATTTTCATAGTATAAATATTATTTAGCTAATAAAATGGATTTCTGGTATACATCTGTGCAGCATACTTCTACTGGCAAATTGTTTGTATCTCCCAAAAGAGAAAAGAAAGAAGCCTCAAAGTGTATACGTTAATGAACACTTGCATTGTACATTAAAGGAAATCTACCACCAGGATGATGGATTGTAAACCAAAGACACTGACATACTGGTGTGTTGCCTTTCTGACAGGAACCACTCTTCTTTATGCTCCCTATGCCCTTGTTTTTAAGAAATAAACCTGAGGGGTTCCAGGCTCCATTAACACTTATGGAGCCCCTCAGGTTCATTTGCCTAATTTTAAAAGCATAAAAAAAAATTAAAAAAAACAGGGAACAAAAAGCTAAAATAAGAGTGGATCCTGCCAGAGGGGGCACACACCAGTATGTCAGTGTGTTGGGTTTACAATCTTTCATCCTGGTGGTAGATGTCCTTTAAGCTAATTCTAATTCATCTTCTCTTAGATTTCTACATTGTGCCATTACCACAGCTATTTTTTGTGGAAACATATGAATAAACCAACTGGCCTCTATTTAACCTTTGTAAAAATGCCCAAGTGACAATTTTAGCATTTGTTTTTCCATTTACAAATCCTGCATGATAGTCAGAAATGTCCCTAGAAGTTTGGAAAAATCTGGTCAAAGTTCTTGGAAACCTTGGACATGGCTGGATAATTTGACTTCATACATCGGGGCAGGGTGTGGATTTGGTGTAGATGTGCATTTCTGTGCGTATGTGAAGTAGTTTTTTGTGTTTGTCTTCTTTTTGTTCATTGGTGGTTTAAGGGCTATGCCCTTTCGGGGACACTGTTTTAATTTTAATTGTTACAAGCTGTTTTATTGCATTGTTCTTTATTCTAAAAATGTATACTGTATATACTCGAGTATAAGCCAAGACCCCTAATTTTAACACAAAAACCTGGAAAAACCTATTGACTCGAATATAAGCCGAGAGTGGAAAATGCATTGGTCACAGCCCCCCATAGTATACAGCCTGCCCAGCCCCCCATAGTATACAGCCTGCCCAGCCCCCCGTAGTATACAGCGCGGCTGACGTCACGACTCCCTGCCGGGGGTGGCGTTGGAACATGTTTTGTGCTGAAAAACTCAGCTCATACTCAGGTATACAATACCTCAAAAAAACGATTAAAGTACAAGGCCAGTCCGGAACGACATATTAACAAACTCATAAGAGACCATCCTGCACTTGAGTTTACTGAAGAGTTTAGTACATTTATTGGTACAAGCTATTTAATATTCATGACCTATATACAGACAATAACTTGTCCCCGTGTACCACTTGTAGTAGAGAATATTACATCCTGAATCAAAAACACTTATTTAAATGCGTTTTCTCCATATTTGCACAAACACTGGAAAGTCTTTAGTGTCTTGTCCCTGGTTCACCCTGTGAATGAATGTCACTTTAGTTCTAGTGGTGGTCTGATGATAAGGAGCTGTATAAATGTTATCCATGTACTTGGGAAACATAAGACATTTACAAGAGGGTTCGCTGAGAGGAGTTTGCCTCATATCCCGTGCGAGTAAATGTCTGGTAAATTCCCAACCACCAGTTACTTTGATACATCCATCTAATCCAATATAACAATAGGGAGGATGAAATTTGCATGAATAAATACAGTGCTGTGTCAGGAAGGCAGAAGGCGCTGAAGGAAAATATCTACCATTCCTTCTGGCAAACATCAACCTGTCACAATGTAAAACATGGCATTTCCACATGGCTGGGCAATGCTCAGGGAGAGCACAAGCTGTTATAAAGGTATGTTCTTCACACATCCAATAGTCCACAGTCTACCCGGAAAACTTTTTAAGCCCAAGCATTGAAGGGGCTGACCAGATGAAGAAAATATTTTGTAAGTGGGACTACACATTATTTAACAATATCTGCAGCTGTTGCATTGACATCTAATGATGTCAAGTGGGTCGATTCCACTGCACCTTGTCATTCCCTGAAGTTATGTGAATGTAGTACGGATTCTCTGAGGGTGCGTTCACACATGGCGTTTACAAACATAATGCAAGTGCCGAGACTTGACACATCTTTGGATGTAATCTGAAAGATGCGATCCGATCTTTAACAAGTTTCTAGGTAATAAAGAAGCAAAGTTAAGGGCATCTGAAGTGACTCTAAACTGCAGCCCCTAAACTTGACTTATCTCAGGCAAATATGACACTTTGATCATTCTTTCACATGACTTTAGAGGAGATTTTCTAAAATAAAATGCATAATTTTTCAAGAAATCTAGAAAGAACATTTCATACCCTGAATAAGAGTGCTAATAATTTAATGGGGTAAAATCTGGTACATTTTTATCTAGCCCTGTTTCCCATTTCTTAAATATACATTTATTGCAAAAAGGGGTACTCCACTGACATTGGGCACTAGATTCCAGCGACTTGACAGTTCATTACCGTGAAAGTGCTACTATACAGCAGAACAACTATTCCTATAGTGTTCCTCTCTGTCCCTGAAAAGTTCCACAGTCCATTCATAAAGTTGACCCAACATCTATGAAAATGATGCGAGTCTGATTATCGTCTTTCCTTTTAGCCAAGTTTGAAAAACTCATGGCCTTCCTGCTCAGCCGCGCCTCCATCTCATTGCCCCCTCAGTCACAGATAAAGGAGACACTGGCTGTGTGACTCGCTGAAGAGAACTCCTGGGGAAGCTAGCATCTCTCTTATTTATGATGGAGGGTAAATCATGTAACCGAGAGGAGTTCACTCGGCAGAAGAGAAAGCATGGCATTTGTTAAACAGGAAACTGGAGGCGCAGTTGAACTAAAACACAAAGAATAAGCATTAATTGCAGGTCAACTTTACAAACAAACTATGCAACTTTACAGGCATTGGGAATAATGATACAGGGATATTTGTACTGCTGTACAATAGCAGTTTTTAAAATACATGTTTTGTTAGTAGTGGTTCCCTTTAAAGCACAGTACTGCTGATAAGAAAATGGGCAACAACGCAAGGAGCCGTAGCCATTTTTAGTGTCCTTACTGACTTGAACAGAGTAGGGTCTTCAGTCTGACCAATACTGCATTCAAGAGACTAAGTCAGACACTGAGACTGAGGTAGCACAGTGAGAGTACATTATAAAAATGATTAAAAAAAGATGGAACAACCCACCTTTACCATGGTCAACCTTGGCAAGCAATGTTTGGGCCATGCCTTTATACAACATGTGTTGGAAGATGCTTTTGACATACCTGGTTCTTTGCCATCCTCATTGGTGTAAACCTTTAGCTCCTGGTCTTCCAGGTGCCTGAACTCGGCAATATATGAAACTTCATACTGTGTTCTGAGAAACATGAACAAACATAGATGTTATACAGGGTACAGGACTATATTACTATAAATCAACTCAGAACTGAACTGATGTGTGGTAGAGATTTTCTTTTTCATTAAGAGATTATTACATTACACCATAGCAATGAACTGTCTATTCGCTGTACGTCAAAGTGGGGAAGAATCGCTTCCAGGCATTTGGTTTAATTGCGCTTATTGATAAAGAGCAACTGTGACACCATGAACAAAATGATGTGCCCTCATCCTAATCTGCTATGGACACTTCATTCACCAGATAATGTGACAGCCAAAATGAATTATAAAAATACAACTACTTTTAGTTAAAGGCTCACCAAATTATACATAGTACTGCCACCTGCAAGTTTTCTGGTGCTTGCCCCCTGCCCCTGTGGTCCCGTTCCCTTGCTGTCTGTTCTTGTTTCTCTACTTTCCTTACTTTTAATTTTTTGTTTTTAAAAGCATTACTTTCTCTTCTTCTTTGCCTTTTCGCTCTTCCTCCATCTAATGTTTCTGGAATTTTTATGCAGTTTTTGCACCTTATTCGTCGATTGTCTTTTATTGACTTTGTTTTTTTTTAACCTGCCACTTGGTTGTATTTGCCGCCCAAAGCGCATATTGTCATGCCATTGCTTAACTTGTTTCAGTCTGTTTTTAATAAAACTATGAATGGAAAAACTTTTCACCCAGTCTATGAGAAAGAAGAGTCTCTGCACTGCCCCTCTCCTTCCTTCCCGATATAGAGGTTTAAGGCGTCTGACCTTTGGGTTGCTTTTGATAGACCATTAGTACTCACATGCTCGTTAAACGGTCTTCAGGACAATGATTTGTTGTTCTATGTTCCAGAATGCCCAGTTTAGGAAAAAAGAAGTAAAAAAATGCTTATTAGCCAGAATGTCTCTTGAGAAATGCTACACCTGGAAAACCACTTACTCTGGTCCTGCCTGGTTGTCGTGAGCGTGACCCTGCTTTCAAACACTACACCCTTCAGTTATTTATAAGGAGTATAGTATCCATTTGTGTCAGGTCTTTCCAAAAATAAGGACACAAAGGTGAAATTTAACAATAGATTTTTTTTTTTTTTTTGCCAATAATGAATTTTCATAGTGGCACAAGCTGGGTTCCAACATTGTGCTTAGTGCTTTTCTTCTGTGTTTAAGAACTCCCTACAAGTTACAAATCTATATAATATATATATTATATATATATATATATATATATATATCTATAATATATATTTTTTTTTTTTTTAATGTATATATTCGAGTATAAGCCGAGACCCTAATTTTAACATCAAAAACGGGGAAAACATTATACTCGAGTATAAGCCGAGGGTGGGAAATGCATTGGTCACAGCCCCCCAGTAATAGCCAACAGCCCCCCCACCCCGTGGTATATAGCCTGACCTGTAATATACAGCCAGCCCACCTTATAATTAAAAAATAAACTTATATAGCTCACCCTATCCGGCTCCCCCTGTCCGCGTGGCTTCTCTTCTTCCCTGCAGCTCCTCTTCAATCTTCTGTCTTCTTTAAAAGCCTGCAGGGCGCACGGCTTCTGTCTCTCCGGCCGGCAGCGCATTCCATGAACGGCCGCTGCTGATGTCATAGTATGCGCCTGCCGGACGGGAGATAACATGGCTGCGCCCTGTCAGGCTGTAAAGACGACGAAAGTTGAAAAGAGCCACGTGGACATCGGTAGAGCCCGCGCCGAACTCGGGGCGCCGGAGGTGATTATGTAATTTTATTTTTTAATTTACTCGTGTAAATGCCAGGTGACATTTTTTTGTGCTCAAAAACTGGCTTATACATGAGTATATACAGTAATTTAAACAAGGCTCAGTAGTAATAGTATCTCAGGACTGCAATAGCATCAGATCCTAACCCCATGTTCTCTCCCATCGAGGGGGCAGTGTAGGTAAAAGTCCCTCATACTGAAGTCGATCATGCTACTTCAGGGGTTCGGTTACGCCCGTGCTTGGCGTTCACGGCTGTGTTTGCATCCGCTGTAATAGTACTGAGAAAGTCACATTGTGCTGCACAGTACTATTACATCCATTTGATGGAAGGGGTAATATAACTGCTGGTAAACCGTAGGTCTTGTGATTTGTGATATTCATGATCCGCTCATACGAGGGATCATGAATATCACAAGATCACAAGACGACGGGGGTTAACCAACAATGGGATACTTATCCACCTTACATCAAATGGATTTTGTAATAGTACCTGTGCCAGCAAAACGTGACACTAGTACTATACAGAGGGATGCCAAACACAGCGTGAACCCATCCAGCAACGGGCGGATAACGCAGACAACACCGTGAAGTCATACAGGTAATCGACTTTCACAGTAGTGAGGGAATTGAGCAATAAACAAATCCGGCTCCTGTGGAGAGAAAATGGGGTTAGGAGGGGGTCTGATGCGATGTGCACCGTCCGAGATCTATAAAAGAGTTCTCTTGAAATTACTGTATATACTCATGTTAAGCCGAGTTTTGAGCACAAAAAAAAAGTTCACTCGCATTTACCCGAGTAAATTAAAAAATAAATTACATAATCACCTGGCGGCCCCGATGTTCGGCGCGGCTCTATACCGATGTCCACGTGGCTCCTTTTCAATCTTTCGTCGTCTTTAACTGCCTGCAGGGCGCAGCCATGTTATCTCCCGTTCCGGTTTCCGGCGCTTTGTACTTATGATCTTTTATTCTAGCAGCGGTCCGCTCATGGATTTTATGCTGTTCCTTTTTTCCTGTCCGCGTATCGGTTTAAGAAGGTTTTTATGATTTTTGATAGATAGCGTGTTGCCTTTCGTACGTATCTGTCTGGCTTTTTTTTAAAGATTAGACCAGGAAGATTTTGTAAGAGGAGCTCTATGTGAAGAATTGATATTATATGAATTAAGAAGCTCAGAGCTTCACGCGGTACATCGGGGGGTATGTCATTGAGGTGTGTATGGTTATATAAGTTTATTTTGTATATTTATAAGGTGTGTGGTCTGGCTGTATATTAAAGGGTAATGTGCTTTATATAAATATGGATGTGTGGGGGGCGTTTCTTTCTTGTGTTGGTCATGTAATTTTCTTCTGGTGGGTTTTTCTTTTTTTGGGTACTGGTGGTTTTGCTGCGTGTGGGGGGGGAGGGATCATGAATATCACAATATCACAAGACCGACGGGGTTAACCAACATATGGATACTTACCCCATTACATCAAATGGATTTGTAATAGTACCTGTGCCAGCAAACGTGACTACTCAGTACTATACAGCGGGATTGCCAAACACAGCGTGAAAGCCCACCAGCACGGGCGGTAACGCAGACAAACCGAAGTCAAGCAGTATCGACTTGTAGCAGTAGGAGGGAACTGTACGATGACATCCGGACGACTTGGGAGAAAATGGAGGTTGAGGAGTCAGATTGCGGTATGGCACGTCCGAGATCTATGAGCGAGTTCTCTTGGTTAAATTACTGTATATACTCAGGTATAAGCCTCAGTTTGTGAGCACAAAAAAAAAGTTCACTCGGCATTTACCCGAGTAAATTAAAAAAATAAATTACATAATCACCTCGGCGGCCCCGATGTTCGGCGGGCTTATACCGATGTCCACGTGGCTCCTTTTCAATCTTTCTCGTCTTTAACGCCTGAAGGGCGCAGCCATGTTATCTCCCGTTCCGGTTTCCGGCGCTTTGTACTTATGATCTTTTATTCTAGCAGCGGTCCGCTCATGGATTTTATGCTGTTCCTTTTTTCCTGTCCGCGTATCGGTTTAAGAAGGTTTTTATGATTTTTGATAGATAGCGTGTTGCCTTTCGTACGTATCTGTCTGGCTTTTTTTTAAAGATTAGACCAGGAAGATTTTGTAAGAGGAGCTCTATGTGAAGAATTGATATTATATGAATTAAGAAGCTCAGAGCTTCACGCGGTACATCGGGGGGTATGTCATTGAGGTGTGTATGGTTATATAAGTTTATTTTGTATATTTATAAGGTGTGTGGTCTGGCTGTATATTAAAGGGTAATGTGCTTTATATAAATATGGATGTGTGGGGGGCGTTTCTTTCTTGTGTTGGTCATGTAATTTTCTTCTGGTGGGTTTTTCTTTTTTTGGGTACTGGTGGTTTTGCTGCGTGTGGGGGGGGAATTATAAAAATACAACTACTTTTAGTTAAAGGCTCACCAAATTATTAGCGGATCATGAATATCACAAGATCACAAGACCCTACGGTTTAGCCAGCATGTTTTATCCTTACCCCCTTCCATCAAATGGATGTAATAGTACTGTGCAGCACAATGTGACTTCTCAGTACTATTACAGCGGATGCCAAACACAGCGTGAACACCAAGCACGGGCGTAACCGCTAACACCCTGAAGTCAAGCATGATCGACTTCAGTATGAGGGACTTTTACCTACACTGCCCCCTCGATGGGAGAGAACAATGGGGTTAGGATCTGATGCTATTGCAGTCCTGAGATCTATTACTACTGAGCCTTGTTTAAATTACTGTATATACTCATGTATAAGCCTAGTTTTTGAGCACAAAAAAATGTCACCTCGGTATTTACACGAGTAAATTAAAAAAAATAAAATTACATACTCACCCTCCGGCAGCCCCGATGTTCGGCGCGGCTCTACCGATGTCCACGTGGCTCCTTTTCAATCTTCCGTCGTCTTTAACAGCCTGCAGGGCGCAGCCATGTTATCTCCCGTCCGGCAGGCGCATACTATGACATCAGCAGCGGCCGCTTCATGGAATGCGCCTGCCGGCCGGAAGAAGCCGTGGCCGTACCCTGCAGGCTTTTAAAGAAGACAGAAGATTGAAGAGGAGCTGCAGGGAAGAAGACATCAGCAGCGGCCGCTTCATGGAATGCGCCTGCCGGCCGGAAGAGGCCATGGCCGCGCCCTGCAGGCTTTTATAGAAGACAGAAGATTGAAGAGGAGCTGCAGGGAAGAAAGAAGTAGAGCCACGCGGACATCGGGGAAGCCGGAGGGTGAGCATATAAGTTTATTTTTTAATTATAAGGGTGGGCTGGCTGTATATTACATGGGTCAGGCTATATACCACAGGGTGGGGGGGCTGTCTGGCTATATACTGGGAGGCTGTGACCAATGCATTTCCCACCCTCGGCTTAAACTCGAGTTAATAGGTTTTCCCAGTTTTTGATGTTAAAATTAGGGGTCTCGGCTTATACTCGAATATATACATAAAAAAAAAAAAAATATATCTATTAGCTACGATATATATATAGATATATATAATATATATAATATTATATATTATATAGATTTGTAACTTGTAGGGAGTTTCTTAAACACAGAAGAAAAGCACTAAGCACAATGTTGAACCCAGCTTGTGCCACTATGAAAATTCATATTTGGCAAAAAAAAACAAAACTATTGTTAATTTCACCTCATTGTTCCTTATTTTTGGAAAGCACCTGACAAAATGGATACTATACTCCTCGATAAATAACCTGAAGGGTGTAGTTTTGAAAGCGGGGTCACGCTCACGACAACCAGGCAGGACCAAGCAGTAAGTGGTTTTCCAGGTAGCATTTCTCAAGAGCATTCTGGCTAATAAGCATTTTTTACTTTCTTTTTCTCCTAAACTGTGGCATTCTGGAACATAGAACAACAAATCATTGCTCCTGAAGATATAACGAGCATGTGAGTACTAATGGTCTATCAACAAGCAACCCAATGGTAGACGTCCTTAAACCTCTCATATCGGGACACGGAGAGGGCAGTGCAGAGACTCTTCTTTCTCATAGACTGGGTGAAAAGTTTTTCCATTCATAGTTTTATTAAATAACAGACTGAAAACAAGTTAAGCAATGGCATGACAATACTGCGCCTTTTGGGGCAAATACAACCAAGTGCCAGATAAAAAAAAAAAACAAAAGTCAATAAAAGACAATACAGAATAAGGTGCAAAACTGCATAAACATTCTCAGAACATTAGATGGAGGAAGAGCGAAAAGGCAAAGAAGAAAGTAAGCTTAAAAAAATAATTAAAAGTAAGGAAGTAGAGAAACAAGAACAGAAGCAAGGGAACAGGGACCACAGGGGCGGGCGAAGTATTCGTCCGAGCAACGAGCAGTTTCGAGTACCCTAATGCTCGACCGAGCATCAAGCTCGGACGAGCATGTTCGCTCATCTCTAGTAGACGTCCTTAAACCTCTCATATCGGGACACGGAGAGGGCAGTGCAGAGACTCTTCTTTCTCATAGACTGGGTGAAAAGTTTTTCCATTCATAGTTTTATTAAATAACAGACTGAAAACAAGTTAAGCAATGGCATGACAATACTGCGCCTTTTGGGGCAAATACAACCAAGTGCCAGATAAAAAAAAAAAACACAAGTCAATAAAGACAATACAGAATAAGGTGCAAAACTGCATAAACATTCTCAGAACATTAGATGGAGGAAGAGCAAAAAGGCAAAGAAGAAAGTAAGCTTAAAAAAATAATTAATTTAAAAGTAAGGAAGGAGAGAAACAAGAACGGAAGCAAGGGAACAGGGACCACAGGGGCAGGGGGCAAGCAGCCAGAAACTTGCAGGGTGGTTAGGAGAGGGCCAACCAATCACACAGACACTTTAATCCTGGGTGCACAGTAAGCAGATGAGGACAGGAAGGTCTGCCAATGGAGCCAAGTGTTAGAGAAGTGGGTGCGATCTACTGGGGACTGTGCAATAAGTTCCTCCATCCTGTGAGTGGAGGCTACTTCAGCCACTCAGAGATTGAGGGGGAAGCTTCTGAGCACCATCTCCTGGAGATTACGGTTTTAGCAGCTTGGAGAAGGTGACAGGTGAGAGATTTTTTATATTTGAGGGCACTATGTCAAACATAAATAAAAGGGTCGCTTCAGAGGTACTTGGGATTAGGTTGCCTGCAACGTCTTTTATGCAAGCGAGACCAGTGGACCAGAATTACTTAGACTCGGGCAGGACCACTACAGGTGGGTCATGAAGCCATTGCTGGAACCACAATGCCAGCAGACATCAGGGGCCTTGGGGTCTCATGTGTGCAGTAACAAGGGCACTCTGTACCATCTAGATAAGATCTTATAACTCTTGATACATGATGGCGATCACGGCTCTCTGGGAAAGGGAGAAGTCTTTCTGTCACTGTGCAGGGGAGAAGGTATTTCTCAGTTCCGGGTGTAAGATTTATCACAACATTACCTGATCTTCTGGACAGCAGTCAGACGGGTCTGGCAGTGCTGGATCCGCTATGACTTCTGGCCAGAAGACACAGGAGCTTTTTAGCAAACCTTTTTCTTGCTTAAAAGTGTGTGTTATAATACAAACAATGCAGAATATAGGCATTTAATAGTCAATAGTCAAAACCGAAGCCTCAAAAGATCATTTTGCCAGTTTTAGTGAAAATCTGAAAAAAACACTCCTACAAATAAAAGTTATTTTTCCCCCAATTTCACCGTCCTGAGCATATTCACTTTCCCATCGACATTGCTCTGAGTGCTTGTTTATTTTAATTAGGATTATATGCCATCCACCATTTTAACTTTATTCTACAATCGATATGATTATGGTAATAATAATGTTATGTATGGCCTTTGGGTTTATAACGTAGGGAAAATAAAATCTATTGCATTCAAAGAAAATTTAAAAAAAGTGGCACTACTTTCATAAGACAATACCAGACCAGACTCAATGTATCCATACAGAGCACAACCTGCAGCCTGTGCTGCCACAAAGCCGCTACTTGCACCCTCCATGGATTGTTTAACCATTGAGTGATTATTGATCCAGGAGGCCCAAAAAGTGGGTCTTATCCTAACTAATATTTTATTTGTATTTGTCAACTATGATTTGCAAATTTCTATGGAATATTATGGCATTATATAAAGATTATTATTATTAACACCAAGTTGAATATATGCGCTTTGTTTTTTTAATTTTTTTTTATCCATGTCACAATGCAATCGCAAACATAGGAGGAGATTTATCAGAAGTGTCTAAGAGCAGAATTGTTCTAGTTACTCATGGCAACCAATCAGAGCTCAGTTTTCATTTTATAAATTGCTGTGGGAATTTAATAGTTGAACTTTCATTGGTTGCCATGAGCAACTATGATAGCTTTGTCCTGACACTTCTGATAAATCTCGCACATAATACTTTTGTAATCAGTTTACCAAAGTATTACTATCTGTAGGTGTAAACTGGCAAGCTGTCACTACATGTGTTAGGGCTCCCACAGACTATAGTAGTTGGCACAGAAATCACAGTGCAACAGCAGCACCGAACTGCAATCTTGATTACAGTGGGGAAGCAGGGACTCCTTGAATCATGCATCGCAGTGAAGTAAGAAGTTCTCTTACTGGACTATTCCTGTCAACACCTACGGAGTTTAAATAGCCATAACTAGCATTATCACTTAAAGTAGCCAAGGAGCCTGGCTACCAATCACTGTCTGGTTTTAGTGTCCTTATGATCAAGTACATGTAGCTGTACATCCATTGGCAGCAGCTGCCCCAGGTATAGGCCCCCACATTGGCCTGTCCCATTTTATAAATGAGGCTAGTGAAGGACTTCAATATGCTTTTTCAAACAGAAGAAGAAATAAGTGTCTGCCACCTTTGGAGGTGAGGACGCCTGCCGCTATTGGCCCGCTTTGTATTTTATTGGTATTTTGTTACAACACAACCAATAAAACCAGGACTAAATAAAAAAACGTTTCTAAAATAATCCATAGTAAAAACAAAACAAATTCAGCAACACATAACTATGCACAATGTACTTTCTTCTCCTGTTTTAAGGAGAATGAGAGCAGGAAACTTGGTGCTCCACATTATCAAAGGTACTTTACCAAGTAATAATAATGTGTGTGACCAGCATTGACACACTATACAGATAATACTCCCTCCAGTGGCCATCGGTGGTATATATTAATTATAATAATTCCTTTATATAGCGCACAAAGATTTCACAGTGCTACACAGAGCTTAGACCCTGTCCCCATGGGCCTCATAATCTAATCATATGTTGACTCAAATGTATTAAAATTTACCGAATTGGGTAATCATCTTGAAAATAGCCTATTGGTAGGTGGTGGTACTGTGCCACAGTTTCCGAAAAAGCAGATACGTTTATTTTTAATTGTTTTAACACCGTGGTGGTGGTGGGGTTATCATACCATGGCGCCTCGTACAAAAGCATTTGATGCAATCCCCGTCCCTGGAGAATCTATTATGAGCCTCAAGCCTCATAAATCGTGTGTGGGTTGTGCCGCAGGAAGTTCTCCTCTAGGTCAGACAGCGCCCCCCTTCAAGCCTAATTGCCATGTAGGTGGTGTAAGGGGGAAATCTCAGAGCTTGTATGCCTGATTTCAAGTACAACAGCTCTAATAAATCCCCCAGTGTTTCCAAAAAGCACATTGTTTTTGACTTCGACAATTCATTTAACAGATTACTGTAAGTAATGGTAATGGCCACCATGGTAAAAGGTATTGAGAGGTGCAACACCTAACCATGTAACAGATGCATTGTCTGATAAGGTGCCTAGTTCTGCCTGATCACATGACTGTTGTGTATGTGCTGCGAGTCTAAGAGCAGATTGGTGATAAATTTACTAGTATTTAAAGGTTTATTCCCATCTGGGCATTCACATTTAATTTAGATATGTAAACATTTCTTCAATTGGATGTTATTAAAAAAAAAAGTTGTTGTGTGAAGATAATTTCTCATAAATGTAGCGAAACGAGATAGCTTCCTTGGATACGACCACCTCCCTTTTAGGCAGCAGAGGCCAGACATGCGCTATAGAGTCTTGCCTGACCCCCTGGATTCAGCAATCATTACCACAGGACGGCTGTAGGACCTGCAGTAACTCCCAGACATTTCATATACAAAAACCTTTTGTTTCTTTGTGCAAACCCTCCAGCAGAGGTGGCCGTATCCAAACACACAGTCCTGTTTCTAAGGGACCCTATGACTACATTTATGAGAAATTATCTTCACATGGGTAAAAATTTTTTAATAACATCTTATCGAAGAAATGTACACTCACCGGCCACTTTATTGGGTACACCTGTCCAACTGCTCGTTAACACTTAATTTCTAATCAGCCAATCACATGGCGGCAACTCAGTGCATTTAGGCATGTAGACATGGTCAAGACAATCTCCTACAGTTCAAACCGAGCATCAGTATGGGGAAGAAAGGTGATTTGAGTGCCTTTGAACGTGGCATGGTTGTTGGTGCCAGAAGGGCTGGTCTGAGTATTTCAGAAACTGCTGATCTACTGGGATTTTCACACACAACCATCTCTAGGGTTTACAGAGAATAGTCCGAAAAAGAAAAAACATCCAGTGAGCGGCAGTTCTGTGGGCGGAAATGCCTTGTTGATGCCAGAAATTAGAGGAGAATGGGCAGACTGGTTCTAGCTGATAGAAAGGCAACAGTGACTCAAATCGCCACCCGTTACAACCAAGGTAGGCAGAAGAGCATCTCTGAACGCTAGGTACGTCGAACTTTGAGGCAGATGGGCTACAGCAGCAGAAGACCACACCGGGTGCCACTCCTTTCAGCTAAGAACAGGAAACTGAGGCTACAATTTGCACAAGCTCATCGAAATTGGACAGTAGAAGATTGGAAAAACGTTGCCTGGTCTGATGAGTCTCGATTTCTGCTGCGACATTCGGATGGTAGGGTCAGAATTTGGCATCAACAACATGAAAGCATGGATCCATTCTGCCTTGTATCAACGGTTCAGGCTGGTGGTGGTGGTGTCATGGTGTGGGGAATATATTCTTGGCACTCTTTGGGCCCCTTGGTACCAATTGAGCATCGTGGCAACACCACAGCCTACCTGAGTATTGTTGCTGACCATGTCCATCCCTTTATGACCACAATGTACCCAACATCTGATGGCTACTTTCAGCAGGATAATGCGCCATGTCATAAAGCTGGAATCATCTCAGACTGGTTTCTTGAACATGACAATGAGGTCACTGTACTCAAATGGCCTCCACAGTCACCAGATCTCAATCCAATAGAGCATCTTTGGGATGTGGTGGAACGGGAGATTCGCATCATGGATGTGCAGCCGACAAATCTGCGGCAACTGTGTGATGCCATCATGTCAATATGGACCAAAATCTCTGAGGAATGCTTCCAGCACCTTGTTGAATCTATGCCATGAAGAATTGAGGCAGTTCTAAAGGAAAAAGGGGGTCCAACCCGTTACTAGCATGGTGTACCTAATAAAGTGGCCGGTGAGTGTATATATGGCAGATAAATGAAATTGAATGAATGTCCAGACGAGAATACCCTTTTAAGGATGGAATGCCCCTTTCAAACTAGGCTTTGTACTAGCAGACATTTATTAGAATTCTTTACTCTGGAAGGAAAAAAAAGCGCACAGAAAAAGGTGGTAAGGAGTCATGCTTCCAATTTGTCTTAAAATTTGCAAAGACAGTTCTGTCATGATGCAGCCAGCTCCTTCAGATTTTCATAGGACCATATACAATGCAATGTGAAAAGCCTCCAGTTGAGCATTATTAATGTTGACATCTGAATTTTTCCAGTGTATAATATCTGCTTTATGTACGTCATGTCTTATGTTGTATTGCATCTAGGGCACATTAACAGCCTCTGTTAGCCAACAATCCAACATCTCTGGGATAAAGGGAATTAAAAAAAAAAAAAAGCTACAATGCTGAGAAAAATCTGAGCTGTAAAACCAGTGATCTCAGGAAGGAAGTAAAGAGAAGAGCTGTCTCCTCATGCCTGGGGTTCAGACTAATAAAAAGAGACTAGATAACTGAGACGGAAGAGGGAAAAAAAAGGAGGGGGAAACTGCTTCAGCGACCTTTAGTGCACACAAAACCATCAGAACATGAGTGTCTGCTCTTACATGCAAGTCTATATGGTATAGAAGAGGAAGCACTGAACTAGATTCCATCTCGGCTCCAGCATGATACTGGTATGTACTTATTTCTGCATGATGTGGGGCATGCCTGCGTCTTCTTTCCATGCCATTTTCCATTCATTCAGTATGCATTGCCTGCATTGTTGCCTGCTCCGTAGTTAAACAATGCAAGCAGACATAGCTAAACTGAAGTCAATCCTTTTATTTATACAGAGCACTAGGAAAGAATTCTTGCAATGCAAGTTTTCTATAAGAACTTTGTGGATTCTCAGGGGAAAGAGATTCTCCTTTTGAATTAAACTTAGAGACATGAAACGGGCACAAGGTCACATGACAAATTCAACTTTAAGAGTGTGCACATCAGCAGATGCAGCTAGTGCATAGCCAGCTACTATCATGTCAGATGTCCACAGCCTCGCTGCCTTTATTCTAAGGTACCAAAACAACAGAACTAGCCCAGAGACATCTCCAGTGGACTCTACTGAAACATCACATTATATATTTTAACAGACTTACGTGCCAGACCTGTAAGAAACATCCAGGACGAGAGAGAAAGAGAGAATACACTAAGACCTAACAGTCTGGGAGTAAAAGGTAAATTATACCCAGTAGCTCTTGTGTTGTCTTTACTAATTGTTAGGATTATTCTCATTTTGCCTCTAATGTTATTTGATTTGACTTTATACAAAATAACATTTTCACTTGGTATCCAAATACAATTCGTGTTCATTTTAAGACTGACTATTCATTCTTTCACCACCAAAAGGAAAAAAATGCCATTCTTTGGTTGGATGAAATGGTCCAAAGCGGATTCTGACAAGTCCACACAATACCCTGGCTCCGAAGTGGTGACAAAGACTTTGCTAAGGGAATTGCAGTGGCACCTGGGAGAGCGTGAACGACTACTGCACGAGATAGAGAACGAGCAGAGGGGACAGAAACCAGGATCAGATTATAACTGGCTGAGGAACGACTACAGCTTGAAGCCAAGCATCCCGGTCACCGAGCAGAAACAGCTGGAGGTCCTGTGCTCACAGATCCAGCCGTGCCACACAGGGACCGTGCTCAGCAGGTAACACTGCTCCTAGTCCTACTTTTACCAACAAAAATGTCATTTCTTTCTGCCGAGTGCTGCAATGATTTAATCAATTAGTACCTTCCTGCAACTATACAGATTGTAGCCATGGCTTATAATGTTTTTAAAGGAGACCTAGATCCCTCCTGCCTCTGCCATTTATCTGTAATTTGATAGTTCTGGAACCCTATTTGTTAAAAATGTATTTCAGTAATATTTAAATTAACTGCAGAGGCTTCTGGGGCGTGTACTAGTCTGGCCGGGCACTGGGAGATAAGGCTACTCCCCGCCCCAGTAGCCTCTGCAGTTAATTTACATATTACCAAAATTAAGTTTTTAGCAAGATAGGTTCGGTCTCAGGATTATTAAATTACAGATTAGGGCAGAAGCAGGAGGAATCTACCATCAGATTTACTTCTGATATTAAATTCCTCATGGTAAATTTCCTTTAAGCATTTATTTCTACATGAAAGACAGATAAATATATTGGTTTAAACAAAATTTAATGTACAAACAATATAAACACATAAAAAGGTACTAGAACTAATAGAGCTGCTCCCTATGATCTCTGAATGGAAGAGACTTGACCAATACAGTTAAAATTTTCTAAAAGAGTAAATGACCCAATCTACCAGTAACTGATACCATTACTGATTACACAAGTAGCCACAGATGCATGAAAAAAAATAGGAATTGTTACAGGATTTAGCACTTACCACATGATATCTTGAAAAGAGACATTCTTTGCCTGAGAAAAGTCACTTTTAGAGGCTTGAAGTGGAATGTAACTTCAGATGCCCTATCTTTTGCTCTATAGCTCCTGCTTTAGGTATTCAATTAAAAAGGCAAGCACAACATCTTTTAGGCTTGTTATTTTATTGTCAATGAGTCAAACCCTTTACAACTACCATACAGCTATATATGCCCTATTTGCACATGCCCGATGCAGATAGCACGTGTATACACATCAAGACAGCGCCCACTTTTAAACTGTTGCATCTCCTGAATCGTGGCACCTAAAGAGGAGCAACTGCCATTCAATATAATATTAGGATTGTGTTTTAGGTGACACAGAACCAGAGATATTCACTTAAAATTGCAGCAAAAATGTGTATTTTATAAATACAAATCTCAATTCCTGGTCGTAACTTTAGCAGCGGATTTCTAGGTGCCACAGTGAAGAAGATATAAAAAGATCCCTCTCCAGCCAGTCAGCTGAAGTCAGAAGGAACAACAGGAGACAAATTGTAAAAGAACTTGTCCCCTTTTCCTCTTAAACTTGAAAATAGTGATGGATTGACACTGTACATATTTACAACATATTTTGGTAAATGTTTATACAATTATACCCTTTATAAAAATAGTTTAATGGGGGGAAAAAAACATATTCGTCTACTAATTCTAAAATCTTAAAAATGTTAAATGTTAAAAATTGCTAAAGTCTCACGTGTAATGCAAAAAAACGAAGTAAAAATTGTTATGACATGGTTCAAATAATAACCTCATTTAAAGAAGAGCAAAACAGAATTGCAATCAAGCTGGACATTCAGGCACCAATGACACTAGGCCACAAATGGGTTAAAGACATGAAATGGATGTTTCTTTACAGCTCATATTCCCTCATACATTGGGGAACATTTACATAAAGTGTCGGTGTCTGCATTGGCTTTGTTACCGACCTGCTCTCGGTAAGAAGACACACATTTAATATTGTAGAGCTGTGCAGAGACATTTCTGGCGCCGAGACCATTTTCTGTCCCTGGGACCAAAATCTGTCCCGAGCACCAGAAATGTGTCCAACAGTCCCTGCTAGACCAGTTTTCTTTTGGTCTACATTCCGCCAGTTTACAGAGCCCAAAAAGGGCTGCAACACATATTAATTGTGTCTGAGTTTCCACTCCACCAAAGCCACGCCCCTTTTCGGAGAAGAGTCGGAGCAGACGGAAAAAGTAATTTTTTCTGGCGCCGCCAGCTAATAAATAGGTCTGAGAGCAGAACATGTGGTGAGAGCGCCACAAAACTGGCGGAAACGCCATAGTAAATGTCCCCCATTGTCCTTTCTCCAGAGTGTTACTCCCTGATGTGTGATGGAGATGTAGCTAGCCACGTTGGACCACACTCCACACATATTAATCATGGTAGTACATTCAGATATTCTAGATGGAAAGTAGGGATTTGATCAGAAAGTTATTCCAACTGAATGTGGCTTTATTGTGCATATTTTATGTTCCAATGTTCCACAATGGATGTAAAACACTGAAAATACAGTGTGGCCTTATGGCCAAATTTTGTAAACATCTCCACTTAACTTTTTTTAAATTTACAGGCACAAATTAAGTGCATTATAGGGGTGGAACGTCTCACTGTGATGCCAACTAACATAGACGAGACTATTTAACAATCTGGGAAACATGGAACATAAATAGGATTATCCAGTGAAAATAGTGGCAGAGTCTGACCACATTCAATAACAGTGCATTTAGGATCAGGCCTTATCCTTGTGAATCACCCGTCTTATGTTTGCCAGTTTCAAGGATGTCCCTGACCCTCCCCCCCCCCCCCCCCCCCCCCAAAAAAAGGAATTTATTTAATAGGAACAAAAATAAATAACTTGCTATGTTGTAAATAATGCTTTGTTGTTGTATACAGATATGATGCTTTATGGAGTTTCTGCTACCATCTTTATTATATATGCTCAAAATTATTTCATATAAAGTTTAAAAAGGCTAGATATCTTCTATTCCTCTACTCTCTTGTGAAACTATCCTTGTTGATATAAAAAAAGCCAAATAAAAACAAATATATCTACAATTTAGATGATCTAACCACCCACTCTGTTCCTAGATTTCGAGAAGTGTTGGCAGAGAATGATGTGCTCCCATGGGAAATAGTCTATATATTTAAGCAAGTCCTGAAGGATTTCCTGAGTTCCATAGAAAGGGAAAACCAACAGGTGAAGCTGCTGGACATGTGGAACGCAAACTGCCCCGTCAACTTCACAATGCCTGGGGACCCGGGCCTACACAAGGAGGAGATACCAACAGTGTCCAGCTACGTGGATAGGAACATGCAAAGCCTATTCCCAACCTTCTCACATCGAATCTGGAATCTTCCATACTATTACCCATCTGGTTAGAGCACCATGGAGGATGGGGTTTTGACAAGATAACAGGTTCATAACCAGTTCCTTCCATAGTCAGATCTACAGGCTGTAGCAGGGAACCAGGGTAACTACAGGGTACAGACCACTTCTTTTAAATAGTGTAGATTAAAAGAGGTAAAACTGCATATGCATCCAAGACTTCTATGCAGATTTTGTATACAAGACTTAATAAGCAATCCTATTTTTAGTGAGGTATTGTAGCTATTTTTAAAGACAATAGATGACATATACATTGTACGATCCCATAGAGAACTTCTATTTTGTACCAGTGAATTTCATGTTCTGGTATTTTGTTTATGTCTGATCTTGGATTTTTATAGGCATGTAGTTTGATATAGCATTTTAGATAATTGAAAACTGAAAGATAAAAAAAACTTCTTAGCAATAGATTTTATTTTAATGAAAAGTGTCTGATGAACTATAAAAATGCATATAAAGGAAAAAAATAGATGCTGTGAGTGCCCACATTTTGTATACATGGAAGCCCAATGTATTTGAGCCAGCCTTGCAGATCTTGAAGTCAATATTAACCTGAATTACCTTTTTATTTTATTTATAAATCTCCTTCCATTTCCAGAAAAAGCAGCCTTAAAAAAAAAAAAAACAGTATGTCCAATTTTTGCACAGATCACGGACACCACACGGCCAACACTCGTGTATAAGGAACATTTCAAATAGACCAGGTTGGAAAGGCCAAGATCAGCTTCCATTTTTAGGGGGTGTGGAGTAATGGCAGCAGGGAACACAATAATCCGAATGGATGATTACTGCCTGTTGCAAAGAAAAAAAAAATGGTAAAAATACATAAGATGGGGAGCCTGCCATTAGCTAAAAAGCTATGAGCCACCAGGACACAATGCTTATTATTACCCATGGATGGGTGCCATCAGGGCATGACCAGGGAAGCTGGGGTATGTACACTGGCTTTACTGAACAACTGTGCAAAAACAGTGATATAGGACCAAAGGTCCAACAGGAGGTGGTGTCCCAAATCTCCTGACAGGTTGCCTTTAATGGAAATATAAAATAAAAGGGAAATCGGGACACACTGAAAATGGCACAAAAATTAGGCCTTGAACCCCGGAGAAAGTCCAATCCGAGAAAAAAGTTCCAGACACTGGAGGGATTTCTCGGACCGAATCTCAGATCACTAAACTGAACTGACTTGCTGAGTTTAGTCCAATGCAATGAAGTTCTCGGAACTTTATCATGGGCAAGAGGCTTTAGACATCTTTTATGGAGAGTGAGGGAGATTTACAACAACTTATCACTTATTTGGCCACTTCTGACGCAGTTTTCCCAGTATTACTGTTATTGGCTTTCTCTTGGGACATGCCAAGTATTACCATTACTAGCCTATCCTTGGGATAAGCCAACAATAATTGACCACACTGCTGGGCACAAAGACTGTATACAACTCAGCTTTTAGCCGCTTTGTGAACACATGGCACAGGAAGCATATACATGTAAAAAGAGGGAATCGTCAGTCTGCATTCACATGTTGTGTTTTCACCATAATGTCAATGCGATAAAAGTGCAATGTTAAAACAATGTAAACATAATGGGTGAGCTCAACGTCACTGCACATGACCTGTAGCTTGCATTGAAAGTAAAGAGGTTATGTGCTTAGACAACTGGCTGTGACGGCTACATTACAGAATCTGAAGACTCCATCCTATGCAGGTACAAAGCGATCTTCATCGTTATTATGAATCTTTAATACTTATAGTATCATTTCAGAATTGTGGGTGGGAAAAAAAAAGCATCTGCAGACTAAATGGTCAAATGTAGCGCCTAGAAAATCTGTGCAATAATTATTCTCCCTAAAGTGGATCTATGCAAAGCAAACTCGCAACTTTTATTAAATTTTACATTCCATTTTGCCCTCAGCTTCTAAATTCATTCTGTAGTGTGTTGATGTCACCTATGGTAACACCCTGTAATCATATAGGATAAGCAAGGGCGAACTAAAGATATGAAGGTCCTCTGCAATATTCAGATGGCAAGAACAACATTTTCAATACAATTCTGTTCATACCTCCATTATACTCTGCTCATAAGGTAATAACTTATAAGGCCTAGACCGCAGTCACAATTTGAACTTGAATTGCATTTTGAAAAGCTGAAGAATAGACTTCACATCCTGTTGCCAAACTCCAGGAAAACACACTGGGGGCCTTTATCATGGTAAAGGTTATAGCAGAATTCTACGCCAGGTCGTGGGCTGGAGATACACGATCTGACAATACAACGCACCTGGTAATGATACATCCCCCCCCACCCACTGCCATTATTTTCTTGGCCTCCCTCTTTACCTTTGTAGATAATTTCCCTGATGAACTGCTGGTGATGTAGAGAAGCCCTTCCACCTTCCCTCTTGGTGCCAGTTACAATATCTTTCACACTTTCTTATTCCTATAGCAAAGCTTTAAATTGTCACTAACTTTTTAACAAACGTCACATACTTCTTACATCCCTGTAAAGTTCATAATGTCTTTTGTGCTGCCCATTATACACATGTTGGTACCGCTGGGAAGGAGAAAAGTACAGAGAGAGGGAGTGATCAGTGAGGAGGCAGGGATAGCGTGGTGCACAGGATCTGCTCTCTCTGAGATCCGTGAAACACTGTCAGAGCTTCACCCGATCTCCAGAAGGGTTGCACCAATACCAGAATTTTGAGCACGACACTATGATCTTGAGAAGTATTACAATTTGATTTTTTCAAGAAAATAATAAAAAATAATCCGCGAGTGCGGTCATATGGAGCGTTTACATTGCGTTTGGAAATTAAATTCAAACGTTTGGGGCGGGGCTTAGCCTGATCGCATATGTGTTTCCATTGAAACACATGCAATCAGTAACAGCCAACCAGTGTTTTATGAGCAGAGCTTTAGTTTATTATATGTATTGCAAAGGTTGTAGTGGTAATGTTAATCTAAAATGCATAATTAAGGGCTCAGTCAGACAGGCGTTTTTGATGTCCGTATGCTAACCCTTTAATTTGGGGATGGCATGCAGACTCACTGATTCCTATGGGTCTGTTCATATGTCAGTTTTATTTCCCACAGATGTGCAATCAGTGAGAAAAAAAATGCAGCATCCATTATTTTTTGTTCTCACATGCAGACCACATATCTACACAGAAGTCATTGGGACACATGTATCATAGTTTTTTGGCTGCCACTATTCCCCTGATTATATAACGACAGTAATTTCTGCTTCCTCTTCGTTCAGACAACTTTTTCGCGTACATTAAAACCGATCTTGCGTAGACGAAAAGCCACAAGTTTTAATTGAAAAAAATAAGATTAAGGTTAAATGACTGCGTTTTTGGAAATAAAATTAAGGACTTTGGTTTTCGGAGCAAGAACAAAGTGGAAATACTGTAACCTGGTGCCGGCATCTCAGATGATTTACATTCACATTGTAGCGAAGTGATAGAATAAGAAGGGTTTTATCAGCAGAGACGGCGACAAAAAAATAGAATAGAAATAAATTGAGTTTGGGGAGAAAAAGTGCTAATTCAGCATTTGGAAATAATGGAAATACCTTTGTTTCTTAGAGAGAATGGGGCTCATTTACTAAGGGTCCGAACGCCGCATTTTCGTCAGGTTTTCGCAAATTTTTTATGTTTCGCACTGAATTGCCCCGAGTTTTTGGTGCACGCGATCGGATTGAGGCGCTTTTTTTTTTTTTTTTTTAAAGCACATATGATTGATTGTTATTGTTTTATTTTATTCTATTTCAATTACACTATTAGCACCTTCCACTTACTTGCGCCATCAGTTGGCGCCACTTAGTGTCATTTGTAACGCAAGCTTTATTAACCCGTCATCATAAGAGGCGGCGCTCACTACTAGGTGACACCTATAACTTCCTGCATAACCATCACCTGGTATGCTGTGGGCCGGATACACCTCCTCATTTCAGATTTCACTTCCGGGTCGCCGGGTCATCACATGACATACACAGCTGTTTCTTGATTGGTCGCATGTAAGGTGAGCACTTTTAGGCTATATTCACACTAACGTATGGAGGACGTATATACGGCCGACGTATATACAGCCGATATACGTCCTCCATAGACGGCAATGGGCGCACGGTGCCCTACGGGAGCGGTACGGTGCAGCACACGTGCGGCACCGTACCGCTCCGTACCCGGAAAAAGATAGGACCTGTCCTATCTTTCTCCGTAGTACGGCGCCGTGCGCCATTACTTCCTATGGAGAGGGGCGGGGGTGAGCTGCGCTCACCTCCTCCACCTCTCCCCGTGCACTGCCATTGCCCGCTACGGTGCGGGCAGTGTGAATGTAGCCTTACTCTGTTGGATACCCCTGATGAAGCTTACGAGTTAGGCAATACGCTTGCTTATGTACATGGAGCACACATTTTATATTGGCTTTTTCTACCATGTACACTTGTCCGTACACAGTGGGTATTTTTACCACGATTTGTGTTTTTAATAGTTTTTAACATTCTATCTTTTGTTGCTCAATAAAATTACTTGATTACTTGTACGCATCCTCTTTTTCTTTGTTCTTCATGTACGGATTGTGGCGCATCAACGCCGGCTCGAATGCGACACAAATGGGGGGCGTGGCCGTCGGACAAGCCGTCAGATTCGGACAAACCGCGCAATTTAAAAAGCAAATTGTGGCGCAAGATAAAGCACTTACATGCATCGGGAAGAAGAAGGTGAACTCTGGCGGACCTCAGCGGGGAAGCGACACATGCATGAAATTGGACGCATGATCTTAGTGAATCGCGGCAGCTCAGAATCCTCGTCGGACAATGCACGGTGGGGATCGCGACGGGACGGGTAAGTAAATGTGCCCCAATAATGTATCCAGTGAAGGAAGAGAACAAGGTAGAAGATTGTGGACTGTGGGAACTGGGATTGTGTGTTACAGAGGAGGTGGAGTTATAGGGGATCTGACTGAGGGTCCTTGTACAGGGTAAGGCCTTAGGACCCCATAAGACTGTAAATCCTGTATATTACAAGGACAAGGGGCAGTGTGTTAGTGCGGCTGGCTCTATATAGAGGAAAATAGGGAATGTGTTATCTGGGACTCTTCACCCATTCTAAAAAGTTGCACTCTGAGGCCCCTCGGGCAATGGGGGCAACTCCATGTTAGTGAATATGTTGGTATCTCAGGCCCCTTGGGCAATGGGGGCATATCCATGTTAGTGAATATGTTGGTATCTCAGGCCCCTCGGGCAATGGGGGCATCTCCATGTTAGTGAATATGTTGGTATCTCAGGCCCCTCGGGAAATAGTGGCATCTCCATGTTAGTGAATATGTTGGTATCTCAGGCCCCACACAGAAGTCATTGGGACACATGTATCATAGTTTTTTGGCTGCCACATTTTCAAGTTTTCTGAAGTCAGCCTACTTAATCATTGCAATGCATCTTTAGCCTTTTCCCTTCATGATACATGCGATAAGTTGCATGTTAAGTCTCACTTTTGAGACTTTGTGGTGTGCAACTTTTTAGTCCCAAAAAGTAGCACCCAAAAGTAAGTCGGTCTAGCATGCTCCGTTTTGAGACTTCTTAGGTACAAGAATGGGGCAATTTCAGAGCTCAAAGGTCGCACAAGTTACAGGAAACCTACCACTTGACGTGGTAGGTGTAAGATGCATACACTGAGCACCAGCTCAGGGTGAGCTGGTGCCGGTGATTACTTTCATTAGTGTCTTAAACCGCTGTATCGCGGTTTAAACACTTTTTATTCTTTACAGGCGAAGAAGCTTTGGCGCAACATGCATGCGACCGTGCGCGCCTACATAGGAAGTGAAGGAGAGCCGGTGACGTCATGCGTGCACGGTTACGTGCTGGGTGCGC